>JABTTQ020003102.1:0-373616 GCA_016081115.2 Rehmannia glutinosa | reverse complement strand
CAAATTATCGTAAAAAAAAATTAAAAAAACTAGATAATTTATAATTAAAACCAAACAAGAACATCGTTTTTTTTGTCTCTGTATCAAAAAAAATTTTTTATATTTAAAAAAAAAAGTTAGAAAATAGAGCTTACAGGTTAAAATCTGTTTTCAATCATCAAAAAATTTTTAATTTATTTATTTATTCAAATTAAATCGAATAAAAAATCCAGAAAAATCGAACCGAACTATTTTGGTTTGGTTTTAAAAAAGATTTTAATTTTTCATTTGGGTCTTCGTTTTTGCTAAAAAAATATATTTTTATATTTATTTAACAATTTAATAAAAAAATATTATAGAAAATTAAAATGATAATATAAAAATATATTAAAAAATATAAATTAAATAATAATATAAAAAATTATGGACCAAAACCAACGGAACCGAAAATTCATTTGGTTTATTAGATTAAAAAACGAACCAAAATCGAATGAATTTTCGGTTCCGCATTCGGTTTTGGTCCATAATTTTTTTATATATTTTTTATATTATTATTTTAATTTATATTTTTTTAATATATTTTTATATTATTATTTTAATTTTCTATAATATTTTATTGTTAAATTATTAAATAAATATAAAAATATATTTTTTTAGAAAAACGTAAAGACCCAAAATAAATCAGGCGGCCTATCTAAAAATCGAACCGAACTAAATCGAAATAGTTCGGTTTGTTCTGGTTAAATTTTTCTAAGATTGCGCGGTTTGATTTCGATTTGAAAAAACAAATAAATTAAAAAAATTGATGATTGAAAAGTTGTAAGTTACTAAAGCTGCTTAACTTTTTTTTGAAAAAATTAATTTCGGAAAACAATCGTGAAATTTTTTTTAAAAATTCTTGAGTTTTGTTTTCACCTAATTTAAAAAAAAATACGGTAATTTATTAAATTGGTTTTATTAACATTAATTTGTTAAATTAGCCTTGATATTTGTTACTCCCTATTTCAAAAAAAAAAAAAAAAGATATTCGTTACTCCCCACA
Organism: Rehmannia glutinosa; assembly: GCA_016081115.2. Taxonomy (NCBI): domain Eukaryota; kingdom Viridiplantae; phylum Streptophyta; class Magnoliopsida; order Lamiales; family Orobanchaceae; genus Rehmannia; species Rehmannia glutinosa. The sequence goes on along the minus strand of JABTTQ020003102.1, from coordinate 372,595 downwards.
CCATTTTACACTTATAAATTAATTGAGGTTTTTTATTCAATATCATAAAAGAAAATTTACGAATTTTTTAAAATATTGTGTAAAGGGAAGTGGTTGCAAAACTAAAGGAGAAAGTAATTATTTTATTAAGAGCTAATCTCTTGTCGGATATCGTCTAACGGTTGGATCCTGTTAGACGAGTCTAAATATCTTACCCATCTCGCAGACCGACTCGGATCCGCGAAAAAAATATAAAAATCCACCCGACTCCAAATCCACGATTGTCTCCGCGCCTTCCGCGCAAAGTCCACCAAAGTTCAATTTGTATTTAGGGAAGCAAATCGTGCAATGACAGAGATTTATTGGGCTTGGTTGTTCTCAATTTTATATCTACTTTAGTTGCAAAAGATGTAAACACTCCATTTCTTACTAATATATTGCTTGTGTTGCCTTTCGAAAAAAAAAAAATTTGAGAGAGGATTAAACTAACAAAAATGAATAAATAAACCACCATCAGTTGATATTGCTCAAACACCAAAAAAGGATATCGGATATTGATACTTTGTGGCCTTGATGGGATGTCGGCAATAGGGTCGAGAGGGTGATTTGGAGGCGGAGATGAGGAAATTTGGGGATGAGATGGACATCGTCTTGCTTCTCTCACGAGTGGATAAAGAGGATAGAGAGTAGAAGGCAAAAAGAATAAATATTGCGATAGCATAGTATTTGAAAAGCGAAGCACCAAAATGATACACTTATTAGTTATTAGTATCATCTAATATTTTATGGAGAAATACTAATACATTTTATACGAAAAACTAATACTTTGCGGAGCACTACTAAAATACTCTCTATGAAATTACTAATACTTTTTAGAAACTACTAATACTTTCCCGAGGAACAACTAATACATTTCGGGAGTATATTAATGAGAAATACTAAAATACTCTTGAAACTACTAATACACTTGGAAGAAGCTGCTAATACCTTTTTGAAGGGCGACTAATACTTTTTTAGAAGGATTGTTAATACATTTCGGGAGAAAAATTTAATTATATTCGGAAACTACTAATACATTTGAGAATAACTATTAATACTTTTTAGAAGGACGGCTAATACTTTTCGGAAGGATTGTTAATACATTTCGGAAGAAAAATTTAATTATATTCAAGGAACTACTAATACTTTTTCGAGGAACCACTTTAATAATTTTTTGAGGACTAATACATTTGGGAGTACATTCGGGAGAAATATTAAAATACTTTTCATGAAACTACTAATACATTTGGAAAACCGATAATACTTTTTAGAAGGATGACTATACTTTTCAAAAGGATCATATCTTGGTGGTCCCTCGAAAACTACTAAAAACCACCGCTAATATTACGGAAATGCCACTGGGTTCGGGTTAGATCCGTCCCATAGTCGGACCATTAGACGACTCTGACAGGGAGTTTTTGTGTTTTATTACGATTGTTTAATCATCAAAATTTATTACAAGGCATAGTATTTTCTTGAACATTTTTTTAATTCTTGAACTCGCTAAATGGTTGCCTCATGTATTTTTGTCCGTTTTGGTGTGCATGGCCTGGGCCTCACGGGTAGAGCTTGTAATGGATCGGCATAGCCTAGTTGGAAAGTGAAGAAATAGGGATGTGTCAAAATTTCATCGAGTTGCGCTTCTTGTGGCCCAACCCTCGCCACTAAGTGTGTTTTTTATCGGCTCAATGGGGCATATGGCCATTTGGGTCGGGCCAAAGCAAGTCAGATCTTTTTCAGGGGCGTTGAAAAAAAAAAAACAACCCGTCCACCTTATATCGGTCAATTGTAAAGTTGCTAATCGGGTTGGCCACTTTGCTGGCTCTACTAATGAGTTTTTCCTAAGTCGTTGATGGTTTTGCCTGAACCTCATGGGTTTGTCCTGAGGTATTATCCATTTTGGCCTGAGTGACCTAAGCCTCACGAGTTTATTCTCAAGTTATCGATTTGGTATAAGTCTCACGGGTTTGTCCGAGGCATTGTTCGTTTTGGCACAGAGTCTCACAAGTTTTTCTGAAAAAGACGCATCTTGAGGAATAAGGACTTAGCTCTTGCTTACAAGCCGACTTAGCCTCGATCAATAAATTATACTCCACTTGCTTGCTCAATTGTTGTGGGATGTATCCTCTTTTTTTTTTTCTTCCCAAATTGAAAGTAAAATTTCATTTATGAAACACAAAAGAAGATACAAAGCGAGCCCATTCACCAATAAGCCATTTTTGAAACAATGAATAATGAGGGAAAATGGAATGAATACATGAAATCCTAAAAACAAACAAAAATATGTGAGCGTTTAGGTTGAAGCATCCGCACAGAATCCGCAGGGATAAACCAAGAACCACATAAAGAACAAATAACACAAAATAACAATAGAAGGGTAAATTTAGAGAAGAACAACGAAAAAAATGTTACAAACACAAGGAAGTAAAACTCCAAAACCCTTAGGCAGATCTGGAGTCAATGTAGTCTCCAAGTGGAAACTAGCATGCACCACACAAACAAGGCTATGGGGCCATGTGTTATCCTAAGGGGACATGTCCGATACTTAAGTCAACGACTGCAACAAAGAATAATCTAGAGGATAGGAATAACTTAGGGAGTTATTGTGACCTTTCTCTCCGATCTTTTTACTCTTAGAGGAAATAATGTGAAACATTATTTAAAAAAAAAAATGAGAATGAATTTTGAGAGTGTGATTGAATATAAGATAAAAATGTGATGATGATAGTTGATGTGATAGCTTTTTTTAGTATAATAATGATTATATGTGATTGGTGATTTGAAAAATAAGAGAGAGTGAATAGTGTAATTGTGATATAATTGTATAATAATGATAATTGAAGTGATATTTTTTATTTAAATTATGAATGGATGTGATTGATGATTTGGAAAATGAGAAAAATGAATATTATATTTTTTGAAAATTTTCACAAGCAATCACATATTAATGCAAAAGTTTATCCAAAATGGAAGGGTGAAAAAATTTTCCACAAGCAATCACTCCCTTAGTAAATTTAATTGAACTTATTTACAAATTAATATGGAATTATTTTTTATACCCTATGATTATGAAGCTCACCCGCTTAGAATTGTAAATTGGGCTTGTGGGCCTAACTGATGAATTGAGCCTAAAGGACTGCTTAATGATATTTGAAAACAATAACTAGTATTTTGGGCAATAATTAATAATTTCAAAAGTAATAAATGCATACAAAGTAAATAGAGAAAAAAAACAATTTTACCACAATCACTCCATAAGAGCTAGGGATGGCAATGGGGTGGACGGACCTGGGACTTCATGCCTAGAACAAGGTGGGGCAGGTCGGACCGCCATGGATCGCGGGGCGGGGCGGGGCAGGTCGGACCGCCGCGGGTCATAGGGCGAGCCGACCATTCTACCACAATTTAGATTAAATTAAATACAGAAAAAGGGAAAAAGAAAAAATAAATATATTTATAAAATATTCTTTATAAAAGTTGTTATTATCAATTTATAAATATTAAATATAATATAAGAATATATAAAAATTATATTGTAATATATTATATATACAAAATATATATTAAATTATATTTAAAAAATAAAAATTAGGGATGGGGCGGGTACCCCCAGAGCGGAGTAGATATCTAGACCTGTCCCCGGGTCACGGGACAGACTAAGGAGGGTCGGCATGAGACGAGTCGAAATTACCATCCTTAACAAGAGCACGTTCGAACTTATTTATGTTAGATTAATTGATCTTATGCATTACAAGAAGAAATCAAAGAGGAAGATAATAAGCTCTTGAGAAATTGAAGATGTCTTACAAGAGAGGAAAACACAACTAACTAAGTGGGAAGGAGGAAGACAACATATAAATACCTAGGGTTATAAGAAAATATAAAAAAACTAAAATACCCTTACTAATACAAAGAAATAACAATACTAACTAAACACTACTAGCTCTAATAATTTATTTTAATATTTAATATCAAATTTCAACACAAACCTTTTAAGAGCATATTCATAAAATGGCAGTACACATATAACATAAACAAACGCACACCCTTCAAGAGCATGTTCTTAAAATAATTGTTGAAGTGACATGTTTTAAGCATTATTGATATACATACCACGAGGATAATTAATAAGACAACTTTTTATAACTCGGGGTACTCTAAATAAACGTTTTGCTACTTATTATTTTTTTTCCCTAAAAAATTGCTTTTGTCACCAATTTGGAATCTCATGTTAGCCTTTCACGTCCGTAGAGTTATGGCCCATGCAGCAAGCGCCTCAACCTATTTTGTGCGGGTGCTTGCTCCTTTATCAGAAAAGCCTAACCAATCAATTACCTAAAACAAGAAAGAAATAATTGCATTCAACATCAACATAGTTGCATGTTATTTGGACCTATTTCATACCACTTCATATGTTGTCCAACCTCGAGCTAGTAAAAAATATTCCATTTTTCTAACTCTACGTGCAAAATAAATAACTTTACATCAATATAAAATGGGAGATAGAATAGTTACAAAACATATTGAATTGTTTTCACATCAATAGTGATTTGAGTCATGCATGGCATGGTCACTCTAATGCATTTGGTTAGAGATATTCACTTTGGTGATTTCATATGTTGAGATTTGCAAATCTACTTTTACTTGTTTGGTTCATATGGTAAACCAACATGCAAGGAACAAAATATAAAACGTTATAGTAATCTACTTATATAGGAGGCTTTTAAGTCGTGTTTGAATTGCTTAACATAATTTGGTATTCGGCATAAACTGAAGCGAGTCGTGTTTTAATGTTTCTGCGATTTGACATTAATTTATATCATCGTTACACGCCAATTGCGTGCTTCAACGTTTACACGATTTCACATTAATTTGTATCACAGTTCCACGCCAACTGAGTCGTGCTTCAACGTTTACACGCTAATTAAATCGTATTTTATATCTTAGTATAAATTGGGTATTCTAGGCAAATATTTCATTTTATCAAAACTATTAATTTCATAAAAAAAAAAAAAAATCTAGGTTCACAGTTACCTTGAGTAGCACATTGAGTTTCATACAACCCTGGTACACCACCAAACCCTAGCTTTCATCGTCCTCTTCACCACCGTCTTCTCCACTCTTACATACAGAAAACCCTAATCGGCCAAAAGTAAAGGCCGTTTTAGTCCTTAAATTTATCGTTTGTATAAACACATTTAAGCCCCCCACCCCCGGCAAAAATCTTTACCATTTCTCCGATGTCTTTCGACGGCGCATCTACACCACGGCCAATCGATGGTAGACCAGATCCAGTCACTGGGGCCCAGCCTGGGCACGCCAACGGAAGCAATAATGGCGCGGGGCAGCACACCGGCGCCGTCGGGCGGCGCCGACGTACTTGACGCACAGGCTGAGACTGAACCCAAATTCGGATCACAGGCCCGATAACTACGAGGATTTGGAGCTGGATTTCAGCCCGTTGGTCTTCAGCTCGTTGGAGAGATACCTTCCGCCTAATCTCCTTCTACAGACGCGCGATGTGAAGGTCAATTACATGCGCGAGATTCTTGTTCGGTACTACCCCGAAAGCGATCGGATTAGGGTACAGTGCTAATAAACTTTCCCTTTTGCAATTAATCTGCATGTGTTAATTGGGTGAGGCTATTTGTAATTTTGCATGTGGAGTGTTTTGATTTGGATACTAGCTATGTAGTCCAGTGCACGTGGTGGTTTGCACGGGTTTTAGATGAGGATCGTGTTCCTAGATTATAGAAACGAGTGCGTCTCTACGAAATGGTAATTAATTTATTGAATTTTGAGTTAGGTACTATAACCAATGCGTGAGGTATCACACAGTTAAGCTGATATGAGCGGATTCTCTTGTATTTAGATGAAAATCCAAAAGGTTGTAAGAATGGAGATTCTTTGATGAGAATTTGACTGATAATTTTATAAATCATAAAACTGCTTTTGATTGGAGGATTTTTGGGATGAATTAAAATCATTGGTTTTTAAATCTATTAATTATTGAATCATATTTTTGGGAAAACCAAAGCATGACTCAAAATCCATGATTTCTCGCAATGAGACCTATAGAAAACAAAAACATTTCTTTTAAGGTCTTACAACCCATGATTTCTTGCAATTAAACCTTGTTTTGAAGCCATCTGAACAGATCCAAGGGTGTCAATTCACGATATCCTTCTATTAACATACTCTTAGATATTGAGTGGATAGGGTAGTATGATGGTAATTTGGCTTATAGTGTCCGTGCCCATATTCATGTGTGTATTTTGTGCATTTTGGACTGTGCGTATTTTGCGCTTGTTGGACTGTGCGTATTTTGTGCATGTTGGACTGTGCATTATTTGTGTGTATATTTTGTGCATGCTAGAATATACATTATATAGTACATATATATTATCAAACTACTCGATGCAATTGTGAACTTACGGCTACTGTGTTTAAACAGTTTCAGAAGCATAGAGAGTACAGGCAGAAGATTATATCCAACTACCAGGTATGATTTTTATGAAACTTTTGATTACTGATGGTTTGTACTTGAGTAACTTTCATTTTGCCTGACATGCCTAAAATGATCTTTTTTGCAACTAGGCCTAAGTGCTTAGTATTGTGAAAACTGTGCCTCTGCACTGAACTAACATTATGTTGATGGTCGAGGATTCAGTTCCTTTTACTTGGAGTCAAAGAAGGATGAACTTGATAGTTGATATAACCTTCATGTGTAGAATTCATCATTTAAGTGAAGAATTCAAAACAAACTGACATTTGTCATTGTCTTCTCAGCGTCTGCACAGGGATCTATATACTATGCATGCAGCAAACTTTTTCGTCCCCTCGTTCCTCAGGGCGATCAACGAGAACACTGAACAGGGTTTTAGAAGCATAATGTCTGAACCCTCACCAGGAATCTTTACATTTGAAATGCTGCAGCCACGATTCTGTGAAATGCTGCTCGCTGAGGTGATTTCTTTCATTTTATTTATCATTCAGCATCCTAATTTCATTCTTCCTAGTAGTTTGGCTTTTATGTTCTCTAATCATGTTATGATTGCTTAGGTTGAAAACTTTGAGAAGTGGGTCCATGAGACAAAGTTCAGAATCATGAGACCTAATACAATGAATAAATATGGCGCTGTTCTTGATGATTTTGGCATGGAAACCATGCTTGATAAGCTCATGGAAGATTTTATACGCCCACTTTCTAAAGGTGAGCATTTTGTTCAAATTTTGTGCACATTTGAGACTCAGGGTAACTGCTGGTTTTAGTGTTAATCCTCTCCAGTGAAAATCTTATTGCAGTTTTCTTTGCTGAGGTTGGTGGATCTACGCTTGATGCTCATCATGGTTTTGTTCTTGAGTATGGGATGGATAGAGATGTTGACCTGGGTAAGTATCCAATAGTTTATTGTGTGTTCCTATGTTAAATAATTTTCTGAATGTAATTATTATTTCCTTGTCCTGTGCTCAGTCATATCATCTTACATTATGTATGGGAATTGCTATTATGATTTATAAGTCATATAATCCTACCTTAATTTAAGTTGGTTAAATTTATCTTTGGAATGTGAATTTATGACTTTAGCAATGGAGCATCGCACATGGACAATTCAATGAGACGTTTTATGAAGCACTTTAAAGTTGGTAAAGACAGTGCATGTTTTGTGCGACAAATTGATTCTATGTTATACTCTGCCAGCCTTGGTATTTTTTTGTTAAATCGGTAGAAATGACAATTTTGTTCTGGAGTATGAAGATGATGTTTAACTAGCGATACAGCTTTTAAGTTATGGACATCTTGTTGTTAAAGTTCTGTTTGAATCCTAACAAATTTAACTTTGTAGGTTTTCATGTGGATGACTCGGAAGTCACCTTGAATGTCTGCCTAGGTAAACAATTTTCAGGTGGTGAACTTTTCTTCCGTGGTGTACGGTGTGAAAAACATGTAAACACAGAAACACAGTCAGAGGTGAGTAGTATTAATTGCATTTTCTTCATTGTTCTGCTGGAAATAGTTTTCTTTAGAACCACCTATTGTTTCTATTTCATGGGACTGGAGATGGTGATACTTATCTGTTAGGATTAATGGTGACCGTTGAAAATTATTGCAATAATATGGCTGGCTTTGTGTTTTATAATAAGTGCTAGCTTACTTTATGGTTATTCTTGATAATGATATCTGATTGGAGTTGTGTGCACTAGTATTTTTTTGTACTCTTATTTATTTGTTTGTTCACTAAGTTGCTGCTTAGGCATGGAAGTGGTTTGTTGCTTGCACTATATATTGTTTTGTTAAGCAAGTGTTGGAAAAAACTAGGTGTCATTGGAGTTGATCTTTTATTATGAAAGGACTTATGATAACCGTCATATCTCCTTCACATGTATCAAGTTGTTGAGTATGCTCTGGGGTTCAATTAAAACCTCTCTGAATTCTAATTGGTAGTCTTCTATCTTAGAAGCAGAAATATAGCCTACCTGGTAGATTCATATTAATTTTTAACCCAATTGGACTTTGTATTGACTCTGTTGTAGGAGATCTTTGACTACTCGCATGTCCCAGGGCGTGCAGTTCTTCACCGTGGTCGCCATAGGCATGGTGCCAGAGCCACTACATCAGGAAATAGGATTAACCTATTGTTATGGTGTAGAAGGTAAGAACACCCTTCCCTTTGCTATATATTTGCCAGTCCTTTGGTCATTGCAATTATCCAAAAGCAAATAGAACGCGTTAGTGCAATTTCTGAAGTGAATTAGTGCAATTACAGAAGTGAATTAGTGCAATTACAAAAGTGAATTAGTGCAATTGTGAAAGTGAATTAGTGCAATTGCAGAGGTGAACTAGTGCACTTGCAGAGGTGAATTAGCGCAATTGCGAAAGTGAATTAGTGCGACTGCAGAAGTGAATTAGTGCAATTGCAGAGGTGAATTAGTGCAATTGTGAAAGTGAATTAGTGCAATTGTGAAAGTGAATTAGTGCAATTGCAGAAGTGAAATCTTCCCTCTAAACTAAGTTATGGCATGTATAGGTTGTGATGTCTCTCTAGATTTTTCGACGGACAATATCCGAAACAATCTAAGCCAACTCACTGAATCTGTAATGATTTTATTTGCCATAAACATGAAATTCCTGCAAATTTTAAATCCGATATCTTGTGCTACAGTTCTGTGTTTAGAGAGCTGAGGAAGTATCAAAAAGATTTCTCCAGCTGGTGTGCAGAGTGCCAACGTGAGAAGAAAGAAAGACAACGCCAGTCTGTTGCTGCTACGAAGCTGGTAATACTATAGTTCATTATTTACCTAGATGGTTAATTCTTGTTTTTTCTGCCCAACATACTCCATGCAATCCCACTCCCCTCTTGTCTATTTTTTTTATTACATTCTCATGCATCTTGATTGGAATTTGAGAAGTTCTAAAATGTTTTGTCTGGATTTTCCAGGAATTGCTTAGGAGAGAGGGGCAAACTGCTTCTTGAGCCCCATGTATCATTTGCTTCATCAAACTGTCTTGTATATGGCAGCTCAACCTTGGAGAAACAATCTTCTTTGTCCCTAGCATGGGGAAATGATGCTTCTGTGTTGTCTGTGTTTAGCCATCTGAGCACATATGTAAATGAAAATTGACTAGGTGAAAGATGTGATTATAATTTATAAACAATCATTCTTAACATAATTATCTGGTTCTAGTTTTCTTTGGTGGTGTCCTTGATCAGCAAAACATGTTATACACATTTTGGGTTTTGATAGAAATTACAATGTCGTTTATTACCATTGTAACATCTTTATATGATCCTTCAGATAAAAATTTCTTTCATTTTTGTTTTAAATTAATGATTTTAGTTGCACTAAAGTAGAATAGTATGAATTGTTCATGTTTAGTGCATAATTTAGTGCAAAACCGTAAATGCAGATTTTGTACTAAAATAGTACATAATTGCAATAAAATCGTGCAAGCTACTAGAGATGGTCTAACTAGTAGCAATGCATACTCAAAGGCTTCATATTCTAAGGTAATTTCAACGTTAAAAAATGACGCATGCGTGCTCATGAAAATCCGAAAACCAACTTAGTATTATAGTATGTTTATCAGCAAACGGGTTAATTTGATGTAAAGTTCTTTTTAGTTTGTCCATTAAGAGCATCTCCAATGGGTGACTCTAAAATAGTGTGAGTTTTACACCATTTTAGAGGAAAAATTAGAGGAACTCAAGATCCATCTCCAACCATCAACTCTATTTTTTACTCAAAATTGGAATATTCCATTTGATTCTTTGTTATATTGATTTTTTTATTAAATTATAATTTATTATATGTAGTTATGTTTAATATGATTAAATATAATATAATTGGCATAAATATTTAAATTAATTAAATTTGAAAAATTATATATAAATCCGTACAAATTGATTAATTAATTTGAACATATAAAATTAAAATTTCACAATGAATATCTATTTTAATTTAACTTGTAATTTAAGTAATTTTATTTTATACATAAATTCTTTTATATTTTGTTTATATCAATTATATTACATGTAAATGTGCATGAAGTTGAAATTAAAGTAACAATTTTTAAACAAAAATGACAAAGAAAAAGAGAATAAGTAAACCTTACACAAAACTCAAAAAAAAAAAAAAAGAAAAAGGTTTAGAGGAGTGAATAGTACACCGCCACATGAAACGGCCAACTATTCACCCACTTTACAAAAACGTGGAGTCTAACGGTGGGTTGGAGAACCTAATTTGGCGGAAATAAGCGGTTGCCTCTAGTTTAAAGTGGCTTTGGAGATGCTCTAACAAAACAATAAAAGAATAGATAACCTAGATGGATTTCTAAGTTAGAAAATGTAACTGGATTTTCGTATTTCGTGTGAGTGATACAGAAAAAGCTCATATGATTGTGTTTCATTGAAATTTCCATTTTCATATCTCCATTGAGAATTTTGGATGCATTGGTTTGTATTAGTTTCTACGTGAAAATTGAGAATACATTTAGTGGAAATTTAAATATTGAGAAATAATGATATGTTTGGTGAAATATTTTTAACGATGAAATTTATGCACGATAGTACATAATAGAAGTAGTAATATGTTTGAAGTTGTCTCCAAAAATTTTTCATAGATTTATGACTTATATTAATTGAGAAGCTGAGGAGATGGAGATGTGATAGACGTTAATGTGATGACAATATAGGAAAACATGTTTAAGAATATGTTGGAAAATTGTGGTGATAAGTTGCATAGTGATTTTTTTTAGATGAAATGAAGATGTATAAATGAGTTATTTTCAATGGAAATATATCAAACGAATATTTTTCTAAATTTATGAATAGTTTAAAACTGAAAATAATGAGTTGAAAATGGTAATATACGAGCCCAAAGCTTCTTTATTGGGAATATTTTTAGTTTTTAAATTCTTAAAAAGAATATGGATAATTAAAATAACTACCGTGAGATTTAGCATAATTACAAAAAGCTCTATTATCTTTTAAATTACAAATATCATACCCTTCCGTAAAAGATAATTGAATTTTTGTAATTATATAAACCTCAGGGTGATTTTGTAATTATCCCAAAAAAGTTTTATATGTAACCTCGCACTAACCGCAGTACATCGCTGCAGGAGATCCCCTCTCCGTTTACTTTCTTTCCCGCTTCACGCTAACGACACAGACTATATAAATACCTTTCTTTTCAGTTTTCAACAGTATTTTATGCATTCTCCACGGCTCAAACTTCAAGGTACTCTCTCTGCCTGTCACACACAGAGACACCGCAGACACATATATGCAGTACATAATTTGCGTTTGTGCTAAATCTGAGACTCTGAGTAATGTAGAGGTTATGAATGAGAAATTGTGTTTTATCGGAACAGAGATTGTAGGTATTCACTTCAATTTTTGGGGAATCTACTGTTATTATGGTGTTTAGGACGATTTGTTGAAGTTCGACTAGCATTTTTTAGTAAAGTTAAACATGCAGATTCTTTTGATATTACTTTTGAGATCGTGTTTGGGACCGTTGGTCTATTGTCGCAACGAGATTAATACTTGTTCCATTTTCATGGCGTGCTAACAGGAAAATTGAAATGGAGCTTATTCTCATAATGTACTGCGTTTTTTACTAGCTCTAGCTGTTTTTTTTTTTTTTTTTGTTGGGGATGAAATTTCAATGCAAGAAGTTTCGTAATTGATGACTTAAATTATATTATCTGACCTAAGTTTGATCCTGCTCCTTTTCGATTATGGCTAATATTTTGTTTATATATTTTATCCAGTGTTGCTATTAATTTGGGAACTTTTCTCGGAAGGAATGAGTTGAATTGTTGAGCATCCAACGGCGAAACTTAGCGTACAATAGGAAAATAATAAAACATCAATAGAAGTCTTAATAACATGTGCTAGATTGTTGTACAATATTGTAGTGTTGAATTTTAGATTTTTCACAATGCATTTATCTTCATTTGATAATTAAATCCCTTGTGTGACAAACATAACCTTGCTATGGTGATTGTGATCTTAGTCCATTGAGGGACTTTGCTCACTTTCAGATCAAAACATGAGTTCACATGTGGATACCTATGCACTGAAGGCGGTGACCGACTTACCTGCTCCTTTTCGCTCAGCTTTTAGCTTCAGGTACTAATCTATTAATCTATTCTTTCTTATACCAGTGGACATGGAAATTAGGTTGTCCGCTGACCATGATCATTTCTTGATACAAGGAGGCAATTGTCATTTTTCGAGGCCATAGTCTTCCAAGCGTCTTAAGAGAATGAGTGATTTGAGCAATGACATATATACACTTATTTTGTCCTAGAATTTATTTATGCTCTTCTAGAAGTACAGACCATGGAAATTGATCTTGATAACTTGCTAGACCAACATGCACATTCAGAATGGTTTCCACCCAAGGGGGTGGTTAAATTTTATTAGCTTTGGTGATGTTATCATTTAAGGGTATTTGATGTCTATAATTGTTTGTGATTTCACTCCCATGGTGCTTGGTAAAAGGTTATTGTTGTTATATCTTCTGTAATATGTTTGCAGGTATTTCAACTCATTGCAGAGTGAATGCTTTTCCACATGCTACCTTTCCGATGTAAACATGGTCATTTCAGCACCAACTGGAAGTGGAAAACCGTACTTTTCGAGCTATGCATTATGAGGCTTCTCTCCAAGTTCATCACTGGTGATGGGAAATTCACCCATTTTAAGGGGACCCTTAAAACAGTAAGTTTCTTATCAAAAAGATCTTTGTATTTTTGACTTTTGTATGGAGAGATCACCATCATCGCAACTACGCTGGTAATATCGTAAAATACCTACTGTATTTTGTTCTTCTTTAGGCAGTGGAGGAATCTAAAACCCTGCTATGGTATTTGACTTCATAATATGATATCGATACCAGAGAAAAATATAGAAGTCTTGACTCATTTCTTGAATAAAATGGAAACTGCAAATTCCTTTTTCAAGTGGATGTTTATGCAATTCCTGGCTCTTTTTTATCATTGTATAACTCAAAGAGGATATGCTATTGATTCAATTGCATCCTTTATTTTCCCTTAGTTGCTTACTAGTTACTGCCACAAATATATTGTGTTGTGAAGATCTACATAGCGCCTTCAAAGGCCTTGGTACAAGAGAAGCTCCGGGATTGGACTCAGAAGCTTGGACCACTGGAAATAAATTGCCTTGAGCTAACGGGTGATAATGAGTACTACAGTATCAAGAATATACAGGATGCTGACATCATTCTTACCACACCTGAGGTTGGTTAGTAGGAGACATATTTCCCATCTTTGGATGATCTTCATGGCTTAGACCTGGCCTCCTTCCAACAGAAATTTGATGCTGTGACTCGTTATCGCATAAAAGATGGAGGCTTGAGCTTTTTCAGCGATATAGCTCTTGTGCTTATTGATGAAGTTCATTTGCTGAATGACCCTCGAGGCGCAGCTCTAGAAGCAATAGTCAGCAGAATTAAAATGCTTGCTTGCAATCCTGAAATGCAATCAAGTGCTTTGTCCCTTGTTCGTTTCCTAGCTGTTTCTGCTACAATCCCAAATATCAATGACCTTGGTAATCTTCAACATGTGCTTGATTAAAATGGTTTGCTTTCTCAAACTTCAGTAGGTCGATACTGATTGACAATTTTACCACTTTTTATTTTTTGCAGCGGAGTGGCTTATGGCTCCAACTCAGGGAATTAAAAAGTATGCTCAAATCCTATCACATGGTAAATCTCACAGCCAATTATTCTATTACTTTGTCCTTTTTGCAGGTTCGGAGAAGAAATGAGACCTGTAAAGTTGACTACAAAAGTTTTTGGTACGCATTGTTTTCCCAACAGTAGTTCTGTTTGTTGACTGTTTGTATCAGAGATAAACACAAACTTATGAGCATTATGTAAAGTCACCAGATGAAGAACAACATATTGTGACTATTGATACTAGAAGATATGAGAACTATAGCAGCTTACAATTATTTCCCTCTCAATATAGAGCTAAAAAACATGTTTGCTTGCAGGGTACACACCAGCGAAAAATGATTTCTTGTTTGAAAAGGTATGCTCAATAATCCATGATTAACGTCCTGGATTTTTTTTTTTCTTAGTAAATTACTAAGTTTCTCAATCACCATATATCAAAATTATTTTATATTCCTGCTGATGAAATATTTCTTTTGGTTATTCAGCGCCTTCAGAACTACATTTTTGGTAAGCCAGAAAACTTCACCGCAGCACTTGTAGTTAGTTTCTTAGGTAGTTTTTTAAAAGGGCATAGCGATACATCATAACTGAAGCCTTTAATCTGCAGATCTGCTTATGCAATTTTCTGGAGGAAAATCTGCCTTGATCTTTTGTTCTACCAGAAAAGGAGCACAAGAAGCAGCACAACGACTCTCTCAGATAGCAATGACTTTTGGTCATTCAAGTCCTTTCATCAAAAGCAGAGAACAGCAGGAAAGATTAAGGGAAGCGTCATTATCATGTGGTGACAAACAAATGCAATCCTACATACTTTATGGTGGTATGAGATAATTCTTTTCTTTTTCATGTGGGGGTTGGGGTCCAAGGGTAAGGGGTGGTGGGAAGGTTGAAGAAGGTTGAGAAGCAGATGATTTAGGTTAAAAGTGTCAGTTTAACATCTGCTAATTTTTCTTGTGCAGTTGGATATCATAATGGTGGACTTTCTTTGAAGGATCGCAATCTCATTGAAGGCCTTTTCCTGAATGGTGATCTTCAAATTTTGTGCGCTACCAATACTCTGGCCCATGGAATAAATCTACCAGCACATACTGTCATCATCAAATCAACACAATACTTGTATGTCTCAGAATTACGTCATAATTTCTATTATACGTAGCCAGGGCAAGACATCCAGATATTCTTGGTTATATTATGCCTTATCATCAGATTGATTTATGATAAGCAATAAGCAGACGAAGAAAAATGCATTACTCAATGCAGTGTTATCATTAGTGCTTTGCTTGACTATCTTTGCCACTTTTCCAACTACGCTATCCAAGTGCCTCTTATTTGTTGCCTTCTAATCTTTGATTTTATGATAGCAACAAGGAGAAAGGGATTTACATGGAATATGAACGATCCATGGTATTGCAGGTGCATTAACTTTTTTCAAATCATTCTAAAAGAAGTTGCATCACACACAACACATCTGAGGCTTTTTATACTTAAGACTTTGTTGGTAGTCTATCATAAAAAAACCTATTTTGCTTATATTGCGTGCACTTGGACAATCTAGGGTATTATGATTTTGACACCTGGAGTGCCTCTTCATGATAGCCACCTTTAATTCATGCAGATGTGTGGAAGAGCAGGCCGCCCTCCATTTGATGACACAGGAATGGTCATTATTATGACCAGAAGAGAAACAGTATACATTCCTTTTCAATATTAAAAAGTACAGATAATGGATAAACTTCTAGTTTATAACACGTGAATATATCTCAGGTTCATTTGTACGAGAATTTATTAAATGGATGTGAAATGGTGGAATCGCAGTATGCCATCTCTGACCTCTCTTTTTTCTTTGCCTCAATATAAGTGAAGCACCTTTTGTATTATCAGACTTGGTTGTTTTTGTGGTTTGATTCTCCCCAGGTTGCTCCCATGTGTAACAGAACATCTAACAGCAGAGATAGTAC
This sequence comes from Rehmannia glutinosa, assembly GCA_016081115.2. Taxonomy (NCBI): domain Eukaryota; kingdom Viridiplantae; phylum Streptophyta; class Magnoliopsida; order Lamiales; family Orobanchaceae; genus Rehmannia; species Rehmannia glutinosa. The sequence goes on along the minus strand of JABTTQ020003102.1, from coordinate 356,408 downwards.
AATCAACTGTCTCAGATATAACGAGGGCGATAGAATGGATGAGATGCTCGTACTTGTATGTGAGAATGAAAAAGGCATGTTCATGTAGCCAGAAAGAATTTGGAATTCCTTCATTAGACTACATTTCTGAAAGTTTTCATGCTACAATCAGAATCCTGAGAATTATTCAATTTCAAAAGGGCTGCTTGAAAGTCAAATGGAGAGGCATTTGCAAGGTAAATAGATTAGTGATGACCAGATAATGATCCTCATGTTTCAATGCCCTGAAACCATTTACATGTTGTGCCCAGATATCTGTGTTCAGAAAGTTAATGAATTGTCAGAATATCAGATGGTCTGGACTGATGAAGATGGTTTCCTCCTGAAGCCACTTGGTATATCAGCAATTTATTGCCAGGCTTTCCTTATGATAATTCAGTACAGGACTAATTCTTTTCTTGTGCTCAGAGCCTGGAAGATTGATGACAAAGTACTACCTGAAATTTGACACAATGAAGCACATTATACAGGCCCCTGCAAACTGCAGCATAGAAGACACACTTCATATTATATGTCGGGCAGAAGAAATTGCATGTATTTATGCCTTCCAATTAATAGTTTCTCTTAAGCTGTGAAATTTGGATAATGTATGTCATTTTATCTGAATACGAAGGGATACAGCTGAGGCGGAATGAGAAGAAGTTCCTAAATGACATAAACAATGAAAAAGATGGCCGGCTTCGCTTTCACGTCCTTGACGATAAAGGAAAGCGAAAAAAACGCATTCAAACCAGAGAAGAGAAGATATTTATTCTGGTGAATGACTGCTTGACTGGTGATCCTTTAGTGCGTGACTTATCCATGAGCCAGGTAAGGTGTGTGGTATTTTCAGGAGTCTAAATTTATTTGTTAAACAATGATTTATGCTATGCTGTAGGACATGAATTCTATATGCTCAAATGGGTCTAGAATCGCAAAGTGCATGAAAGAGTATTTTATTTACAAGAAAAGCTATAAAGGAGCTTTGAATTCAACACTACTAGCCAAATGTTTACATCAGAAGTTATGGGATGATAGCCCATACTTGCTGAAACAATTACCAGGCATTGGAATGGTGACTGCAAAGGTTTGTTTCTAACTTTTTAATACTATTTGAAGATCTGCATCATCTATGAAAGCTATCATTCTTTTCTTCTTTGTGCACCTGACAAATTTCTGATTAGGCACTGCATTCAATGGGAGTAATATCATTTGATACCCTCTCTGAAGCTGATTCAAGAAAGATAGAGTTGGTGACTGGTAGAAAATATCCATTTGGGAACCATATCAAGGAGTCATTGCTATCGCTACCCCCAAAAGTTGAGATGGTAGTTAAGGAAACTGAGGGCCAAAGATTAGGGAAGTCTAAGCTACTGATAACATTAACTAGGCTATCGCAGCCAGTTCAATCAACTAAAAGACATTATGCTGATATGGTATGCCAGGAATATATTTGATGTTATTAATTTTGATTCCCAAAAATTGTTTTAATGTTATATTTTTGTAGACTTGCAAGTGTGGTATTAACATTGATTTTCATTTGTCTTTAATGAAGTTATGCATTTGAGTTATTTCATACAGATGGTTGGTGTTGAAGAAGATAACCTCATTCTGTATTATGAAAAAATAAGGTACGTTAAATTTTTTGAGCTTAGACCACAGATACTATTGCATGTTTTAAATCGTTGGTTCATATTCTGCGTTTGTTGTTTCTGAAACTCGTTTCTGGTGGTCCAGATTGGAGGATTTCTCAAGGTATGGAAAGTATAGATCTCAAATCCTTATTAAGTTTGACGAGTGAAAATTGCCGTTCAAATTCATGACGCTCCACTCATGAAATGGATGACTGGTGTTTGTTGCATCTGACAATATAAAATTATTATTGCAGCCCTTATTGTGCAACGGTGTTATATTCAACACCTCAGCAAGGAAAGCTGACAATTAAAGCAGATCTGATACATGAAGAATTCAGTAACTCCTTAATTTACTCTCATATACACACTATTGATTCTTAGAGCTGGATAAGGATGCATCTAGTTTGCTTTTTGATGTTATTGCAGTTGGAATTGATCTCCATCAAAAGGTTATCATCACACCGCCAATCGACTTAAATGTCACTCACAAACATAGACCAAAGGATCGCTCGTCCTTTAATCACAAGGATGTTCACATCATAAAAGACGACAATGATCGCACTTCTTTTGATGCCTCCAAGGAATCTCACTACTCCAAGGATTTGATAGATAACTCAATTTCCATGTAAGCACTAACTAAATTTTTTCAATATTTTGTGATTATATATGTAATTCACTTTGGGTAATCGTCCCTTGCTCTTGAATTCTAATAATTGTGGTAAAAATAAAATTCCTTGTACGATAATGTTAATTTTTTCATGTTCAGGCCCAGCTTCAAACTTATCGATGAAGAATCGGAAGACGGTAAAGAACTGAAACTTCTCATGTCCTATTTTCTTGTCCTCCAACCCCCACTCACAACCGCTGTTTGTTTTCTCTTATGTTGAAGACAAGCCCGTTGTTGAAGCTGAAGATGATGATGACTGCAAAATTATAACTGAAAGGACAGTATTTGACCATATTCGGACAAAGGCAAAAACTTTACCCGTTTTGCCCATATCCAACGACACATGTTTGCCATCATTAGAAGCTTTCACGCGTATCAGAAAACGCACTCGCGAGAGGCATCTTGAACTCGATAATGGCATTGAGGTTTTTGAAGTACAAGAGAGCAGTAAAATTCTACGAAGTATTCAATATCCCGAATTTGCAGAACCAGAACAGAACATGCATATTAACTGCCCGCCAAATAACCATTCTAATCTAATGAGTGATCCAGGTGAACAATTGATGACACAGTACTTATGTAATAAATGATTTGTTTCTGATATGTGATTTTGACATCTACTTATAGTCATATTCACTCAACGAAATTCCATGCAGAATTTTGGGGTGGAGAAGGCATGCTGACAACTGAAAATCAGAATATTGAATCAGGAAAATTGACTGAAGAAACAATTCTTGAACATGTAAGGAGAAAAAAAAAAACAATGAACCTCCAGGTTTTTAACAGTTTGAAAACCGCTGATTTTACATCTTATATGCAGGGGAAGGTGCCCTCAGTCTGTGTATCCATTGGAAAGAATGATATTCAACTCACTGTAAGCTCTGGTAAAAGTGATGTGATTAAGCTGTTATCTCCAAGTGTACAAACAGGACAGTTTTGTTCACTGGCAATCCCGGGCAAAGTTGAGAAAGAGAATTCATTTCTTGGGTTTCAGAGTGTGTTTTCGTTTCTTTGACTTTTGGGATTTTGAGCCACATGTAACTTTGTTGAAGTCTAGATGGTTATTATGATTGGTTGTCATTTCATTCGGTCTACTTTTATTTTCCAGAGTGTATGACGATTTTTTTTTATAAGTGAAAGTTGGATGTGTAGAAAAAATGAATGATTGTATTGATGTGATGGAGATTTTTTTAGAAATGTTGATTGTTTGTGGAATTTTTCGTGGAACTAATAGTGTAAAATATAATGCAAAAAAATTCAATGAAAAATGAAAAATTGAACAAAAAGCAATATGGATCTCAATTCTAGTTTATACCTTTTGTTCTAAAGATTGAGAGAAAAATAATAAAAATGATGATACATTAAAGAAATTATCGAATTTTTATATGAATTGAAAGGGAGAGAAAAAATAAGTAGTATGGTTGGAGTCTTGAGAAGTGTGAGAGAGAAAGAGAAAAAGTGAAGAGTAGGGTCTCTCATAGACCATCTTACCCTTATACGTAAGATGGATCCCATGACCCGTCCTGGATGATTTGTTATAAAAAAGGAAAAAAAGACCCGATATCTTTCTCTCTCTTTTAAAATTTGTTAAATAAAAAGTGATATGTTTACTATGGAAATTGATACATTAAAGACAATTTATGATACTTTTAAGATAATTTAATACTTTTAAGCATAAAAATACAAAGTGACAAAAAAAACTCGATACTCTTAAGACAATTTCGATGCTTTTCAAAGATCAAAGATCTAACATATAGAGTGAAATAGTATATGTTCAATGTTGAAATATATTGACATAAAACTGATACTATTAAGGCAAATTCTGATACTTTAAAGGTAATTTATGATACTTCCAAGCATCAATGTCCACAGATTTGTGCACACAAACATTATTACAAGTGATACTTTTAACACAATTGATGATAGTTTTAAGGCGAATTATTATACTTTAAACATCAAAGATCTGACATGCAAAATAATATAATGTTGAATTACAATGACATAAAACTAATACTTTTAAGGCAATTATTGATACTTTTAAGGCAATTTATGATACTTTCAAGTATCAATGTTCACATATTTGTACACAAATTTTATTACAAATTGATACTTTATTACAAACTGATACAGTACTTCAGAAGTGACGAAACGAGAAGAAACCAAAAAAAAAGAATGACAAACTCACAATTAAAGTTAGAAGAAACGAGAGGAAATAAGAAGAAATTTTGTCGGCGACAGAGAAGAATCGAGAAAAAGAACAGAAGAAGAAAAAGAAGAAGAAGAAGCAAGACCAGAAGAAGAGGAGTACCAGAAGAAGAAGAAGAGCACCAGAAGAAGAAGAAGAAGAAGAGTACCAAAAGAAGAAGAAGAAGAAGAAGAAGAGCACAAGATGAAGAAGACGATGAAAAAATGGGGAAAAGGAAAAAAACCTAGTTGAAAACAAAAGAGAAAAAAAGAAAACTAAAAAAAAACTGAATCTGGACAGATATATGAAGCGGGTCGGGTATGTAACATCTGTCTTACGAATTTAGATCCGTAAAATGGTCACAAGTTTTTGCTTTTACAATATGGCTTATCCTTTTGCTTCCCACTTTTGCAACAACTACTAACTAATCAAGATAATCCTAATTCGGTTTTACTTTCTTAATTAGCTTTCGCGTGCTATTGTTAATTATCTTGATATTTGAATTACTTTAATCAGTCCAGATTATGGTCAATAAAGCAGTAGTCTACTTTCAATTATAGGTCACTCTGATTTTAATATATATAAATATCTAATATATAATTTCTCTACCAATTATATTTTTCATAATTGTCTTAGTGGAAGGTATTTTTTTCTTTTTCTTTTATTTTTGATTTCAATCACAAAATATATAATTGTTGGAAATAATTACAATGGTTACAACGAGAAAAGCCTTCAAGATGGCTTACAAAAACAGATACATAAAATTACAAGATATGTAAAACCTAACTATTACAAGTCTTGAATGGATTCCAACTCCAGAAGCATGAATCTGACAGAACTTGAAAAACAAAAAGCCGAGTCGAGTAGAACTCTATCCGCAAGACAAATACGTCCCGGCTAGTGCTCACGGTTTGACGTAATGTCCCCAAAGATAAAACGGCTTTACCTCCTTTGTGTGCGAGCACCCCGACACAAAGGCACCTTTCGAACTCGAAGGAGCGAGAATCGTTCTTTGGACACGAGTGCGAAATGAAGTGTTCTTGAAAATGTTCTTCAAAAGTTACGACACTTTTACCGACACTTGAAAAATATGTAGAGATATGCGATTTTTCTGTGTATACTAACTCCATCTCTTCCTTCCTAACTTTCTCAAAGCAGCAAAACGCCTAAGACTTATATAGGCCACCATTTCCAACACTTGTAGGGAATTAAAGCTAAAGAGAGTGGGCATTAACATCATATGTAACTCCCATGAGTTACAACCTCTTCTTATGACCATCACTTGAGGAGTTATAAACTCCAAAGCCACATGAACCTGACACCTCCAATGTCTGATTCACCCACACATGAACTTGAACACCTCCAATGTCTAAATTCATCAAAGCCCAACAATTACTTGAATTTGGGCCACGCCCATTTTCAAGTTACAAAACTAATCAACTTGAACCCGAGCCCAAAGGGTCGGTCCCAGGTCCAAGGCCCATTTGTGACCATACACTTGTGTTATAGCGTATCCAACTAATAATACCTTCTAGTTTTTATACTAGGATAAACTATGCCCATTCACAGGTGGACAACTTCGTATTAATTTCTCACTCATCACCGAAATTCGGTTTGAGAAATATAAAATACTACGAACATCTACTCAAACGTAGATTAACAATTCACAATTTAATTCCTCCGAATTAAATTCTCACCACCAAAAATTTGGTCAAAGTCGGTCGACACCGCTTTATCAAAACCAAATTTCCAACAATAATCATCTCTTAGTGGAAGATATTGCACCTCAAGGTCCTGGGTTCAAACCTTGATTATCGCGGAGTGAGGGGTTGAAGTTTGTTCCTCCTCCCCAGATTCAGACCATCCCTGGGAATGACGGATGTCCTATAGTCCGGGAAGTGTGAGGTCTCAGTGCCCCCGATTGGTGTGAGGATACTTTAGGTCGTAAAAAAAAGGAGATATGTACTTGGTCTCACTCATGACTGGAGATCAAGGGTTCAAAACTCTCTTCCACCTCCTACCATATCCTTTATGCAAAAACAAAAAAAAAGAAAAAACAAAAGCAAAATATTCATATTTTGTTGCAAATGATTAGTGATGGTAAAACCCCGAAACCGTCCCCATTGATACCGAAATAACATGGGAATGTGAATCCTAAAGTAATTTGGATTTTGGGGATATATATTCTCCGCTTCTTACCCTGAGTGAGTATATGTTAAATACTTTCGGTTGCATGTTAAAATCGTTGCATAATCAAACCGTTAAAATGCTTCAAAACATGCTACAGATACAGTACCAATCTATTTCAGTTCGATTTTTTGTAGGTATTTATGTTGATTTAAATGTTGTGTATTTAGTCTTATCTTAATGTATATGTAGGTTTATAAAGTTACATATGGTAATGTTCAGTTTGAATGTGAAACTAAATTCCTATCACCTGGGGTTTTACATATATTTTTTTTATACCAACTATATTGCATTTATGCATATGTAACTATATGTTGATGCATATATACGAAAAATATGATGTATATTTTGCTTGACTGTACTTTTAGTGTCATAATTAAAATTGTGTAATTAATGTGATATTGATGTATTGACATGGACATTATGTTGCATATATAATTATTGTAATTATAAAAAATAGATTCGAAGCCTACAAATACGTGTACCAATCTGAGGAGATTTTTATACGGAATTTTAAACATTTGTGATGCTCATAAAATGTTGTAGGTATAGCATTATTTAAATGCATATATAGCTTCATAAATGTGCATGTGGTAATTTTCGAAAATATGCATAAATAAATGTAATATTGATGTATTGATATGGACAATATGTTGCATATATAATTATTGTAATTATAAAAAATAGATTTAAAGCCTACAATTACGCGTACCAACCTGAGGAAATTTTTATACGAAATTTTAAACATTTGTGATGCTCATAAAATGTTGTAGGTATAACATTATTTAAATGCATATGTAGCTTTATAAATGTGCATGTAGTAATTTTCGAAAATATGCATGAATAAATCGTATTGATTCATGTGTAAGTATAATATGTTGCATATTATAATTTTTTCCAAGTAAATTGAATGAAAGGCATCCATCTATTTTGTATCAAAGTTTTGTATACAATTTTTATACATGCATGTGTAACTATAATACATAAATAGATGCAAGGATTCCACGAATAAATCAAATTTTTTATTCTCGAGCGTTTATGTATTTTTCTTGGTCTCAACGTTATAGAATTCATGCATATGTACCAATCTGTTGATGCATATATACTTATAATATATTACATATTATACATTTTTCACACTCAGGTATATAATTCTGAAAAAATATTATGATGCATTTTTTATATTGTTTGTTGTATATTTACTGATAATCTATAGGTACAACTAACAACCAAAAGGAGAGGATTGAAATATCTCCTGGGTCAACAAAATACTGGATTCCCGAGGTAGAGCATGACAAAATTCCGCGTGTGGGAATGTAATTTTCTACATTAGAGGCTGGTGTTCGTTTCTACATGGACTACGTCTCGATATGTGGTTTCGATATCCGAAGAAGCACAACAAGACGATTTAGAGATGAAGTCATACGTGTGCAATATGTACTATACAACAGGGAAGGTTTTAAGAACTCAAAGATCCCGAATCCAACCACGTTAACTGATGATTATACTAATAACACGAACACAGCACCCCGCAGGAGAGTTTCCAATAGGATTGGATGCAACGCACGTTGAATTTTTTAGTACAAGAATAGTCATGCTTACCAAGTAAAATTCTTCGAAGAGTGCCACACTCATGCCTTGAAATCAGAAGAATTCAAGCAATTTCTCAAGGTGAATATGAATCTTAATTTTGGTCATCAACAGATTGTTCTCGAGCAAATATAGGTACCAATAAATCTGTGAGATTGATGAAAGATATGATTGGGGGGTACTCAAATGTCGGTGCACTGCAAGTTGATTTTAAGAACTTCAAGAGAGATTTAAAAGCATATATAGCTGGGGCAGATGCGCAATTGATAATTGACAAATTTCTCAAGAAAAAAGAAGTTTGCGAGGGCATGGCATTTAATTATGACGTCGATGAAAACGAGCAGTTAACACGGTTTTTTTGGGCAGATCAAACGTCAATAATGAACTACAAGATATTCGGCGATGTGATGTCATTTGACGCCACCTACAACACCAATCGGTAATCCCAAAATCCCATATTAAGTTCAATATATTTCACATAACTATATTCAGTGCTATGAGCATTGAAAAATACAAAAATAATGAATACAAAATTCGAATATATATTTAGTTTAAGCATGCTGGCTATATAGCTTGTAAAACAATTATTGAACAATCTTTTTTGTACAATAAAATGCAAGAATTATAAGGTTTTTTTAGGAATAGATATGTATAAATAACATACATATTATGCATATTTAGCATACATATGTTGTATATATGTAAAATATTACAAATCAGTAAATGTATATGAGGCATATAACATGAATCATGAGGCAATATATTTTAATTAATTATGTAGCAAGATATAACATGAATCATGTTTTAAGAAAAAACTGACTAACCAAAATATACTCAATACCTGCTCTATGTAATGTATGCTAAAGACATTATATACCTCATTAACTAAATATGCAACAAGTTATAACTAAATATGCAAGATATAATATGCATTGAATTGTAACTAAATATGCAAGATATAATATGCATTGAACTGTAACAAAATTCGAATATATATTTAGTTTTTTTTTTTGACAAAATATATATTTAGTTTAAGCATGATGTCTATATAGCTTGTAAAAAATTATTGAACAATACTGTTGCACAATAAAATGCAAGAATTATAAGGTTTTTTTAGGAATTGATATGTATAAATAGCATACATATTATGCATATTTAGCATACATATGTTGTAACTTTGTAAAATATTACAAATCAGTAAGTGTATATGATTACATTTTTTTCCAGTTTACAGGCACACTATATAAATGTATGATGCATATTTTACATGCAAATCTTGTTTGTCTGGGTATAGTACATATCAACTAATGTGTATATTTAAATACAACAATTCGCATGTATAAATAGATAAATTAATTTGCATATTTAACATGCATATACTGTATATTTGAGCATGATGCATATTAGGTTATAAAATGATGCATAATTTATATACATATGTTGTCTACCCATGAGTGGTACGGATAAATTCGCGTTAATAGGTATTTTGTTATAACGTTTTTTGATGCATACTTTACTATTATTAATCGTATCACAATGGTTGTTAAAAAATCAGGTACAAGATGGTGTTCGCGCCATTTACGGGGTCGACAACCACATAAAATGTATCACCTTTGCGCGGGATCGATATTGAAGGAAGATGTTAAATCGTATGTGTGGTTGTTCAAGTGCTTTTTAGAAGTAATGGGAAAGAACCAATATACATCGTAATGCATCAAGACCCCACAATGAAATTTGCCATCCGATAGTCTTCAAAAATACCATTCACAAAGTTGTGCATGTGGCATATAATGGAAAAGGTTAACACAAAGGTCGGTCAAGCATTGCTCAAGGATGATGACTTGAAAAAGACTCGATTGTGTTGTGTGGGACAACTACTCGGAACCAAATGATTTTGAGAGAAAGTGGATGATGTTATGAATGATTTCAATCTAACATCGCATCCATGGTTTATCACTATGTTTGAAATTAGACGTAATGGATTCCTACCTACTTTAGAGACGTACCAATGGGGGCTCTATTGAGGACTACCTCGTGGTCAGAAAGCACAAACAGTTGGTTTGGGGGGTTCACCAACCCACAAGCAACCTTGGTAGAATTTATCATGCATTTTGACAGTGTTATGGACTCGCAAAGGCATGCATCAGACAAACTGAATAGCGAGTGTGAATCATTTCATCCAACTTGCACGACACCTTTAGATATTGAAAAGCATGCATCCTACGTGTACACACATACTTTGTTCTCCGATGTTATTAAGGAAGTCAAAGAGGCACTACAAATGCTCGAAGAGTGCAAATAAGTGAAAACGCACAAGGGTGTTCCTACACACAATAAGAGATAGCACAACTAAAATGTTTATAGTGAACTGCTACAATGACGATTCGGTCATGAAGTGTAATTGCAAGATGTTTGAAGGCCTAGGTCTCATTTGCCGGCATATGTTCGTGCTTCTAAAGGACCAGAAGGAAATTCCAAGCAAATATTTGATGAAAAATTGGATGAAAACCACATCATTGAGGCCGACAAATGCATGTCTATACCAATTTGCAGGGGGCGACGCCTCTGGGGCAACACTCAATAACCTATGGTCAGATTTTCACAGTTGTATAGGGCTAGCTCAAGGGGATGTCGAAAAACTTGCAAATTTATCGCGTCTCCTAGCTGAGGAGAAGGAAAGGATGACAGTGGAACAACAGTCCAGAGTTTCTGTGCTGTGCAAGGAAGCTGTGATTCAAAATTTTTGTGGCTCAACATTGCAAATAGAGGTTTCTGTGCTACCACCAAAGCAAGCAAAGAATAAAGGTAGTGGTAGTCGTGTAAAGAGTCGCATACAGAGCCAAAAAGAGAAAACTATCAGGGCAAGCACCAAGATGAAAAGGAAGTGTGGTACATGTGGAGAACTCGCCCCACATAACAACAGAACTTGTCCAAAGCGCATTGATACATTGTAGATATTAATCTAGTGCATGGATATTGCTTTAATTTTCTAGGACTACTTTCCATTTTCCGCGATATATTTTGAATATATAAAAGTATGTTACCTGCATAAATCTAGTACTATTATTGTATAGTTTGACAAATAATTATGTGATGCAATTTTCCAGCAGATTTAAAAACAACTTACATATGCATAATATTGTAACAAACTGTGCAATGTGAATTGCCTAAGTATACATCAGAAATCAACTCATAAATTGCACAGATAGGATTATGTACTATCCTGCATTTCCGGATAAAAATAAATGGTCTAATTATGCTTTATAAAAATTTATAAAAATCCTTCGGCTATCCATGTATATTTTGTCTTAAAATTACATGATGTAATTTTTTTCCAAAATAAACAATAGTGCGTCAGCATTATATTGAAGCAAAATATAAAATGTAATTTGCTTAAATATGCGTAAAAACTCAACTGATAACATTGAGCAGTTCAATTATGTATTGTCCTGATTTCATATCAAAATAATTGCTATAACTATGCATTATAAAAATTTATGGTATAATCATCTCGCTCTCCATATATATTTTAATCTTAAATTACATAATGTATTTTTTATTAAAATAAAACCATATTAAGCGTCAAAGATTATATTGTAGCATAATATGCAATGTAATTTTCCTAAATATCGCGTCAAAATTCAACTTATAACATTGAGTCATTAAATTATGTATCGTCCCGATTTTGATATCAAATAAATATGTCGACTATGCATTATAAACGTCCAATAAAGAAACCCAACAATTATATAAAATGATAATGATGTCAAATAATTGAATTGTCTCCAAAAACATAAACCATTAACTAGGCAAAAAGATCCAAAATCCAAAATAGCAAAACCATCCGTAAACCGTGTCTTAAAAGTAAGATGCAATATCCAACATAAATACTTTCATTTAAAACTAGACTAAATAATGTTCTTTCCGGTCCAAAAACCTCCTTGCTTCAATCAGATTTTTCTCCCTATGCTCATTAAATCAAGTTAACAACAATCGCATGCCAATACTTTGTCCTCGTATTTGTAATCTTGGAATCGTTGCCCTTTTGGAGACCACTGCCCACCCTCTCACGCCTCCGCCGTAAGTTTCCATGTGCCTCATTGTAAAAATGCCACAATCAATCTTATTGACATTGTCCCTCCATGGCATGACCAACCTAACAACTCTTGAATCTTTGTATTGCCCACGCCATTTGCTCGCATCCCCTTGTTGCCAAGTATTGAGATACAAGTCGAATCTGAAAAAGACATTAATAGCATCAAAAACACTCGCTTTTATGCGTTATCTTACAAGTAAATATGCATTATTCTTTTTCTTCGTATATTTCCTTCCATCTTTATGATATAAAAAGCCATAAAACCTACTAAATAGATTGGATCACCGTTGGGTCATATGACGGTTGATTGGTTCATTCGTGATGGTATGTGGGATAGAGACAGATTGTATCAGTCTTGGTCTCCGGATGTGGGCTTCACCGAGAGTCTCATTGAGGATATATCCGGGGTTCCGATTTTGTTTGGTCCGAGGATATCATGCGGTGGATGTTTACCTCTCATGGTGGGTTCTCTATATCTTCCGCTGGGATTCTCTCCCTGGGGTAGAAATGCCCCTTAACCTTCGTATGGTGCCATTTGGAACGATGCTCTTATTTCTACTATCTCTATATTCCTTTGGCGCCTCATTCGTAATCGTCTTCCTGTGGATATCAAGCTTCAGGCACGTGACACTTCCCTTGCCTCACGTTGTTGTTGTTGCTTGAATAATCCACATTCTTCTCCTCAGTCGAATCTATCCCTCACCTCTTTTTGATGAATGATCTTTTGTTCATCCGTGTGGAATCACCTGTCTTCCTTGGTTTGACACTACACTTCCACACACCACCGATATGATCTTGTTCCTTTCATTTTGGAGGAATCGCACACACGGATCACACACAAGACACTTGAGTTTCTTGGTTCCCTGCTTGATTTTATGGTTTGTCTGGACGGAAAGGAATAGTGTCAAGCATCGACAAATTCCTTTCTTGGCATCTCACATTATTTGGGAGGTGGAGCGGTATCTCTGGATCCTTGTTTGGTCGGCGTCTGAGCCCATCAGTTGGTCGGATGCTTCCCTACTATTGGTTTTTTGCGGGGAGTGCCCCACCACAGTTCCACGCAGCCGAGGATTGTGATTTGGCGACCCCCGGTCTCGATCAAGTTCTAACACGGATGGTTCATTTGATCGAGACACTTTGATTGCTGGCGGAGGGGGATTGATTCGAGATCATTCGGGCAGACTCATGTTGGCATTTCACAGTTCTTTCCAGGCGGTGTCTAGTTTTCATGCCGAGCTACTAGCGCTTGAGATGGGATTGCGGCATGCTCGGCGCTTCTCGCTTGATTTGGATTGAGTTGGGCGCAGCGGCGTGGTGGTCACCACGATCACTTCGGTGGCCTCGGCTCTTGCGGAGTTCAAGATACTTTGACTCGCATTCGAACATGTTGAGGACCTTGATGTTCGATTTCCATACATACGAGAGAGAATCGACCCGGCCAGATCACCCTAATGCGGCTTTGGGAGCGGGCGCCCTTGCGAACATTTTGTTGAGGAGGGCACGACTTTTCACCACCTCCTTTGCGCTCATTCGGATGGACCACGGTGGGATATCCGAGCTTGATTTTCATAGATCATTGCTCTCCTAGTATTTTTTAGATACTCATTATGATAGTCTTTCTAGATATCGTAGTGATAGGTTGTTTTGTTGTTTTTTATTTTCTCCCGCCATAACGGGACATTACATTGTATGATACTTTGATTACTTGATATACAGGTAGGGGATCACGCCTCAATCCCCACCTCCCGGGGTGTTATTTTGTAAAAAAAAAAAAAAAAAAAAACATAGTCTAAAAAAAAAAAAAACCTACTAAATAGATTATGAATTGGACTTAATTTTTTCTAATCTATATGTGAATATGAAGTATATCAAGGTACAATACACATGATGTAACAATGCATAAATTCAATTTAAAATATACTGGAAATTTGAGTTGGACAAAGGAAACAATAAATAGAAAAATAAATATACTTACCAACTTATCTGGCAACTCTCCGTATTTCCCCAGATCCGAGCCGCCAACAGAAGAGTTGTCCAGAATATGGCAATGTCTCCTCTTCACATCATACACTCACGAAAATGTGCTCGCTCTTGATTATAGGAAAGAATAACTGCAATATTGTAATGTATAATAAAAATACTAGAAAAAAAAGAATGATTATAAGAATATCATGACTAGATTATAATTTATCTAACCATTTCAATTTTTTGCAATCTGGTGGGCTTTGAGTCACCAATTTCAGCATCTAAACTCTGTGAAAAATCATCAAGCAAATCCTTCTCGTCCAAGCCATCCTTGGACAAAACCAACGTATACAGCTACCAAAAAAAAGGGAATGACATAATGTAACCAATAACATCAGTAATATTTATTAAATTAATTAACTAAAATTTAATTTTTTTAGTTCAAATAAAAATGTACAGTGCTAAAGGATGTCGCAATGTTGACGGAATCCGCTCCCCTCAAAATCTCCTTTGAATTCAATATTCTCGCCATGTATCCACCACGACCATAGAAACGTATTGCCCCGGTGTCAATGTCGCTAAATCCTCTCTGGTAAGCATGCAATCTCCACTCTTATATATTGTCTCTTCCCTGCGGGGTACATAAATTAATTTCACATTCAACAGAAACATTCTACCAATGCATCATATATTTTTTTAGAAACTACGAAAAGTGGTACTTCTGTATATGCAAAATAAAAACCTTGACTATGCAGCTTGTTAAAAGTATACATGCATAATAAATGTTCATTTAAATAACCATATAAGAATCAGCCATATACAACAAAAAAATAACTTCTATACATCAAAAAGTACTGCAAAACATTTTATACTTTACAATTATACTTGAGAAGCAACTAAGACAAGTAATTCATAATAAGGGAGAATTTTTTTTCTACCCACTATGGATAGTAGAACATCTTTTCTACCCAATTTTATAAAAATCAATTTTTCTACCCACAATGACTAAAGTACCCTTACTAATGGGCCGAGACGATGGGTGCGATCGTGCCCAAAAGTGCGTGCGATCGCATGCCCAAAATATAAAGGGCGTCAGGTGCGATCGTGCCCAAAGGACGGGTGCGATCGTACACTCAAATATTATCCTTTTGGGCACGATCGCACGATATATAAAGGGGTGGGTGCGATCGTGCCCCAAGGACGATTTCCAGGTACAATCGCATCGTCCCGAAATATAAAGGGGCGGCACGATCGTGCCCAAAAGGGCACGATCATACCCCTATAAATGGGTGGGTACGATCGTGCCCAAAGGATGGGTACGATCGCCCACTGAAATATTAAGAGGTGGGTACGATCGCATTGCCCTAAAATATAAAAAGGGGCGGCATGCGATCGTGCCCAAAGGATGGGTATGATCGCATTCCCAAATATAAAGGGGTGGGTGCGATTGTGCCCAAAGGATGGGTACAATCGTACCAAATATAAAGGGTTGGGTATGATCGTACCCCAAAAAGATGGGTGCGATTGTACCGCCGAAATATAAAGGAGTGGGTGCGATTGTGCCAAAAGATTTGTGCGATCACTTACCACTGAAATATAAAGGGGTGGGCGATCGTGCTCACATTTAAGATATGGCACGATCGTGCCATGTTGAACATTCCATTATTTTTTCTCGAAAATAAGTGGATTTTCCTCATTATGTATAAATATTTGAAGCAAGAAATCCATTAGTTTGGTTCAATTGACTAACACTTATTTCCAATCGTATCCTGAATCTTCAAAAATCGAAAACATGAAAGGAAAAAAAAAGATTGTTATCTTTTGAAAGAAGAAGAAAAGAGAAAAGAAAATTTATTTTTTTAAACCAAGAGAGAGAGAAAGAGAGAATAAGGGCTTTTATGACATTTCATTGAAAAAGTGGGTAAAAAAGTGGTTTTTATAAAAGTTGGGTAAAAAAGTGTTTTTTTATCCCAAAAAGGGTAAAAATGGCCATTTTCTCTTCATAATAATGCATATTAACACTAAATTATGCAAACTATTTATTCTATATATACATCAAAATTCATTGTAAATCTGTATATGCATCAAAATTCTGTATATTTCTATATATGCAAAATAATAACCGTATATATGCAACATTGTAAATCTGTATATGCATCGAAAATTTTCATTTGATTAAACATATAAAAATCAGCCATATGTATCCAAAAAGATATATCTATGCATCAAATAGTCATCCATATCATAAAAAATGTGATGTACTTACTTCCGCCGAACCATTCTCAAAAATCCACTTACAAACCATAGATTGTGAAGCATCCGGAGGCGTATCAATGTCAATAGAAGTGCCAGTAATAGGCGTAGCCAACGGTTCTGGATTTTTCAATTTCCTACCCCTTTTTTTCAATCTTGCTTGCGTTTCCATCCTTCTTTGTCCCGTCTGCACCTATATCCTTCTGCATAGTTTCAGCATCATTATTGACACCACCGATAACACCTCCAGCATTATCAATTTCTTCGACAATCTTCCCGTGAGAGGCCTCCCCATAATGCCGTGAGGTCTCAAGAACAACTTGCCAATTCGCCGTTTCACCGTCCTGAGTCATGCCAATACTGAATGTAGGCTTGTCAATCCATTTCTTAAACTCAAGCCGCTTCAATACTGCATTTTCTATTTTTTCAATAGTGGCAATATTCTCGGGGTTGTTCCAAAAAGCATAGTTTTGTTGAGATAAGCTAATTTCATGGATATCATCTGCTGGTTGTCCATCGAACTGTTTCCCGTTAAAACAAATCAGATTCTTCGTCGCGTCCCCTAATTTCGCAAAAACGGAATGACATTCAAAATCCTTGGGGGCATTCTGTAGTAGGTTAATAATATGAACCACATTTGTCGCAAGACAGGATAACTTGGACAACACCTCCGAAGTGAAAACCTATAAACATATAACATGAATTATTTTAGAAAAAAAAATGGCTGAGCTAAATAACTCTGAATTGTACATGAGGCAACATATTTTAATTAATTATGTAGCAAGATATAACATGAATCATGTTTTAAGAAAAAACTGACTAACCAAAATATACTCAATACCTGCTCTATGTAATGTATGCTAAATACATTATATACCTCAAAAGTATGCATTGAATTGTAACTAAATATGCAACAAGTTATAACTAAGTATGCAAGATATAATATGCATTGAATTGTAACTAAATATGCAACAATTTATACCTTTATGTCTCCACTTTTGATCTTGTCAAGGGTTCCAATGTCCAATACTGGTGTCTTATCCGTCTGGAATTTGATTTGAATACAAAAACTAATCAAATATTCGATCACTAAATATGTTATGTACAACTTTAACATATATAAAATTAAAAAAATAAAAAAATACCACAAAATAAAAACGAAAAAATACACAACCTGTAATGCGTCACCGCCAACTGCCACCCCCGGGACAGCAAGTTCTCTCTCGGTTGAGTCCGCCGCGTGAATAACGTTACCACCTGAAGAACCCTCGGCATTAAAAGGGGGATCGACATATCCAAACCCGAAAGCGCCATATGCAACTTCATTCCGATACCGTTCCTTCAACTTCTCGTCAGTCCAACCAATTAAACTCGGGATATCTCTTGGCATGTCGCGCATGCATACTACCACCCGGTCCATGTACAAAACCTGAATCAAGGTATAAAAATTGAAAAACGATTATAATCAGCTCACATTTTGGACAACAAAAAGAATAAAAACAAACAAAAAATCTAAAAATCATAAAACAAAAAAAGGGACACCAACCAGTAGGAATAGCACAGGTCCGTTAAAATGAGTTTTTTTCTGTGAAGCCCATTTTACTCTATTCGCGATAAGGGATTTCAAAGTGTATTCGCACCAATTGAAATTCTTTATGTCATCCACGTTTTCCAAACACTTTAAAATTAGTGGATTGATGTATCCATATTGGAATGTCCCAACGATCAGACAATCAACTAATATAGTAAAATATCTCTTGAACCATGCACCACCCTCCTCGCATTCAACCATTTTGTTGAGTACCTCGGTTGCTATCACAAGTTTGTCAGTTTTACCAAACATACCAACCTAGTTGTCATACAAGTCATTTTGTTCAGACTTGGTTTTCTTGTCAATATTGATCGGACCATTTGGAAACCCAAGGACTCTCTCTACATCGGAATAGTCAACACGGATAAATCTACCTTGAGCTAAGACTAACTCGCAACTAATCGAATTGAAATTTTCAATCAACCACCAAATAAAACGACTAGGGTATTCAGTAATTATAAGCGACAACAACCCTCCAAATCCCATTTCGACTACTGCATCCTTCTGGAAGTCCGTAAAACCCATCATCGCCTTAACCAACAAAGTATGGTTAGATCTAGTCAAGACCTTCGGATTTTTGAGCTTCCACGCTTTCTTGGCTTCATATTTCCCACTCTTCGGCCTTTTGGTACCAGATGTACCCTCCCCATTGCCTCCATCCTGCCCTCCGAGCGAAATCTCCGTTTTTTGTTTAGTCTTGGCCATAGATAACGGAATCAATAATATGCCCCCTTTTGAACAAAAAACATGCATAAATAATGTTATTATCTTTGCATAAATAATTATATTGTATTGCATAAACAACATAATTATTATATGTCTATAAACCGATCTAGAACATTAGCTAAAATGGTAAAATCTGGTGTATATATAATAATTGATTGATGTATAATATATTGATGCATGAAATACATAATTTCTATGAATATTACACCAAATCAGTGCATATAATCCAAAATGCAATAAAAACACCAAAATCGAAGCGTCAAACATATTAACAATGACACAACAATGGACTACCTAGAACATTGCCAAAAAGAACAAAAGTCACATTTTTTTCATTACAACCCAAAAAATGATTGTATGACTTTAACTATGCAACGAAAAGATTCTAAATGTACAACAAAATTATGTATCAAGAATTCACCTCACAAAAGAAATATGCAATAAAGTTGTAAAATATGCAACAAATTAGTAAACATGTACAACTGGAAAAAAAAAAAAGAAATTTAATCCTACTCAAAAATTTCTAAAATAACACTTGTTTCACCCAACAAGTTTGTATACAATAATCAAGAATTCTAAAAAACCTATGCATCAAAAATTGCTAAGTATATATAAAAAATCAATTATCTATACATCAAAAACACAAAAATTAAATCCGAAAAAAAACCCTACAAAACAGTTCTCTATAATGGCTACCAAAAATTTGCTCCTAACATTGCTCCTAATATAATGGCTACCAAAACGTTTCAACGATTATGAATATACAAAAAATTGCATTAGTTATTATCTATATAAAAAAAATTGTACATCCGAAAACAAATTGCAAAAAACATAAAAAAAAAACACTTAACAAATAACACCAATGTAGCGAGAATATTAAGATTAAAAAAAAAATAAACTTACGATATATTCAGTCGGCCTCTGCGAAACAATCTTCAAAAACCTAGTAAATTTGCAGTATATTGTAACTAGCAAAGCAATGGACTCTTCATTTTTGACTTAGAAAGAAAACAAAAGTTGGAAGAAGGAGATGACGTGTGAATAGGAAGAGATGTATGACAGGGAAATAGAGAATAAATTTGATTCCCTATGAATCTTGGATACATCAAAAGATTTCTCCCATAATTGCATTAGTGGCGAGAATTAAGGAACAAAAATATAATCTCTCCTAAAATAACAAACGACCAATATGTCGAATTACATAATTGACCTTCTTACCGTTTTTTCAATTAAAATTACCTAAAATATAAGATTAATCTAAGCCCTTAAATAAACAAAATAAATGCACCAGATTAATCCCTACTATCTCACCCTAGGATATTGGTCTCATTTGAACCAATACCTATATATATAAATCATTGAGTTTTCAAAAAAAGTGGGAGCATTGGTAAGGGAAGGAAATGCCCCTGCATATGATGATATGTAAATTAATAATAATAATAATAATAATAATAATAACAATAATAATAAAATACCTAATGTCAACAGAAACTATACTTTTTTCCCCCTCCATTTGAAAAAATATATAATTTTTTCTTTTACTTTTTTTTTCCATAGAAAAAACGGGACAAAAAAATATTTGGGGTGTGCCATAGAGGCCCCTAATCTGCCTCTGGCAGAACATGATCCGAAAGTGAATTTCATTCAAAATCGAAAAGTAAAGGTGGCGATTGGATATGAAATAAATTCCATTTTCGTTCCACTGGAGAATTTTTTTGACCAAATATGTAAGGCAAAAACTTGTATAGGACCGTCATACGGATCCTATTCGATATGAGGGCGACAGTTGATGAATTTAAACACGACGTTTGCGCATACGCATACTCATTCTGGAAACAAACTATGCGGATTCACGTATCCCACGTGAAACGAAACGACATACCGTCGTTTGTCTTCCCCGGTGGTGTCCGCTCTTCTTGCCATCCCAAAGGGCATTTGATTCCAACTACTCACAAAATGATGATGCTATGAGCATGAAGAAAATGAAACGAGTTAGCTCGCCTGAGAGTATATCACGCAAATGAAACAAAATTCTTTGGATTTGGCGAAAACGGATGGTCCCTGCTTGAGCCTTCATCCTCTTCCTCGGTGAGTCTTCGCCTATAATTGGTCGCGAGGGCTCATCGAGGAAGAGTATGATGGGCTTTTAGACGGTGTAAAATTGGATAGTCGAATGCAACACGACGATTGTCTTGTAGAAACTCAACCGTTTACGTTTTTTTTTACAGAGCAAGGCTGCGGGAGTGGCGATGCGAGAAACGTTCGGATAAACCGGGACTCGGAGGAGCTCGAGGTCTCGTCGGTTAACTTTTTACTCTTGTCTATATGCGGTGTGATTTTTCTTGTTTTTTTCTGTTTTGGCTTTGTAAATACCAAGTTTCGAATATGGTTACTACTTTACACTTACATTGAACCGGAATTGTAAATTTGAATTGGAATTGGCATGGAATTAAGTTTGAGAGTTTCTTGTTATTTATTCAATTCCATGGTCCAGTTCATGAATATAGCATTCCATCAAGGCATAACCCATTCTTTAACTTTGTTCCTTTTTATGCGTACTTAGCTCAAGATGGCATTATAAATTGCGTCAATTACAAAAACTACCCGTGAGGTTTATCCTAATAACAAAAAGAACTCCGGATATCTTTCAAAACTACAATTACCCCCTTAAGGAATTGCAAACACCATGTTTGTATTTACTTAATAAATACTCCCATATTGAGGACACAATTTGTAAAATAGAAATAAATATAAATGGGGGTATTTATAATTTTGAAAGATATCTGATTTTTTTTTTTTTTGTAATTAGATTGAATCTTGTGGGTATTTTGTAATTAACCCCAATTTATATCCACACAGTGATATGGTTATGACAAAAATGTTAGCATATGTGAAATCAGAAGGGTTCCTGTATTTGAGAATGATGTTTCATTTCCTATTCCACCGCACGGATGACTATCACGTGTATAAAGATTGTCACATTGATCTTCAACCATAAATCAAACATAAATTGTGATGTTTTAATATGACAATCTTTATACACGTTATTGTCATCCGTACGGTAGAATATGAGATGAAGTACCCTTTCTGAACGGAGAATCCCGTCCTCTGTGAAAATGACATTTTTTCTATGCATACAATTGTACAATCGATTTACGACATTTTTATTTGTTTTTCATTTTTGATCGATCGATCTCTTCAACTCATGTCTCGTAACATCGAGAACGTGCGGTAGAAGCCCCTTATAAGGTTATTTTCGTCCACTCAAGTTGTGATTGAGTTGAATATAGTATACGTTCAGACTGTTCGGTTTATACTGACAAACAGTTCACTGGTTTATTCTGATTGATTCAACTTCACTTTTTAAAAGTCAACCAAAGCCAGCTGCATGCATGAAGGGATTTTGAGGAGAAATGCAATCAAGGATTTAAGCTGATTGTTGTCATGATTAATTCATGGTCTTGTAATCTTGTTAATGTATATAGTTACTTCAAATTTCGTTTTGGCACTATCCATCTTGTTTAGGCCAACTTTTTGCATATAAACGCTGTAAACTTTTAGCAAATGAATTATTTTTTTTTTTGTGTTTATTTGTTTCCTTTTTTTTGGGTTGACCGGACCGGACCCAACGCATTTTGGATAAATGTTATTGGACCAATATACTTGGGCCCAACCAGACCTACCCATTTACCACTTATAAAGTGTATGTTGCTGTCAATAAAATGGGCTCCATTTTCAGGGAGGTCTAATGTTATTTGTTAGGAGTTGAATGCATGAACCTGTCCATTTTCTGTGCAGGGGTTGAGTGCCCTCATTATATGTCCAAAGTTGTTAATATTAAGTGCTTAATTGTAAACCTAACTTTTTTTTTTGAGGAATAAACCTAAATTATTGATTTTATAAAAAATATTGTACCAAAAAAATTGTTAATGCTTAATTATTAATATAGCTAATGATAATTTCACACTATCAATCCATATCTTATTCAAAAATATTGACTTATATTGTACTTTTTTTTGGACTTATACTGTACTTAAAAAATGCAAACACAGCATATTTAAGTTAGGCATGTATAATCATGGTGTCAAACACCATATTTATTATTTAGTGTTGATCCTAATTAATTACTTAATGATAGAAGAGTTGATTAATAATGTAGCATTCCTCTTTTATATATAGCTTATTCTTAAGGAAAGAACAAAAAGAACTGCATTAGCGTGAATTGTATACATAATTTATGTACATCTATAAATAAAAAATAAATAGGAATACTAAATTAAACTAGAAAAATTCAACCAAAATAAACTGACCTACCTAGGCTAAAAATCTGTAAATATGTATATGAGTCACCAATCACTGTCACTCTCATTGCTAATTAATTCATGATCATCCGGAATGTTCTGTTTCCAATAATTTATTAGTCCAATATATCAAGACTAAAGTAATTAATATGAAATGCAGATTATTTGAAAGTTAGTGAAAGTGGGTAGGGATTAATACAATTAAATAATATAATATTTTACTAAATATGGCCTATCTTTTTGCATCCCACTTTTGCAACATCTTCTAATTAACTAACAACATTCTAATTAGGTCAGAGTTTACTTTCTTAATTGGCTTGGAGAGCCTTAGTTAGTTATCTTGAATTTAATTTCCTTCAATCAGCCTAGATTAAGTTCATTTGGTCAATTAACTCAGGCTACCTAGCTTCAGTTATAGGTCACATTGATAATTAAAATATAGATTTCTCGTTCACTAATCTTCTTTGTTGAAGGTATTTTTTCTTCTTCTTTTTTTTTTTTTTTTGAATATCACAAATAATTACTATAATATTATTTTCCCAGTTGGATTTTGAATAGTTAACTATTGAAGTAACTCTTATTTCTCTTTACTTAAAAAAAACATGACTCTTATTTCTTAACATTTTTTAGCTAATATTATGATTAGTCGATTAATCAAAAAAATGTTTCAAGCGCGCGCTTTTGATTTCTGCAATCTCTATCCCCTTATGTGACATCTAAGATTCAAGTCTTCAATAACTCCTATATAATTGAATATTGGCTTTTCATAAGCTTGATTAGTGTTTATCCATTGGCCTAGTCTAAACAAGTGAAATTGTATAATTCATCTTCTATTTTAACACATTTATTTGCATATGTAACATTTGCACAATTCACTGAAACATACTAAATGGAATAAAGGATCTCATTTAATTAATTAATTTGTATTCTAAATAAACATCTAGTATCCATGAAATCTTAATTACAGCTAGGGTTATATTTTCACTGTATGTGGAACAATAGTAGAATATATAAATTATTTTTCAACAGTAAATAATTTAATATTTCCTCTGTTTAAGTAAATCTATATGGCAAGATAACAAGAAGTCATTATTAATATTGTCAATGAAGCCGAAGAAAATTGGCAAAACTATTACAATATCGA
Organism: Rehmannia glutinosa; assembly: GCA_016081115.2. Lineage (NCBI taxonomy): Eukaryota > Viridiplantae > Streptophyta > Magnoliopsida > Lamiales > Orobanchaceae > Rehmannia > Rehmannia glutinosa. The sequence goes on along the minus strand of JABTTQ020003102.1, from coordinate 332,051 downwards.
ACAAAATATAATTGGAGTATTGAAACGTCACCTTATATACCAGTTAAGCCATGCTTGTTGCTAAACGAGATATACATGGGGATGTCAACGAATCGAGTATAACCAAACATGGTATTGTTAAAAATTATTTGAATTTTTTATCGGACTTCAAAAATTGTGTTTGAACTTAGTTAATTGATTATTATTCGAATCGAGGTGAAGAGCTTTAATCGAGCCAAATATGAATCGCGAGCTCGAATAAATTGATATTCTTACACATATACAATATATATGTTAATCGAGTCGAATTAGTCAGTTGTTAATTAATAATCGATCTCAAATCGAAAAGTATCAAATAGTTTGGTTCGATTTGAACCTAGATATAGAGTTGAAGTGTAATAGACTAATAGAGAAACATATATGCTAAGGTAATTTTTTGTGTGGAACTCTAACATATATGCATATTTTTCTTGACCTAACGACCTAACAAAAGAAACTCTTGATCATGACCATATACAGACCCATACCTTGTATAACTATTTGGATGATCATGACAATGATATATGTTGAAGATGACATGGTTAAGAAAACACATCGATAAATTAAAGAAAGAAAAGGAACATACACTTTTCAAACAAGATGTGGATCAAAGAATTAGAACAGTAGCTGGCAATTAGCAAATTCAGAATCTAAACATAAAAAATTATTCTTTTTATTTTAATTTTTTGAGGAAAAAAAAAACCAACTTGAGTTTTTTTAATTTAATTAAGGAGACTTATACGTGTGGTCGGTGGGTACGTATGTAAACTCTTGATCAAGAAGGGAATTTATATAGTGGTATTTATTTCCCCAATTAGCAATATATATATACAAGTATTTAATTTCTCTAATAATCTTGCTAATGATACTGTATGATTTCATGTGCTAATTGCGTATAATACTTAATTTATTCTTGCAACTTGTTGAGGAGATCTTGGCAAATCTTTTTAGTCAGATGGTCGTTGTCCCAGACCCTAATCTCCACCGTCCTAATGCACTTTTTAAATCTGTCTTAATTGTTTATTAGTCGGATATTGTGACATAATTATTATCTAATAATATATTTTCGTACTAATCTTCACCCGTATTGCAGTTTTTTATTCCGATCCATTTAAGTAGTCTTAACCAATTATTGAGGCTAAAAAATAAATAAAAGTCACAACAAGTGGATTTTGCACGCCAAGGATGAGGCTATTATTCCAATCCATTCGTTTAATTTAATTATCCATATTTTTTGAGAGGATGAATTTTTGAAATAATATTACAGAACTTCTTAGGGTACTTTTCTTTTATTCGTATAATATTGTATTCATTATTTTTATTATACTTAACATAGTTCATATAAATACGATATAAAATACACTAATAACTTTTTTTGCCAAAAAATACTTTAATAATTTCATATTTCAACTTGAGAATTTTTACCAAGAGCCCAAAACAGAAAAAAATGAAAAACCAATGCCAAAAAATATGAAAAAGGACATTCAATTTGGACTTGGTGCTTTCACATTTGGTGTCATATTACCTCAACAGGTATAAGGTATATATGCCTTGAAATTCTGAATATATCAGTCCTTGTGCTAAATTCTATATATCTCAATTTCCAAGAATAGTTATATTTTACTATTAAGTTATCACATTAATATTTTCCAACTGCATTGATATAATATATATTGAATTATTGCATGTTATCATATTTATATATAATGTGATAAATAATAATGAGATAACTTAGTAGTTAGTAAAGTATATATATAATGTAAGAAACAAATTATATAAATGTATTTTAAATTTTCTTCATCTATCATTATTCTTAGGAAAACATTGAGTCATTATATGACAGAGATACAGTGCAGCTAGAATTTAAAAGATAATTAAACACAAAATCTTAGTAACAAAATGATGACCGAAGCATTTTAATAACTTAATGTGCCTTTATTTGAGATTTTTGATAACATCATGGGAAGTTGGGAATAAAGAAAAATTGGAGGTTCATAAATTAATTAAAAGGACTATGGACTTCCACGTTGTTGTTCAACAATTTTATGATTTTCCTTTTCATGTTGTATGGCACACAATGGTCTACTCATGAAAATACTATTTTAAATAAGTTACGTCACGTTATATGCGCTCTTAAATCTTAATCATCCAAATTTTTGGTGGCCCTTTTACTCTTAGCATAGTTCACATAAATTGCAACTTTTAATTCGTGTGTGTGTGTGTGTTTTGTCTTATTTAGCATGGATTAATGAAATTTTCTGTTTCAATTTCACTGATCAGTTTCATATTTTATATATTGGATGAATAACACATGTATTATAAGATGATATCATAATTGTATACATATTATTCATTCAATATATGGAATATATAAGGAGTGGAACAAGAAAAATAGAACAAGAAATCTCATCCCATTTAGTACAGTTTCCTTCACAGCCGAACATTTATTTTCACATTATCGGAAACATTTTCATCTGAATGTAAAAGTTTAAAAATATAAGACAACTCTAAATCAAGTGGTGTTTTAAGTGCGGTATATATATAAAATTTTGTCATAGAAATGGTACACATGATTATGCGAATAATGCAATTATATCTATATGTAACTCATGTAAGAAAATGTAGGGGCCGGGTCGGTTTTTAATTAGTGAACCTAATTAGAAGTACTAGTCTTTTTGAACTATCATAATTTACAAAAATATTAACTTTTAAATATGAATGATATTGCAAGGCGAATCATCACAGTACTTTCTTTTGTAGGAGTACAATTAACTACTGTTGAGGTAATTTAGCCTAATAACAAAAAACTTTGATTATCTTTCAAAATTAAAAAAAAAAATCCCAGTCTATTGAGATTTGTATTTACCTAACAAATAATCCTTTCCCCGGATGCCACTGAGGGTGTAAATTTATAAACAAAAAACAAATGTCATGCATGGGAGTATTTGTAATTTTAGAAAATAATTAATGTTTTCACTATTGCCCTAGTCCAGTCATGATTCTCTATTAAAAAAATGATATTATATTTTCTATTAACATTAATACACACGTACATTGATGATATAATTTTATATATTTAAACTTATTGGTGATATTAGGACAATAAAAAATACCATTTAAAATAAATAACCCGGCAAAAGTAAATAACCATGTTTGTGATCGACATTAGTCAATAGGAGAACTATGAAATTGTACGTAAACTGTAATTTATGAAATCAAAAATAGTTTTATGATCATAAATAAACAAAACAAGAATAGAACAAAAGATAGATATTTTTTATATTGAAATTAGGGTTCAATGTGCCTAATTTTCCTCCATCTTTGCATGAGATAAATAGCAAGATCATGCAAAGTATGTTCATAGAGACAGACTTTATCAGGTCATGGTATCCAGATATGGGCTTCCTGAGAGTCTCATTGAGGATATATCCGGGGTTCCGATTCTTCCGGGGTCAGAGGATATCATGCGGTGGATGTTTACCTCTCATGGTGGGTTCTCTATGTCTTCGCTTGGGATTCTCTCCGGGGTAGAAATGCTCGAGAACCTTACGTATGGTGCCATTTGGAACGATGCTCTTATTCCTATTATCTCTATATTCCTTTGGCGCCTCCTTCGTAATCGTCTTCCCGTAAATATTAAGCTTCAGGCACGTGGCACTTCCCTTGCCTCACGTTGTTGTTGTTGCTTGAATAATCCACATTCATCTCCTCGGGTCGAATCTATCCCTCACCTCTTTTTGATGACTGATCTTTGCTCGGTCCGTGTGGAATCTCTCTTTCTTCCTTGGTTTGACACTACACTTCCACACACCACGATATGATATTGTTCCTTTCATTTTGGAGGAATCGCACACACGAGATCACACACGAGGCACTTGAGTTTCTTGGTTCCTGCTTGATTTTATGGTTTGTGCGGGCGGAAAGGAATAGTGTCAAGCATCGACACATTCCTTTCTTAGCATCTCACATTATTTGGCGGTGGAGCGGTATCTCGGATTCTTGTTTCGGTCGGCGTTTGAGCCGCCGGTTGTGCGGATGCTTCCCTACAAATGAGTTTTTGCGGGGAATGCTCCACCACAGGTTTCACGTGGGCTAGGGTGGTGATTTGGCGAGCCCCTCGGTCTCCTCGGATCAAGCCGAACACGGATGATTCGTTTGATCGAGACACATTGATTCTTTGGCGAGGGGGATTGATTCGAGATCATTTGGGCGGAGACTTATGTTGGCGTTTCACGATTCCTTCCAAGGCGGTGTCTAACTTTCATGCCGAGCTACTAGCGCTTGAGATCGGATTACGGCATGCCCGAGCAGTTTCACTTGATTTGGGATCGAGTTGGGCCAGCGGCGGTGGTCACCACGATCACTTCGGTGGCCTTGGCTCTTGCGCGGTTTCAAAGAGACACCGATTCGCATTCGAACATCTTGAAGGACCTTCGATGTCGATTTCCACATACACAAAGAGGGGAATCGACCGGCCAGATCACCTAGAGTTGGGAGCTGCTACCATTGGCAGTCACATTGTTAATGAGGGCACGGCTTCTCACCACCTTCTTGCGCTCATTCGGATGGACCAGCTGGGATATCCGAGCTTCAGATTTTCATAGATCATTGGTTCTCCTATTATTCTTTAGATTTCTCTCTATGATAGTCTTTCTAGATATCGTAGTGATATGTTATTTGTTCTTTGATTTTCCCCCGCCTTGACGGGCATGACATTGTATGACATTTTGATTATTTGATATACAGGTAGGGGATCACGCCTCAATCTCCCACCCCCGGGTGTTATTTTGATAAAAAAAAACTTACATATATATATGGGGTAATTGAGACAACTCAACAGGACTAATCCGACATTTTTTATAAAACATATATAATATACAACATAAGAGTTGACAAATTAAATTGCAAAAATTAAAAGATATCATACTTATATCAATAAGACTTTCTGTGATTTGCATTTTAAGTTTATGGCTAGTTGATTCACTAATACTAATACAAATATACTCTCTATATTATCATTATGTATCCAGCTTAATACACAAAATTGTAAATGGAAATTAAAAGTACCATTTTTAAGTATGTTTTTAAAAGGGTAAATCTCACTTTGCCCCCCTGTACTATCCTTGAGTATCACTTTACCCCCTTGTACTCTCAATTGTATCACTTTACATATACTCTTAATTAGTATCATTTTACCTCCTTATGCTTTTAAAATATTATTTTATATTCATATACTCAAAACAATGATCATTTTTCCTTACCTATTAATTTTATTAAAATAAAATAATTATTTTTAAAAGTATTTAATATTAATAAACTTGTACTTATTTTCTAAATTAACTTTCACAACTTGATTAATTAACGGTTAATATTAAATCTATTATATTCTATATTTAGTTGCTAATTATTTAACTTTAATATATAATAGGATATTTCTATTAGCTAATAGAGTTATACTTTTAATTTATTATTCATTACAAACTTAAAATTATATAATATATATAATATAATTTTATTAAAGATGTGAAATATTATTAGTAATTTTTCAATTATTGATGAATAAGCATAATTTAATAAAAACTATGTTAATTAGAAAACAAAAAGTCATTTCGTGGTTACTTTTTTAATACAAAATATTAATTTACAATATAATACATAATTTTTTATTTATTATGAAAACAGATGTATGAATATATTAATTTACAGAAAATAACCTACAATATAGTTATTTAGTATGAACAACATTAATATTAAATTGCAAATAGGTTTTCCAAAAATAAAATTATATGTATATGATGCCATTGTTAAATTAAAATACACTACAAGAAAACAAGGGAATTCTAACGAAAAAAATCCGTTGGTATTTGGCCAATTTCCATTGGAATTATCGAATCCAACAGAAATTCTAATGGAAAAGCACCATTGGTATAATGGCCGTTGGAATGACAAAATTCCAACGAAAATTCCTATGGAAGAAATATTCCAATAGTACCAAATGGTTTTGCTTATCGTTGGACTTTATGTTGGAATTTTCTAACGGTATGCTGTAGCATTGGAATTTCCATTGGAATTTTGAAAATTTCAACAGTTTTTTATACTGTTGGAATTATTTCGTTGGAATTTGATTGTTTTCTTGTAGTGATAATAGTAGGGACAATTAGGTCATTTAATAAAGGAATAAGAGAATTAAAAGATATATAAATTGTATAAGGGGGTAAAGTGATACAAATTGATAGTACAAAGAAGTAAAGAGACACAATCAAAAGTACAAGGAGGTAAAATAATATTTAATGAGAATATATTGAGATTTACTCTTTATAAAATTATCTTTGAAATTAGTGAGTGATAGTTAAAATATAAAGATTCTAAAGTATGTATTTAAAATTGTCGTTAAAAGTTGTGAATGATACTTAACTCTGTTTTATTGCTTTTAGTTTTTTTTTACGTTTGTAGTTAAGACCCCAATTGTTTAATTTGGTGGGAATAATGTATAGTCTTAAAAAGAGAATTTGAGTGCTGGACTGGGATATAGATGTCAACTATAATTTCATTCCATTATAATGTTTACATAATTTAATGAATTTAAGTAGGAGAACAAATTAAATTCCTTTATAAGTATTTGATGTAGTATAAAATGAAACAATGGAATTCATAATTGGATAAAAATGACAAAAATATCTTTATATGTATTCATTTATAGTTTATATGTTGACATAAATGCATATAAATACAAAAGGAATATATTGTCCAATTGACAAAAGATATTTTGAGTTAATTTCTTATTTACATGTGCAAGTACATAATTGTTGATGTTTCTTTTATTCCAAAAGGGTGTTTCATCCGGAAGGGATCTTCTATTCCAAATCCGTACTTCATCTCTTATTCCAATGCGCGGATGATTGACACGTGTATTACACTTACCATATTAGAACCCTACAATTTTTGCTTGATTTATGCTTGAAAATTAACATGGTAAGTGTAATACACGTGTCTATCATCCACACGGTTGGAATAGGAGATGAAACACGATTTTGGAATAGAAGATCTCATCCGGTGTTTCATCTATTTACCGCACAAATGATTGCAACATTTATAAAAACTACCATATTAATTTTGAATTATAAATCAAACCTAATTGAATTGCGGTATTTTTATATGAGATTTTTATACACATGACAATCATTCGTGCGTAGAATATATCATAAAATACCTTTTTGAAAAGAAGACATAACTAGTCCAACTTTACAGTACTTAATTATTTTTCGATATACATGTATTTAACATAATGAATATGAATACAATGGTGCATCATAAATATAACCCTCTAGACAAGTGTAAATAATTTATTCAACTAAATTCAAATTTATATCAAATTAAAACAAAAATCATATCAAACATATTTTTTTAATAAGTTGGAAATAGTGGTTAGAGGGGATGATAAATTTCAAAAAAACTGAAAAAATACGGGATTCGAATCATGCTCAACACCCTTATAAAAAGTGAACGATACCACTTGATCTACAAACTCGTGGTAAAAATCAAATCAAATTAAGATCACATAAATCCATTTGAAAAACTACAATAATATGCCTAACAAAAAAAAATTAAAATAAAAGAAAAGGAAAAAGAAAATATTCCATAGTTGGACCCCATCACACATGGGCCTTCATCCTGCTCCAACTCTTTAGGCCCCTCTGCCTTTAAATACATCACTCTCCCTTTCCATTCTTTCTTCCTCCACCCCCACCCCACCCCAACCTACCCACCCCAACCTACCCACCCCAACCTACCCACCCCCTCCCTGCAATACAATATACTTTCTATATACAGTTATCTATATAAACATATACACACACAAACCATTCTATTGCATGAATAAATTTTTAAATTGTTGAAAAAAACACAAAAAAAATGGGTTTGCAAAACCAGCTCTCCGATGTGTCGTCGGAATCTGTCCTCATAATCATGGCGGTGCTCATCGGCAAGAGCGTACGTTATCTCCGCTCCCTTTTCTCTACTATCCTGCACGCACCCGGCCTATTCTCTCCCAGCCTCGACCCGGATCACCACCATTTCGGCAAGCCTCTGTACGACGTCGTCGGGTCCGGTCTGGCCGGAGTTATCCTCCTCTGCGAGCAGTTGAATCTGAATCGGGTCGATTCGCACGCGAACCAATCCGACGGGTCCGGCTCGGATTGCGTGGTGTGCCTGAACCGGATGGGCGATGGGGACCACGTGCGCAAGCTAGCGTGCTACCACGTTTTCCACAGGGATTGCTTGGACGGCTGGCTGGACCACCTCAACTTCAACTGCCCACTCTGCCGCGCGCCGCTTGTATCCGATGCGCGTGTAGAGTGCACGCGGCGGCGCGTGGCTGGGGATCTCCTCGCTTGGTTTCCTTTTCAATGACCACACACCCCCGATGGCGCGTGATGATGATGAGCTTTATTATTCACATATTATGATATATGATGATAATTGCGGCTTTCTATTTTTTTTTTCTTTTTCCTCTTGTATCCTTTTTTTTTTCTACATGTCAAAGGTTTTCTTGCAGTTTTGACCTTTGACCTTTTCTTTTTTTTCCAATTTTTGTTGGATTTTTGCTGGTTTTTTGAAGAGTTACAGGCTCTTTTTCCCTGCTGTAAAAAATTTTATCCTATTTTTTTGCTTTTTAATAAATAGTTATTAAATGGTAATTAGTTTTTGCCCTTATTTATGTTATATCTGTGTAAAAAATAAAAATCGTTATTTTGGTACTTTTACTTCAATAAAAGAACAAGCTGGATGTAAGATATATAGATGAGTTTCTTGACAACTATGTATTGTCAATTGTCATTTTAGAATTATTATCAAGTGACATTTTTTTATAAATTAAATTTATAGTAGGATTATGAATGTCAATTAAATCAGTGCCTGATAAGATGTAAAGTCATAATTAATTTAGTATTTGCTTATAGAAGAATTATACATCAATAGACAATAATTAGGTGGTGTGATTAATTTAGTTTTGTTATGTGTAAAAAGATTAAAAAAGTGCTCAATTTGATGGCAACTTTTTTGATTATTCAATTAATATCAACCGCTTCCATTGGTTACGACTAATATAAAATAATAATTTTGGGATTCAATTGATCAAATCAATTAAAATTAAATTAATTTATTTTTTAGTTTTATTTATTTGAAGAACCTTATTAGTATTTTGTTATATGTATGTGATATTTAAATTTTGGACTTTGTTAGATATTGTTTGATACGCCTTTTATTTTACTTTTAAAAATGTATTATTAGCTTATATAATATGATAAATGATGTATGTGTTTTTTTGAAGGTATAATTATTTTTTATGAATTATTGGTAGTTTAGGCATCAACTTTATGTAACTATATTTGCAACTTGAAATCTATCACAAAATGAATTTATAAGCTCTTTATTTTCATGTGAAATTTTGCTTGATGAAGACATGAAAAGGGGAGAAACTGGACAAAGGAAAAAGGGAAAGTCACTCAAGAAGGACAAAGTTGATAAGAAAATTGATGGAGCAAAAAGGATGATACTTTGTCTTTGTCTTTTTCTTTGCCAATCTCCAAGACTGCACTATTTTTTATTTTTGTCGACTTTACACTACTTTAAGCCTTGAAAATTTACATTTATCTCCAAAGAATCTGCACTTTCTTTCTGCACTAAAAAGAATATTCCATAAGATTCTTTTTTTATTTCGATTTTTATTATTTTACTTATATAAAATTTTATATCGATAATTTTATTTATTGTAAAATTTATTATTTTTTTATTTTCAAAATTAATCAAATTCAAAAAATAAAAATTTTAATGAAATTAATGCAAACAATTAAAATAAAAATTCATAATAATACATAAACAAATTTATTTATCGTTGTTGTAATTTTATGTTTCAAGTATTTTTGTAATGTATTTTATGTAAAATTTATAATTTTGTGTAGTACTTTAAATCTTATAGTATTATTCATACCATATTTTAAAAAAATCATCACATGTAATTGAATTGATTTTAATATTATTTTCTACTAATTCTAATTAATAAGATGCATTTTAAAAGAAATTAAATTTAAAAAAAAAAAAATAGCGCATGAATAGTGCAACGCCATTTGTGGCGCTGCACTGTTCATATCTGTAGAATAGCGCCAAAAATGGCGCAGTGCTGGGCCTGATAAATGGCGTTGGGGGAGATGCTCTTAGTTACGAACTTTTGATATATATTACAAGGGCCACTTGCAAATTGAATTGAAATTGCAAGAAGAAAAACAAAAACGTCTTTTCAAGTTCACTATTGATAAGGGCAAAATACGGTTTGGGCCGACTGTGAGCCAGGACATTGGGCCAGGCACGAGGCGACGTTGGGTCGATTTGATGAGGCCCATAGTCTTGAGTTGATCTGATAAGCATTAAACATTGGGCCGATCTGAAGGAGGCCCATAGTCTTGGGTTGATCTGTTATGCATTAAATATTGAGCCGATCTGTGGAGGCTTGCAGCATGAGATTGGTCTAGGGCTTATCATATTGGGCCAACCTGTTAAGGTCCGAGAACAAGTGGTTGTATGGATGTTTATAAGACTCACCTGTGTAAGGTCAGCTGTGTTAAGTCGACCTGTGGTTGACCCATTGTAGTCTAACATGGCTTCGGAAGAAGAGGTTAGCTCGGCCCAAGAGATGTATGAGGCATTAAGGATGCCTTGGAGATTTAAGAGGGTTTCGCACCAATACAATGGGCCGACGTGTTCTGAAACAGGTCGGAGCTATGGTCTTACTTACGGGCGTAAAATTAGGGTTTTTAAGAGATCCAATCCTAATCTAATGATGACTCGACACCGAATCGTAAATCGAATCCCTAATTTACTAAAACCTAATCCTAGCTAAGGTATAAAAGGCCCAAGCCCAGGTTTATTCTAACCTAATCTCATTTTTTATCTTTATTACATCGCTTTTTTCTCTCTCTCTAGCTTACTACCTTTCCAAGACACGACTTAAGATCGGGAGAGGTGCGTCGGAGGCCCCTCCGCCCCCCTTGTGCGGGTTTCACGGAGGACTTCGTCTTGGAAGGTGATCGGCGATGAGAGGTCAATTTTGGGAGCGACCAACTATAGTTATGTTTGACTTTATTGCTCTTTATTTAGAAAAAAAAAAAATAATAATAATATATGTTTCAATATATTAATACATTTTTTCCTAAAATGCATTTTGCAAAACGCATTCTAGATCTAAAAAAAAAAAGGAAAGAAAGAAAATAATTCGCTTAGTCTTTTCCTGATTTAAAAATATGAGCATTTTAAAAATTACTATTACAGACAAATTGTTTACTATTTCTTGCAGTTGTGTTGGTCAGAAAATAAATATAAAAAACAATAGTCGCTGTTCCGAAAAGTATCATCACAAGCATAACGTCAACTTTCAAAATTTCCACTAATAAGAATGTATGCTTTGGGTTTATGAAAATAGGAAGCTTGTGGTTGGCACGGGCCGTTTTTTTTTTTTTTTTTTTTTTGAGTAAACGGGCCGTTTCTTATTCCTAAAGGTCAGATTTATTCTCATCCACTAACCAGTTTCCTTCTTAAAAGCATTTTTTTAACATACTAAAAAACAATTTACCTAAAAAACAATTTACGGTGAGAGATGGTACATCATTTCATCTAGAACTCGCAATTTGCAATCTCGACCATAAGGTCAGATTGGGCCATCAATTTACAGCCTCGAAAAGGACCAAGTCTATTTGGCCGGGTCGGACTGAGAAAAAATACACTATATTGACCAGATCGGACCATGAAAATGTTGGCCCTATGGAATTTTGGAGGATTGGCCTAACTCGATTTTGCTCTTTGACTCGGTGAGCTAGTATTAGCCCAACCTAATTGTTATGGGCATTGGGCACTGGCGTAGCTATGAATTATTACGGGGTGGGCCGATACACGAAATTGGGGTGAGCCAGATAATTTTTTTAAAAAAAATACACATACATATTAACTAAAAAAAGATTCAAAAAAATTTACCTGGTAAAAAAAGATTGGGGGGAGGGGGAGCGGGGCCCGGGTCGGCCCCCTACCTCCGCCATTGACTATTGGCCAGACTTAATTGTCAGCTCTAACTCTCACCTATTTGAGGTGGAGGAGGTCTTATATGAGACTGTCTCAAGGATTTAAGTTCATGAGACGGATCCTAAACACATACAAAAATATAGATTTTTTTTCATGGGTATGGGTTTGGATCAAAATTCTATTTAAATATAGAATCCGTCTCATTGATATAATCCATGAGACCGTCTCACACAAGTTTTTGTGTTTGAGGTAAGGTTAAGGATTCAAACTCCATCCCTCTTCTACAATTCCTTTGTAATGGTTTGAATTTACACTTAAAAGAAAAAAATTATATTCCGGTATTATTTCCTATTCAATCTCATTTTATTTCATCTGTTCACAATAATACTGATAATACATGAAATTTAATACCAAATAAAATAGAGAATATAAATATAATGTAAAAGATCCATTTAAATTAAATTTATGCAGTTATTAGAATTTGTTTAATATTATGTAAAAAGGACAATCGATGTCGATGGGGACATTCAGGCCCAATTCAGTTTTCAGATACTGCATGCCCCATTAAATTCTTTTTGGGTGTGTCAAAATTCTTCCAGTTCATTAAGGCCCAGAATGCTGATAAATCATTGGAGGTCCAAGCCCAACCCAACGTTAAGAAGGTTAATTATTCATATATTGGCACAAACTCAGCCCAACTGGATTAATTCACCAATTGTTAACTGGGCTTGAGTTGATTGATATGAACTTGATTTTTTGAAGTTAGACGTGAACTAATTTTTAATATAATTTAAAATATGCAATTTAGAGTTTATTGATTTAAAGTTAAAGTCTAGTTCAGGCGAGTTTATTACGTTGGCCCTGGACTTGAATTTTAGTTCAAGCTCTACATAATTGCAAGTTGTACCGTTAACAGTCCCATAACACAAGCAGCTTAAGAACTATTTATTTTTGTGCTTTTCCAAAATATATTCAGTCTCACTTTATTCTCTTTTTTCAAAAAAAAAAAAAAACAAACTGAAATATACAACAGATTTTGTTTTGAATATATTAGTCTCATAGAATACACATTCCCCAAAAATATGCAGAACAAATCCAAACATGTCAAGCAATATAATTGCATTTAAATATTGAGAAAGATATCGGATCGGATTTTTCATCAATAAATAGTGTAATCGTTAATTAATACTCGCTAGGTTGCTACCCCAAGTGTCCAGCTAAAAATAGACACATGAAATTCTGACACCTATATTCAAAAAATTGTGGAAAATTAGTACTAGATTAACCTCAATTTATTGATTTGTACTGGCTCATATATTAATGAACTCTAAATTATGGCTGCCTGAAGATTTAGCAGTTGCAGCATGCAGCAAGTCCCATCAGATCAGTTTTTCCCACTTCTCTAAGTATAAAATCATGTCTGCAATCTTAAATTTCCCATTAGCATACCCACCATTAGGATACCAGATATTTTACATGACATGGCATCATTCTCATTGATTTATATATTGATGTGGTAATTCTTTAAGTTTCTAAAAATGTGGGGTAATTATTTAATTTTCTTATATCTGCTTAAGCTGCTTTTTTTTTTTTTTTTTAACTATTTAGTCCTTTTACCAATATTGGGCTAAATCACAATTGTTATGGATTTATATATTGGCCAACCATGCCAAACCACTATACCAAGCCTCTCAATTGTAAGTAATCTGAACTTAGTTATATGCGCCTTTAACAAATCTAAGATCCACGTTGCAGGCTTATAAGTTTAGTGAAGTTCCTTGAGTGTTGGAGTTAGTCAATGGCTTAGCTAGAAAAAAATGGGAAATGATCGATACACCAAATTGGGTTAAACCAGATAAAAAATTAAAAGTAAAACCATATAAAAATTAAATATTTTTTTTTAAAAAAAATTACTATGTAATTTTTTTTTAAAAAAAGAAGGGGGGTGGGGGTGACCGAGGTCCCCGCCTAGCTCCGCCGGTGGGAGTTACGTAACGCTTGAACTTATTACCTTAGTAGGAGTGATCCATGGATTTTAATAGCATCATAATATATATACATATATAAATATTGAAATTTACTATATACAGTATGATAGATATAATGAAAAAATTTTATTTGAATTTCTTATTTGTTAGAGTATTTCAACATATCGTGCTTCAATTTATGGTGTGATTGCTAGTAAATTAAAAGATAATAGGAGATATCGCATGTGGGCAAAAAAAAAAGCATGGTAAACATAAAATTAAAATTAACATATTTAATAAAGCAAAAGAACAAAGAGATAAGGTCAAAAAGCAATAGAGAGCAAATTACATAAGAGGTGTAAGAGATGCATGCCCAGCAGCACAACAAAGTATTACACAAACCCCCCTAGCTTTCAACAATATTACAAAACCACCTCTAAACAAAAAACCCACCATAGCAAACCCCATAAACCCTAGCTACCTTGTATGCATCTCTTACATCCCATCTTTTATCTCATAAAAATTAGTATATTTCAATTTTAAAACAAGGACAACAAACTAAAAATAGAAAAAAAAAAAGACGAGGTTAGAAATGGAATTACAAGATCTAACTTCAAACATAAATGATTAAATTCGGACCGCTACCCTCAATTCCCCGCAATGCAACAATAGCGATCTCCCAATTCTGCCCCTGGCCTAGGCTAGAAACTCGGGAGAGCGAAATTGCAAAGCTGTTTGTTTGGTTGTTTTACGGCAAAAGCTACTTCAATATTTCAAATTTCCGGCGCCGCCGCCGCCGCTGTCCTCCGCCGTAGCCACCAATCATATCCTTAACCAAAAGGGCTATCAAGAATGAAATGCTGAAAAAGGATGGAAAAAATGAGCTAGCAATAGAAGCTAGCAAGAAAGTTAAGAAAAGGAAAGTATAGGTATAAGAAGAAGTAACACTATGAGTCGTATATAAAGGCAAGACTTGAAGCTTTTTTTTTTGGGATGGGATCTCCTATTCCACTTTTTTTCTATTTCCACTCCTATTCCACAGACGTTGGATGAAATACACATGTGCAAGATGATGTCATGTGATGTCACAACTGTACACGTGTCTTTCATCCAACATATGGAATAGAGAGTGGAATAGGAAAAGTGGAATAGGAGAACTCAAGCCTTTTTGTTTTTTACACTAGTGTGAGTAAAAACAATTTAATTTAGGGATAATTACAAAATTGCCCTTAAATTTAATTAGTCTAGTAGTAGAAAACTCTAGTTATTTTTGAAAATTACAAATACCGTTAATGTGTTATAACCACTACCATTGTGGTGTATATTTACCTAACAAATGCATTGTCCTGATACATAATTTGTAAATATAAAAAAATATCATGGGGTTTTTTGTAATTTTGATTGATAATTTTTTTTGGTAATTAGACTAAATTCTAGGGTAATTTTGTAATTATTCCTATAGTTTATTAACAAGTTATTACTTTATGTCTCTATGTGTATACATTGTACATGATAAATAAATACTAACATTAGTACTATACTATAGTTGGTGTTGAAATTGTAGTCCAAAGTAGGGTTAAGGGCATGTTTGTGGGGAACGTGGAAATGTCCACTAGCTCGAATTCCAAGGGCGTTGGAGTTTTCATACTTGTGGCAATTAATGTATAAATAAATATAAATTTTCATAGACGAGAAGAAAAGTGGCAGTTTGATGGGCCCTGGCTAGTTTGTCTATAGCTTCACTTTTGTGCATATGTTTGTGGGTTTCAAATACTATCGCTCTCACCTCAAGACAAAAGTCTTCATCGACAACTTTGCAGTTTTATTACCTTATTATTGTGAATCATGTATGCGTTTGTGTGGATAATTTTATTAATGGGCAAATTGGTAAATTCGTTTTTAAATTTTTTATTTTGTCTTGCCTTTGTTCTAGTTCTATTATCGCCGGAATATTGCAAAATCATCGAAAATTTATACGTGACTCACACACGATTCCCTAAAATTGGATTATTTTTTTCGGCTCTGTTTAGATGACATGCAGACTTTAATCCATTTTTTGATTATTTGCAATATTCCGGCGATAATATGACTCAAATTAAGCAAATTTAAAACTTACATGACCAAATTAAAACTTTTGAAAACGAACAAGAGTGATTTTGACAATAGATAGTTGCTATGTACATGAGAAAAATAAAGATAGGGATGCTAATGGGTTGGGTCCACCTAGACTGGACCCGTTAAGAAAATGCAATACTCATATCCGCTCCAATCCGCCTCACCTTAGACTCATACCCATCCCGACCTATACTTATGTCTAGCGGGTATAACCCATTGTCACCAACATGTATAAATCAAGAGTTTTTGAACAATAATATACAAAAGCGTTTTTTTCAGATGGATGATAAACTTTAAAAAAAAAACAATATGGGTTGGGTCCTAGTGAAACGCAATCTTGAGTTTGTGCCTTGATCTTTCGTATCTGCAAAATCAGAATTGGGGCTATGAAGTTTTGCTTGTTTAAAAAAAAAAAAATCAGAATTAAAAAATAAATTGAACTAGTCTTTCTTTAATAATTGATTATCTTTAAGTCTAACTCTGATTTCATTAGACTCAGTTAAAAATAGATTTTAGCATGATTATGTCTTTTTGGCTTTAATCTAAATACAGTTTAATTAAAGTTTAATTTGGTTTCTAGACTTTAATTGAAATTAAATTAGGGATGACATTTAATGTTGTTCAATTAAGCAACAATTATATTAAGTTAATTATTAATTGTTCATTGCTTAATTGGTCTAGTAATATTCAATTAAGTTAATTGAAACATCATGTTGCCTTCGTAACCTCTGTTGTAGAGAGCGACTTTATTGAAATTACATAGATGGTGTGGAGTTAATTATGCGAACTGTGATCGGCCCTTCGGTTTGACACAGTTTGGCCGAATAACAACACACATGTGATGATAAGTATGTGATAATTATAAAGATTTTCATGTGAGCATTTGTCCGTCCTTCGATAGACTTTTGTTTGACAGAACTTATTATCAATGCTTGATCATTACAACAAGAATACCACTTGCAATTAATTTTCAGTCCTTCGATGGAGGTTAATGTTGTACTCGGTACCTTGTCATGAGTCCCTAATTTATTTGTTTATTCATGCCTAAATTATTTTATGACATGCATGTATATGAGTATGTTAATAATTGTTCTCCATTCAGTTTCGATTTCTACAGCTACTAATGTTTCCGCTCAAGTCAACAATATCCCAATGCTAAGTGGGACAAACTTCAAGATTTGGAAAGAAACCGTAGAGATTGTTCTCGGTTGTATGGATTTGGATCGCTCTTCGCTCAATCGACCTCACATTTCCGGATGACCCTAATGAGGCCAAAATTGAGAAGTGGGATCGATCGAATCGAATGAGTTTAATGATCATGAAGCGCTCCATTCCGAGGCATTTCGGGCTCTATGGTTGAGAGTGAGAATGCCAAAAAGTTCCTCGAGTCCATTCAAGAAGATTGCTTTGTTCTAATGAAAAGTCGGAGGCGAGTATCCTTTTGGCCACACTCGTTTCCATGAAGTACAAGGGCAAAAGGGAACATAAGGGAGTATATTATGGAGATGTCTAATCTCGCATCAAAACTAAAGGAACTCGTCGGATGTGTCGATGACTTGCTTGTGCACTTGGTTTTGATCTCGCTTCCCGCACACTTTGGGCAATTCAAAGTGAGTTATAACACTCAAAAGGATAAATGGAACCTAAATGAGCTTATATCTCACTGTGTGCGAAGAAGAGAGACAACAAAGGGATAAGACTAAAAGTGCTCATTTGGCATCTTCCTCTCAAAACAAGAAGAAAAGAGAGCTAAAGTGGTATCGGAAGGGTCTTCTCAATGAGAAAAAAGCAAGATTGAGGCTAAAAACGCTATTTCTCGCAAAAACCGGGACACATGAAGAAAGATTGTCCCAAGTACGCCGACCGGCGTGTAAAGAAGGTACGCTTTCTAACTTTAGTTTGTTTGTTACGAGGTTAATTTGGTCTTTGTACCTAAAAATACTTGGTGGGTAGATTCTCGTGCTACTACTCACATAAGTATGTCCTTGCGGGGTTACTATGGAGCCGACCGCCAAGTGATCTTTGAAAGATTCATCTATGTGGGCGACGGCAATAAAGTTGCGATGAAGGTTATAGAACTTTTAGATTACAATTTAGGAGTGGTTTTTATTTGGATTTATTTGAAACATTTGTTGCACCATCTTTTCGCGAAATTTAGTTTCTATTTCTAGTTTGGACAAATTGGGTTTTTCTTGTTCTTTTGGAAATAATAAAGTTAGTTTTTTTCAAAATTCAAATCTTATTGGTCTTAATCGGCTCCTTAATTGATAATCTTTATATGCTTGATGTTGTTAGTTCCCATAACATTATACTTTAGAGAAACTTCTTCAAAGGGTACAAAGAGAAAATTCGTTGAGGATTCTCGCCATTATGTGGCACAGGCGTTTAGGGCATATCTCTAAGCAAAGAATGCAACGGCTTGTGTTGGATGGAATCCTTGATCCCCTGGATCTAACAGATTTTCAAGTCGTGTTGAGTACATCAAGGGGAAACGAACAAACATAAGGAAATTAGGTGCCGAAAGAGCTAAGGATGTCTTAGAACTTATTCACACTGACATTTGTGGTCCATTCCCTACGGCATCCTGGAATGGACAACGATACTTCATCACGTTCATAGGCGATTACTCTAGATTCGGCTACCTATATTTGATTCATGAGAAATCCCAATCCTTGGATGTTTTTAAGTCTTTTAAAGCTGAAGTTGAACTTCGACTTGGAAAGAAAATTAAGGCCATAAGATCGGACCGTGGAGGTGAATATTACGGCCGATATGATGGATCAGGTGAACAACGTCCTAGACCCTTCGTACTTTTCCTCAAAGAGTGTGGAATCATTCTGCAATACACAATGTCGGGGACACCTAAAATGAATGGTGTTTCTGAATGACGAAACCGAACTCTTAAGGATATGGTGAGGAGCATGATTAGTCATTCATCCTTACCAGAGTCACTTTGGGGAGAAGCCTTAAAGACTGCAGTATATATTCTAAATAGGGTGCCAAGCAAAGCAGTTACCAAAACCCCTTATGAACTTTGGATGGGCAAGAAACCTAGTATTAGGCACTTGCACATTTGGGGTTGTCCAAAACCTTTGAGCGCGACCTTATAAGCGCATGAAGGCAAATTGGACTCGAACGTTAGTTGTTATTTTGTTGGTTATCCAGAATACTCTCGGGGGTATAAGTTTTACAATCCCACATCAAGAACCTTTTTTGAAACGGGAAATGCTAGATTTCTTGAGGATGTTGAGTTTGGGAGGGAAGAGATCATAAGGAATGTTGTCTTTGAGGAAGAATTTGTTACTAACATGATTTGGTCTCCATATCTATTGCTGCTCAAGAAACAGTTCCAACTTTAGAAAATGATGTTCAGATCATGCCCCTGACATCATTCCAACTCAAGGCAACAATGAGATTTTTCCTCCATTAGCTGAAGAACAAACTCAGCAACCTCAAGAGGTGCCATTAAGGAGATCCACTAGAGAAAGGAGAAGTGCAATTTCAGACGATTACATAGTATTTCTCCAAGAACATGAGGATGACATTGGTTTGACAGAGGATGATCCAGTCACCTTTGGACAAGCCATGCGCACTCCCAACTCTCAAAAGTGGATTGATGCCATGAAAGATGAGATGAAGTCTATGAGCGACAATGGCGTTTGGGATCTTGTCGAATTGCCTAAAGGTACGAAACCCATTGGTTGTAAATGGATATTTAAAACCAAAAGGGATTCAAAAGGCAATATTGAAAGATATAAGGCTCGTCTAGTCGCAAAAAGTTTCACTCAAAAGGAGGGCATCGACTACAAAGAGACCTTCTCTCCAGTATCTTCAAAGGACTCTTTTAGAACAATTATGGCACTCGTAGCTCATTTTGATTTGGAGCTACATCAGATGGATGTGAAGACTGTGTTTCTCAATGGAGACATTGAAGAAACAATCTATATGGTGCAACCAGAAAACTTTGTATCTGGTGATCCAAAGTCTATGGTTTGCAAATTAAAGAAATCCATCTATGGGCTTAAGCAAGCTTCCCGACAATGGTATCACAAGTTTCATCAAGTAATCATTTCCTATGGTTTTGAAGTGAATGTCGTTGATGACTGTGTATATCACAAGTTTAGTGGGAGTAAATATATTTTCTTAGTCTTATATGTCGATGATATCCTTCTTGCAAGCAGCGATATAGACTTATTGTGTGAAACTAAGAGATTTCTGACGAAGAAATTTGAAATGAAAAGCCTCTTTTGTATTAGGAATCCAAATACTTAGAGATCGCTCTCGAGGTACTCTTGGGTTATCACAAAAGAGCTATATCAATAAGGTTTTAGAAAGATTCGACATGAAAGAGTGTAAGCCTTTAGATACCCCCCAAGGCTAAAGGAGACAAATTTAGTCTCAAACAAAGATTGCCGATAATGACTTCGAAAGGAAAGAGATGCAGATTCCTTATGCGTCGGCGTATGTATGCTCAAGTTTGTACTCGTCCTGACTTGGCATTTATAGTAGGAGTTTTGGGTAGATATTTGAGCAATCCTGGCGAGCAACATTGGAAAACAGCCAAACGCGTGATGCGGTGTTTGAAGAGAACAATGGATTACATGCTCACTTATCGGAGATCGACATTTTGGAGATCATTGGGTACTCGACTCGATTTTGCTTTGGATGTCAAGATAGCAAGCGCTCCACATCCGGATACGTGTTTACATTGGTGGTGGAGCTATCTCTTGGAAGTCTCACAAACAGACACTTATAGCTTCCTCCACCACGGTCATGAGTTTATTGCATGTTATGAAACATCCAACCATAGGATTTGGCTACGTAATTTTGTCACTGGTGTGTGTGGTGGATGGCATTGAGAGGCCATTGAAGATTTTTTTGTGACAATAATTCAAAGTGCTTTACTCCAATAACAATAGAAGTTCGATGAAATCAAAATTCATTGACATCAAGTTTCTTGTTGTTAAGGAGAGAGTTCGAATAAAAGATTTCCATAGAACATATAAGGACAAATGTTATGCTAGCAGATCCTTTAACTAAAGCATTAACACCGAAGGTCTTTCACGAGCATACTTGCTTTCATATGGGTGTTATTCCGTTTTTACCTTAGTTTAGTGGGAGTTTATGTTCTATGTATTTTGTTTCAGCTTTTGGACCATTTGGTTTTCTCCAGAATAAAGTTGATGGTTATATTATTTCTGAATTCAATTATTTGTATACTTGTGATATTTTACATTGCACATGGATTGATCTCATTAAAGATTAAAGTTGGACCAGTTGAAAATAGGCATGATTAAGATCACCTTGCATGATATTTCCATGCTGCTCTCCATATTTGATCTATGTTATTGAGTGAACTAGTATGGTGATTATCTTGGTTTAATCATGATATTGAATGTGACGAAAATTGGGATAGTCTCATTGCTAGTATATGAGATGGACCAGATTGTCAAGCAGTAGTCAAAGAATAAATGACATACAGTTGTGCACATAAGAAAATATAATTATTTATGGAACAATATGTAGCCCAAGTGGGAGATTGTTAGGAATTATTTAATTCCTAATATATGGGCAACATATTTAATTATAATTATATTTGTCATTTAATTATTATTGGACTAATTAAGTGATCTAAATCCATTGGAGTCCTAAGGCTACTGAATTTGATATGGAAACAAAGAGTAGATACCTAATAGAAATCAACTTAGGGGATTATGGGAACCCTAATTGATACCTATATAAAGAACCCTATGGTTATGGTCCCCAATATACTAAATCACACATAGTTTTCTATTCTCCCCATCAAGAAAGAAAACGAAGGTCCCATAAGGAATCCGGAGATTTAGTTGAGGAAGATCATAATACCGATTTAATCGTTCGTGTCGGTACGCTCAAGCCGTTCGTGTCCGGATAGATCGTTCGTTGAGGTATTCGCACACAAATCTTGCTATGGATCCAGGTATTCCACGATTCCGTAAATTTTTGATGATTTGAAGCATGATGTTTATATCCTAGAATTTTTCCGCAGCTAGGATGATTACGTGAATTTTATGGTTATTGTTATAAAATTCTAACATTGCCATCCCTACTTATATAAAGATACTCTACTGCTATGTATTGAAAAGTTTTTGTCAAACATGAATTAAAGCCCTTTCTAAAGATGATCATATGGAGGATTAGAAAGAAAGTCGTAATTAATGGCACACCAAAATGGGTTGT
Organism: Rehmannia glutinosa; assembly: GCA_016081115.2. Lineage (NCBI taxonomy): Eukaryota > Viridiplantae > Streptophyta > Magnoliopsida > Lamiales > Orobanchaceae > Rehmannia > Rehmannia glutinosa. The sequence continues at coordinate 309,666 of JABTTQ020003102.1, read as the reverse complement.
TAAATCACTTTATGGTGGGATTTGTCTATCACATTGGAAAAGCAGATTTTGTAAAAGCTGAAAATGCATCCACAAGTCAGCCATTAGATTCTTATGTCCCATTAATTTTTAAATTTTATTTCTTTTCCACTAATCTATTTTTGTTTTCCACTCATAGGTCACAATGACCAACAAAAAGTTGTGCATTATTTCGATCACTTTGAGCACAGTTCAAAAGAATCCTAAGTGCTTAACTTGATGTGATTGGACGGAATTAGAGCTGGCAAGGGCCGGGCTGGACTAGCATGGGTCGAGCCCATCGGGCTTTTGAAAAATTTCAGTCTTGCTGGATCAACCCAGTTTTGGTCGGGCCTAAAAAATCACTGGCCTAACCCAGCCATACAAATCCTCTATGTACAAAAAAATCGGGCCGGCCCAAAAAAGCCGGACTGGCCGGTCCATCGGGCCTAAAAATTAAATTATTCATTTTCAGTCTTCCATTAATTGGTCTGCTAAATTGAATTGAATTCTTTTTTTTTTTTTGATATATAGTTTCGTAGTTTATGCACTAAGAAATTAATAATGCTGTAGTAATGCGTGGGATTGTTTATTTTTATTTTTCAAACAAGAATACCAGTGAATTGAACATCTATGCCAAACGATGTTATGTTAATTATATTCAATAATCAATTATTTATAATTAATTTGGACATTAATCATAATAAGATAATCATGATATATCCCAAATGTATCAATTATAATTAGATGGGGACCTGCTCTTGGATCTACCACATCTTCCTTTTTTTTTTCCTTTGGGTGTTGGGCCTTGGAATAGAGTGCTCAACTTCCATTTTTGTCCTTAAATCAATAAATCTGAGCCGCCCATAAAGGTATATAAATTATTTTACAAAGAAATAATATCAAAAATAAAATACTGATACTATGTATCATGCTTAGTTCTTTTGGTACTTTTTTTTTTTTTTTTATGAAAATGTGAAAAATTCATTCAAAAAGGGTTGTAAAATATTACAATTAAAAGGGGCATACCCCAGTTTTGGAACAAATGTTAGATGGATAGGCCCACTAACACAATGATAACAAAACATCCTTTGGCATTTAAGGATCACATGAAATAGAGACAACCTAACAAACCTCAACAAGGTTTACTAAAAAACAGAATAAGAAGCCCCAACCAATTATTCAAGTTAACAAAAAAGAGTAGACGGACCCGACCTAAAGCTCCTGATTGCAACTTGAATAAGGGTGGCGAGAGCTTTTACAAGAAAAATTACAGAGCAAAGATGGGGCATACCCCACAACACAGGTCAAAACCAGCAGCAACATGACCGAGGAGGATTGTTCAATTAGTTTGGGAACAAGCTGAAAACCCATCAGGAAGTAAATAAATACAGAAATGCCCAGGTTGCTTCATATTTAAAAGAAAAAAAAGGATCAACAGTGGGTGATGGTACTTCTGTAAGGCGATAAGTGATGTGGAAAAAAATGACATTTCAAGTATATTTAGATCTGAAACAGGTGTTAACTAAATAAATTTTCCATTATGATTGTAATATTATTATTATTATTATTATTATTATTATTATTATTTTGAAAGTATAATTGTATTATTTTTCAAACAATAACATCATATTCTAAAATAATATTTTTTTTATTTTAAAAATGCAGCGGAAGAAGAGCATGCATGGACGGATTTAGGGAAAATTACCGATCCTCGGCGCAACCCAAATTTTCTTTATCTTGTATTCCTAGGTTAAAAAAAAAAATAAAAATAAAGATTTTATATTTTCTTTTGGGATATAATAGTTGGATTAATGGGAAAAAAATAATTGGGCTAGAGTTAGTTAAGCATGCCTGCTATGTCCTCAAGAAGAGATTGTTAAAACAATTAACTTAGAATTTTCACTTAAAGATCATGGAACAATCACAACTTCTTTTTTTTTTTGAAAAAAACAATCACAACTTCTTAAACCTGATAATAATAATATAATAACATTAATTTTAGGCACTATTTTAAATTAAAGGAAAATTGCACAACGAAAATTAAAAATGGGAAAATGAAGAAGAAAAAAATAAATCAATGATTAGATACTCGAAAGAGCTAATCTAGAGATGAGAAAGGGTTGAAAAATCGAAATAAATGCTAGGAGTGTCCAATCAGTGTCGGCTCATCAGAGGACACATAGCGGCGCGTGAGCCTCGAGACGCCGCTGCTATTCCAATTCCCATTTTTAGCCGCACTCACACTCTGCGCATTAAACCCCTCTCAAATCTTTGAACGCAAATCTTGTCTTTCGCCCAATTGCTTTTCGGGTTCATTTTGGAAATTTATCTTTATATTAAAAAGGAGAAAGGAAGAAGGGCCCTACTATTATTGCTCTAGAGTTTTGTGAAGTCGGTGAATCGTGAGATATGTCTCAATAAGTCATGATCTTGATACGTAAAACACACACATTGGGAACACACGTAGATGATGACATGACGTCTAGGAGAGAATAAAAATTGGCCAGAGAAAGAGAAAGAAAAGAAAAGAGAAAAGAGAAGAAAGAGATGTGACTTCTCCTAGGCGATTGATTTGAAAGACGCCTGCAAAAGTTTTTTATTACCCCATAAGTTAATCAGACAAGTAATCTCCTTAGTTTTCATATAGATTTAAGTGTGTATCATTGTCACATGCTAATTTTGAGAGTGGTCTATCCTTATCCTAATAGATTACAATGTTACGTGATAAGAATTTATGTGATAAATTGGCTTGCTGCCTTATGTAATAAGAATTTATGTGTTGATGTGGAAATTGGTTTGCCAACAACTATTCTTTATTGTGTGCCTGAATGGTTTTTCCCTTACTAATTGAATATAGGATTTCCCTGTTTTGAATCACTGAATGTGTTAGGAAATTACGGACCGGAACAAAGCCATGACAATAGTGATATGAGAAAAATAAAGATAAAATGAACACGAATATTTTTACGTGGAAACCCCCCAAATGAGGTAAAAACCACGGGCAAATGTAGGAGCAATTCACTATAAAAATAGGGATTACAACACTTTCTCTCTAAATACAAGGAGAAACTATATCACTCTTTCTCTCTTGAAATATGAGAAACTAATACTCTGTAAATGAGGAAACACTCAGAACAAGAATACTCAAATTCTATCACTCTTTCTTGAGATATGATAGATTTGCTTCTGATACATTTTCATGATATTTGGATGCTATTTATAGACAAGCCTTCAACCATCATCTTCAATTAGTCGGCTGCCAAAGAAGAATAATGGTGTGATTTCATGCAAAAAGTCTTCATCAACATTTGATAAAATCCTCCAGATAATATGTTTGTTGAATGTTCAACATTTGCTGCTATTTGGTGCCAACCTTTGACTCACCTACCAAGCCCATAAAATTGGACTTTACATTTTACATTCTCCCACTTAAAGTCAATTTTGTAATCCTTTCATCATTCTCTACACTTGCCACTCATGCTTCTTACGTTTTTGCTAGGCCACACGAGGATCTACACCATTCAAACTTGCCAGTGTTGATTGGTTTAGTCATACAATCTGCTAGGTTTTTATCGGTATGGATCTTTTGCATATCCACACTTCTATTTTCCACTACTTCTCGAACAAAGTGATATTGCACTCCTATGTGCTTTGTCCTTGAATGTAAGGCTGGATTCTTTGCAATATGCAAAGCACTCTGGCTGTCACAAAATAGAACAATATTTTCTTGTTTGTACCCGAGCTCCTCCAATAACCTTTGAATCCAAACTGCTTCTTTGCAAGCTTGTGTAGCTGCCATGTATTCTGCTTCAGTTGTAGATAGAGCTACAACAGTCTGCAGTTTCGAAACCCAACTTACAGCTCCTCCTGCAAGTGTAAACACATAACCCGTAGTGGATTTTCTTTTATCAAGATCACCTGCAAAATCCGAATCAACATAACCCCGACAGTAAATTCCGATCCTCCATAACATAATGCAAAGATCGTGAGGTTCCTCCGATGTATCTCGAAATCCTCTTCATCAGATCCCAATGCTCTCTACCAGGATTCACCATGTATCGACTAACTGCTCCCACTGCTTGCGCAATGTCTGGTCTTGTACATATCATAGCGAACATTAAACTCCCCACTGCTGATGCATACGGTACTCGAGACATCTCCCTTCTCTCTGCTTCATTGCTAGGACACATACTTGAGGATAACTTGAAATTAATAGAAAGAGGGGTAGAAACTGGCTTACAATCTTGCATGTTGAAGCGTTGCAAAATATTCTTGAAGTAGTTCTTATGAGAAAGCCGTATCTTCCTATTATTTCGTCTCGGTGAATCGCATCCCTATAATCTTGTTTCTTTGGTCCCCAAGTCCTTCATATCAAACTCCCTAGCCAATCGTGCCTTCATTTCTTGGATCCGATCTTTATTGGGGGCTGCCACCAACATATCATCCACATACAACAGCAAAATAATAAAATCATTATCATCAAACCTTTTGTAGTACGCACAATGGTTTGAACTAAGTCTGTTGTATTCAAGGCTCATTATGAAGGAATCAAATCTCTTGTACCAACACCTCGGCGCCTGTTTGAGACCGTATAGAGATTTGTTCAATCTTCAAACCAAGTTCTCTTTGCCTCTTTCAGCAAAACCTTCTAGTTGAAGCATATAAATTTCTTCTTCAAGCTCTCCATGAAGAAATGTAGTTTTTACATCTAACTGCTCCAGATGCAAATCAAATGTAGCACACATCGCCAGGACTACCCTCACTGTCGTGAGTCGAACCACCGGGGAAAATATCTCATTGAAATCAATGCCTTCTTTCTGAGCATATCCTTTCACCAATATTGCACGATACCGCTCTACTTGATCGTTGCTATCCCGCTTGATCTCGTAGACCCATTTATTACCAATAGCTTTTCTGCCATGTGGTAACTGTACTAGTTTCCAAGTTTGATTCTTGTGGAGAGCTTCAATTTCTTCATGCATTGCATCGCTATCCATCGAGACGCATCCGAGCTTTACAGAGCTCAATGGAAAGTTGATGGCTCTCCATCCTCCGTTAAAAGACAAGATGCAACATTGCTCTCCATAACATACTCCGATTGCCAAGTCGGGCGGCTTTCTCTCACGAGTTGATCGGCGTCTTCTTGAACATCGACTCAACTTGTTCTTGTACCTCGTACTGGTATTGCTTTCTTAAGATTTCAAATCTTCATTTTGTAGATTATTTTACACTATTACCGTAGTAGTCTCCCGGTTCTTTTTTTACAAAGGTGTTACTATCTCCTTCTCTTGCGTTTATCTTCTCGCAAATATCACATCTCTGGGCGATGACGACCTTGTGGGTAGTGGGATCCCACAGCGATACCCTCGACTCCATCAACATACCCCAAAGATACATTTTCTCGACTTTGGGTCCAACTTCGCTTCTTTCTTGGTCATTGTACATCACGCATACAGGACTTCCAAATGTATGTAAGCGAGAATAATCAGCAGACTTACCACCCATATCTCCATGGGCGTTTTGATCAATTGCGGTTGATGGTGACCGATTGATCACATAACAAGCGGTTTTGACCGCTTCGCCTGCATGTCTTGGGTAGACTTGCGCTTCTCAACATTGCTCTTGTCCTTTCTAACAAGGTTAACTTCATTCGCTCCGCCACTCCATTTTTTGAGGGTGTGTACGCCACCGTGAACTGTCTTTTGATGCCTTCTTGTTGTGAAAGACTCAAATTCATCACTTGTATATTCTCCTCTCGTTATCAGTCCTTAAACACTTGATCTTCTTCCCGATTCAAGTTCTATCTCGAGCTTTGTAAACTTTGAAGACCGAAAATACATCGGCCTTCCTTTTGATAGGATACACCCAACATCTCCTGTGAGTAATCATCAATGAAAGATACAAAGTATCTCGCCCCTCCTAAGGATGATAGTGGTGCTTGCAAACATCGAGTGAATCAACTCTAAGATGCCCTTACTCTTAGATGTTGATCTCTGCGCGAACTTTAATTTGTGTTGCTTACTTGTAACACAATTCTCACAAAATGGTAAAGATACCTTTGTAAGACTAGGTAGTAGTAGCTTCCCTTCGAGAGAATCTTTAAACCTTGTTCTGACATGTGGCCAAGTTTTTGGTGCCACATTATCGTTGATTCTTCTGCTGAACCTGCAACTGCAACATAAGCTTCTCCTCCTTGCATTGTCTCACCTTTAAGCATATACAAATTTGCAAATGAGTTTCTCCTCCTTCATTATTACAATCGCTCCCTTCACGATCTTCATGATCCCATCCTCAATACGAGTTTTACATCCAACATCATCCAATTGTCCTAAGGACAAAAGATTCTTCCGTAGGCCCTTCACATGTCGTACCTCCCGAATGGTGCGAATTGTACCATCAAACATTTTTATTTTGATAGTACCAATACCAAAGAATATCCAAGGCATGATCATCTCCCATAAATACAGATCCTCCGTGAGATTGGTTCATATGTGTGAAACCATTCTCGCCGGGAGGTCATGTGCCAGGTTGCTCTCCCGAGTCTAAAATCCGGACATCGAAAAATAATTTTTACGCCTTCATTGGTTGTTGTTGCTTCGCCGTATAAAACTTCTCCATTTTCGTAGTACTTGCAACATTCCTCGAGCATTTGATGACTCAGGGTCGCCACTCTTCTTACTCCAACAATCCTTTTTGAAGTGCCCTCTTTTGCCACAATTGTAGCACTTAATGTTCTTTTTACTCCTGGATTTTGATCTACCATGATTTTGACTCCCACCGAGCCACGCTCGTGGATCTTCCTCTCACCACCGCCAAAGCTTCCGCTTGTTGCGAACTTGCTTGTCTGTCTCTTTGTTTTTCACGCTGCGCTTCTCTTCTTCTAGTATAGAGGCTGCAATTTCATCGAAGACTAGATAATCCGAAAGCACGTTGTTCGTCAAGTTGACGATGAGTTGATCATACGAATCTGGTAAACTTTGGAGCAAAAGTTCTGCACGTTCAACAACTTCTATTTTGTAACCCATTGAGATGAGTTGCGAAAATAGAGTATTCAATGTATTGATATGGTCAGTCACCGAAGTGGTTTCCGCCATACGAAGAGTATACAATTTTCTTTTTAAGAAAATCTTGCTGTGAAGTGACTTTGCCTCGTACAATTTTGTTAGAGTATCCCATATCTCCTTTGCCGTCTTCTCCGCCACACTTTGGATAACACTCCATCGGCTAATGCTAAGTGCGGATCGATCGCAATTGCATTGCCGTCCATCTCGCTCCACTTGGCATCGCTTCGGTGATATCTGCGTCTCCAATTGCCGACAAACAATTGTCTTTCCTCAAAATTGCCTTAATCTTCATTTTTCACAATGAGAAATTATTCCCATTGAACTTCTCTACATCGGACTTCGTCGTCATTTTGTTCACACCGATTAAATTTCACTTGAACCGAATTTCACTATTCACGTGTATAGTGTATGAATAGTAACCCATAAACAGTAACTCGGTAACCCCTAAACCAATGACTCTGATACCACTGTTAGGAATTATGGACCGGAACAAAGCCATGACAATAGTGATGTGAGAAAAATAAAGATAAAATGAACACGAATATTTTTACGTGGAAAACCCCCAAATAAATTTGAGGTAAAAACCAGGGGCAAATGTAGGAGCAATTCACTATAAAAATAGGGATTACAACACTTTCTCTCTAAATACAAGGAGAAACTATATCACTCTTTCTCTCTTGAAATAGGAGAAACTAATACTCTGTAAATGAAGAAACACTCAGGACAAGAATACCCAAATTCTATCACTCTTTCTTGAGATATGATAGATTTGCTTCTGATACATTTTCATGATATTTGGATGCTATTTATAGACAAGCCTTCAACCATCATCTTCAATTATTAATGCACGCGAAAAGAATAATGGTGTGATTTCATGCAAAAGTCTTCATCAACATTTGATAAAATCCTCCAGATGATATGTTTGTTGAATGTTCAATATTTGCTGCTATTTGGTGCCAACCTTTGACTCACCTACCAAACCCATAAAATTGGACTTTACATTTTACAGAATGTAGGACTTTCCCTTGATTATTTGAATGTAGAGTTTTTCCCTAAAGAGGTTTGAGTAATTGAATATAGGGTTTTCCCCTAACTAAGTTGAATGACGGGATGGCATGAACAAGAGGCCAATCACTGTCATAGACTGAGTCACTCTTCATCCTGTTACCAGAGCGATTCGAACCTTCATGATGCGGATGCCAATAAGCAGACAACATGTCACTCAAGTACTTTACCAGTTGAGTGAAACTTATCTTTATAGGAGTGGTGGAATGTTGTCCCTTGCAATTTATTGTTTTTTTTCTGTTAACTCAGATATCCGAGCTTGCACCCCACTAATTCTGGACCTGTCAGCATTAGAGGCTCTTGCCCAACTGGAAGTGAATTGCGGGATATGTCTGAGTGGCTAGGGTTGAACCGGGTCCTAACTGAACACTATTAATCTCAGACTAAAGTTAAGCGGACTGCTTCAGCAGGGAATTGAACCCTTCCGGCTTGAGAGAAAGAGTGGATTACCATTTTTCTTAAAAAAAAAAACCACGAAATGAAATGGCAATATCCCCCTATTGATGCAGGCCTATGCATTGGATCCCATAGGAGATTATGGGAACATATGTATACTATTTTCACTATAGGTAATGTGAGTAGGTTTATATGGGGGGGGTAAATTGTGGCCCATGTGATACAACTTTTTTCTTTGTTAAAAAGAAGACATTTTTTCACGTAAGAATCATGCCTTTCCCACTCACCCCTCTTATATGGCAAATTCATTAAAAAATGATTGAGTAATCTACAAATTATGAGTTCATGCATATGGGGCCCCAAACATTCTTTTTCTTTGTCTTTGAGCAAATTGTCCTCTTCCAATTGGCTCATTTTCGTGGAGGATAGGATACTTTATGATGTGAATTTGAAGGATTGATTGTGATGATCGATGAATGATATTTGTGCTTACATCCTTATTCACATATTAGAGTACTTAAGCATTTTCTATGAGTTAATCATAAGATCATTCTTCCTCGTTTGGACGTGGAAATATGAAGAGTTGTTTTTTGTACGCTTGCATTTGGTGGCAGAGTTTATGTATGTTGGTGGCAATAGCAAATCACATAAGGATATGAACATCTAAAATTTAAATATGACTCGATGCATCAGAATATTCTAAATGAGAGACCAGGAGACTAATTTGTGAATACATATCTGATTGTAGGTTGATAATGAAATTCATGGCCGTCCAGGGTCGAGGCGGCGCTGCCACACAAGGCTCCAGCCCCAAAATTTTATTTTATTTTAATGGTTTAAAACATTTTAAGGATATGTAAAATAAAGACTATATTTTCCAAGATAATCTACGTAGTTCGGTGGTTGATCTGCGTATCATCCTCAAAGAGGTCGTGTGTTTGACCCCAGTATCAAAATCTTTATTTTGCCAAATATCAGGTTTTAAATTCAACATTCAAAACTGAATCCTCTCAATATCATTTTTTTTGCCAAATTTCAGCCTTTTAATTCAACATTGAAACTGAAATATAATGTTTCATTAATTAATATTTTGATCAATAAAATTATTTTTACTAACATTAATTAAAGAGTTATTTTTTTTACATGAATATCGAGGCCCCCTATTTTTTCAAGCACCGGACCCGTTAAAAAACGGTTCCGATGAAATTATTATCATTGGATCCTAAGTAAAAGTATGATCATTTTGTGGATTATCATTGTTGAATAACCGCGCTTAAATTCACTCTTGGGCCAAACCCACCTTCTGGATCAGTAGGCTTGAGGCCTTTTTTTGTCCATTTTAATATTTTGGCCCAATATAAAATAAAAAACAAAAAGACCTCAAAGCCGAAGACGAAATCAATCCCCACGAATTAAAACTAAATTCAGAAACAGGAAAGTCTAATCAGAAGATGTTTTAAGGGTGAAAGTCTCCGAAACGATCCGAACCTAACACATTATAAGCGTGTATCAAATGTTACCCGAACCTAACACATTATAAGCAAGTGTTCAAGTGTATCAGTCTATCAGATTTGAGAAAGAATCAGGTTCAACTGAAATAGCACAACTAGTAATTAGGGTCAAGATTGACCCGTTTAAACGATTTAATTTGTAACTTTTTTTAGTTCATAAATTAACCCAAGTACCCTATATAACCCAATAAATGAAGTGTGATTCAAATTTAAAAAATATACATGTCATTTCGAGTGGGATTCGTGTTACACGTATTTTAAACAAATAGTGTTTGAGTTGGTGAATATGACATGAATTAGTAAACGGGGGGTTGATGTACAAACCGACCCGCAAACCCGATCACGACCTACAGTGCCACCTCTGCAATTGCTTAGGCTTAGCTATCACCCAAATTTACATCATTGCAAAATGACTTTCCTACATAGACCAAACATACAAATTCTCAGTACCGCAATGCAATTATTATGTATATAATGAAAGTTTTCAAAAGTAAAACAGGTGGAAAAATGATGAAAGCATACATTATCCATTACCGTTACCCCTAAGACTTCCTAAGTTCCATGTAATCATACACACCCTTCATCATGTTGTGACATTTATACTTATTTACTTACAGGATGATCAAGTTCCACTTATTTCCAGTTTCCATCAAATAATGGGACCATAAAGATAAGAGTATATAGAAAGATGCTACCGATACTTGAGCGGCTCAAGAGACTTAGAGTTCATTGCCTTTGTGAGTTGTTCTTGGTCAGTCAAAGTATGGCGAAAATGGCAACGGTGGCCATAAGGGCAAGGGACGCCGTTTAGTACCATTCGGCAGACCTCAGTCTTGTAACGAGGGTGGCGAAGAACTGGACGGAGCTCGTCAATGCCATGAGCAAATTGGCAGTTATCTCCATAAGGGCAAGTTCCAGTTTGTTGCCATTTGTTGCATAGCTCTGTTTTGAACATGCCCTGATTGTACACTTCAAGTTCAAGGGGTTCTTCCTTTTTACCTCCTTTCACATATACCTTTTGCTGCATTAAAACAACTGGAAAATAAGCCCACATACAAATTGAATCCATCTTTAATCCTAATTATAGCTGTTAGCCTAATACAAGTATTCTTCTTGATCCAAAATTCAAAATCAAAATTTGCCAGCATCACATTTAAATTTGGAAAATAATGAGTAACTGAGCAATATTTGTCAAGAATAAATTTTAGATAACATTAGAAAGAAGCCAACAAAATGAAGTTACTTCAGTAAAAGCATTAGGAACAGCAAAAAAGGTTTGCAAACTCCATTATACATTATGACTATATGGACCATACAGGTAGGAAATTTTCTTAGAAGGTACAAAAACATAACTTACAATAAGGATCCAAATGTACATCATCCTTTTGCCATAATTTGTAGTCACAATTTCACAAACTATAGATTTTATTAAATATGAAAATGCCTCCGAGCTCGACACGCGGATGGGATCTTCTGTTCCAAAAGTGTATTGCATCTCATATTCCACCACACAGATGAATGACACGTATATAAAAATTACCACATTAATTTTAAAGCATAAATCAAACCTAAACTAATGATTTTTAATATAATAGTTTTTATGCACGTGACAATCATCTGTGAAATAGGAGATAAGATACCTTTTTGAACGGATGATCCCATCCTACTAAAAACTGAAAGAAAACCTAATCATCAAGTTTCCATCTGACACAAAAACTTCCATATAATTACCGGTTTATTCATGCAAATCAATCAAAACAGTAAGCCATATAATCCAATATATAATAGTACCATAGCACACTCAATAAAACGATAACTAATTTGAAGTAAAATGTACCGTCCCATTGTCAATTTTGTTTCGATTTGATGCTCCAACACAATCTCCTCCTTTCCCGCTGCTCCCGGCAGCTCGAACCGCCTTCAAATAACCACTCGAACGAACCGAAATACTCTTCGGCAAACGAACCCGCTCCACTCCTCCCCGACCCGAATCCATCACACTAGTCGGGCTCTTCGCCACCGCCTCATTCTCGCTCGTCCCCTCCTCCTCCTCGGCACCGATACCCTTCTTCCGCAATCCGTCCAAAACAGGACCAAGATCCACACCTTGAAACGGCGTCGCATTGAGCAACAAATTCAATCGATTGTTCAAATCGAGGTTTGTCATTTTGAGATTGACGTTCTCCTGACGGAGGGCCTGCGCCTGGTTCGCCACCTCACGGAGGTGGGAGATCACCCTGTGGTGACGGTCCACCAAGTCCTGATGCAGCCGCTGCTGCTGGAATTGAGGCCAGTACGGCGCTAGGGCACGCTCGCTTTCCATGGAAGGGGAAATTGAGGAGCCGTCGGTTAGGTAATCGAGAAGAGGCGAATGATTTGGCGGGAGAATTGAGGGGTAGAGTGACGCGGCGATGTCGTAATCGCCGGTAAAAGGCGGCGACGCGGCGAAGACGGTGGGATTTTCGTGGCCTGAGATTGAGATTGCTCTCTGCATCATCGCTTTTATCCACTGTATATATAAAATCTGTACAAGTGATATTTCCTTTACAATTTAAAAAATTAAAATTAAAACAGAAAAACAGAAAACATGAGAATTTCTTCATTTTTTCCCGAAATCGAGAACTATCTCGCACATTTTCTTTAAGAGAATTACTAAATTAGAGATTTTTCTTCTGATATACGACGAATTGTGTCTCGATAAATTGAATTGAAGGAATATATACAGTAAAGCTTGAACTCAATTATCAGTTGATGGATTATTCAGAGGAACGAGCTCTAAAATTCATCATATTTCCTAATTAATTGAATAAGAAGTAATCATCAAGGATTATCTCATCATATTCGTCATTAATCAGGCAGGTAAAAACAAAGTACGTAAATGTACTGAATGAGCAGTAATTATTAGATAAATTTACCTGATTAACAACAAAAGTTTATACGTCACCTTCAAACTGATCTTGAAAGTACCTTCTGCTCTGAATTCCTAGAGAGAGAGATTATATTTTTAGAGAGAGAAACAGAATATTGAGAAGTGACGAGGAAGAAGAAGAGAGGTTTATTTATATATGCAGTTTCTGCGTCCCCGAAGCAGGCAGGGGTAATTTGGGAATGTGATTTTGATGGCCATTGATTCAGCTCAGTTGCTCTGTCGTTGGGTTGCTTTGGAGGGTATTTTCGCCATTTGAACGTGGCCGTTAGAAATGATTTTGGCGGGAGAATTATCAACAAGGAAGCTTATAATATAAGTACATTTTTCGAAGCGAGTTTTAATAAATATATGACAGATGTTGCAGTTTCAATTCTTTTATTTATATCTTTATATTTGTGGGAAAATATAATAATTACTTTTATAATAATTTGTTAGTGGTAATATAATAAAGAAAAATATGTATTATGGAGACGCGTGATTAAGGTACTAGAAAATTGGCTGGAACTTTTAATTCAAAATAGTGTTTCATTTTAAAAATCCGTGATTTATGCTTAATTGATTTATGCTTCAAATTATTATGATAATTAACTTTTATACACGTGACAATCATTCGTGCGGTAGAATAGGATGATGAAACATCATTTTGGAATAGATGATCACATCCGTTGAAAATGAATATAATGTATTTAGAAAGGGAAGTTAAGTTATTTTGATTATAAAAAAAAAAAAAAAGACAATTTACCCACCAATTACAATAAGCTCGTGGTTGTAACTTTCTTTGAAGGTTGATGCATATGTTGCATGAGACTCGAATCAGTTGAATATCATTAGTTGATGCTTGAGATGATTAAAGAAATTAAGAAATCGAGTGTCATTTTCTAAAACAATCAAAAAAGTTGATGAATAACTATTAGATTTCCAAACAAGTTGAGTGGTAGTTCAAACTTTCCTTAATTTGTTTCTGTATAATTGAACTGTTGGATGCTATATTGATTCACATATGGTCATCTCTCAAGCTACTACAAAAATTTCCATGATTTCAATCTGAGCCGGTCCTATGTTTTAACTTTTAAGGGGCCTAGAGCAAAAATAAAAAAGCGGCCCTTGTGTTTACATAAAAAAAGAAATAACAAAATCAATGTTACAAATGTAAATTCATTGATTTAACATATTAAATAAGATATATAATAATAAATTATACTCCAACTTTAACATTTCGATTTATTTACAGTAAATTAAGAAAGAGATTGTTCAATAAAATTTACCATAGAAAAAGGATATAAAAAAAATTAAACTACTCATAAATTAGCTATGAAAATTTGATTTTATTACATTTTTAATTCTTCAATTCAGTTTTTTGGTTTTGCATAAAGAAACAAATTTAGAAAATATGAAAGAAAGAGTGAGATCTTAAGGGTGCGATTGGATATGCTTTCATTTTGAATTTTTTTTTTCGCTAGAGAATAGTGGAAAAAAATTCTGATGAAAGTTTTTGAAAAATTTTGAGAGTGTGAATGAATATGTAATGATGAAAGTTGATTTGATTTAAAAATAGTAAAATAATGATTGAATGTGATTGGTAGTTAGAAATGTGTGAGTGAGTGAATAGTGAATTTTTTGGGAGAATGTGTAATAATGATTAGTTTTTTGTGAAAAAATGTGTAGATGTGATTGGTGAAAGAAAAAATGAGAAAAAGTGAAAGTGAGAGAATAATATATTTTCTGAAAATTTTCATAAACAATCGCATGTTTGGTCAAAAAAAATTCTCTAGCGGAACGAAAATAAAATTTCGCTCATATCCAATCGCAGCCTAAATATGTGGCTCTTTAAATTCTTTAATTCTTTGCAAAAAGAAAGAAAAAACAAAGATAAATAATTAGTTAGATAGAGAGAGATTTATGCACAAAGAAAAAGAAAGTTAGAAACAAAGAGGCAAAAAATCAGGACCAGTGAGAATAAAAAACGCAGGGCAGTCACTCCATCAACTAACAATTTTACTACAAACGATAACCTTTATTGTATATAACCCATTCTAACATACATATAAAAACACGGAAAAAAAAAAACCGGGGGCCCTTTTTTTCAGGGGGCCCTCAGGCAATGTAAGACTACGTGCACCATCCCAGGGCCGTCCCTATTTTCAATATTCTTATGTATTATTCAAAAAATAAAGATTGAGAGGCAATATTTGATCTCTTTTGAAAATAATAGATAAAAGAGTATTTTAATTTATTTAGCTAGGCAAAAATTGAAATTTAAAAATTACATAAATAATTTATAAAATTTATATTAATTTGGGTGGGAGGGGCATTAATCAAGTTATTGGTTTGCTGTGTATGCCGATAAAACTAAATTAACAGTTGTGATTTTTGTTAAGAGCCCGTGGACACCACTCATCTTTACATTGATATGATATTATTCACTTTAGGCCTAAGCCTCATGATTTTGTTTTGGGCTTCCACCCAAAAGGTCTTATACCAGTTGAGATATTATCCATCTTATTAACCAACGATCTTTCTCATGTCTAGTCCATGTGGGATTTTGTTCAAATATTCTAATAATCCTCCCGTACTACTCTCGGGAGCCCATTATATCTAGGTCACCCGCCTATCCAATAGAGCCCACTGGATACTCCATTATTTGCCTAGCGCCTACCATCTTTGTTCTACATCCGGAATTTTTTTCTCCACCCACACGGCTAAGTTTGGGTCATGGCTCTGATACCACTTGTTAGGAGCCGGACATCACCCATCTCCACATTGATATGATATTGTCTACTTGCATGTGGCCTAAGCCCTCATGGTTTTGTTTCGGGCTTCCACAAGGCCTCATACCTATTGAATTATCGTTTATCTTATTAATCCATGACCTTTCCCATGTCTAGCTAGCTAATATGGGACTTTGTTCGTATATCCTAGCAAAAACCATCTTAGGGTTGGGACAACCCCAAACTTCTAATCTCCTCTTCTATATATATATATATATATATATATATATACCTAGCATTTTTTAAAAAGAAAATTCACAAAAAAAAAGAGAGCTGGAAATAAGAAAAAAAAAAAATGATAACTTCATATAATACATGTGGGTATTCTTTTGACAAATGCAATTTCCAATCAACTCTTTTCATCTGTCTTACTCCATAAACTGCAATTAGTTGAAAGGAATAAGGTGGTGCCCATATCAACACAAAGCTTGCTGTTAGTAAAGAGCCATTTTGATTGCCTTTTTATTGCTTGTTTTGGAAGTTTATGTAGCAATAAGAAGCTGTTGGTGGGCTTGCAACTTTGTTTTCAAATTTGTTTGCCCATGTAAAGTATATTTAAGACAGAAGCCAAATTTGAGCAGATAAAACCCATGATTATGTTTTGAGGGACTTTGCTTCTTTAACACAACTTTTAACTAACTCTCAAGTCCTACAAATAACATGTTAGGTAATAATATATAGGCCAATATCCCATTTGACCAATACAAATCCTTGTTGTTATATCATGGTTGTTAAAGTACTAGCCAGCTTCAAATTACTTCTCACTCACCTTCACATAGAAGTTTCATCTTCTCCAACATTGTAGTTTCTGTTTCAAATTGAGTAGAATGGAACATAGTATTTTTCAAGTTTGTTTGAACTTTTCTTGAGCTTCAAAAATTATGTTTACACTTGGTTTGAATATTAATCAAGCTGAGCTTGAACGAGCTTTAGTTGAGCCGAACACAAATTGGGCTTGATGCTTTTTACATATATTATATTATTTTTTACTAATCGAGTCGAGCTCGAACTGAACTTAATATATTGCCGAACGAAGAAATTTGTTCAAGCATGGTTTGACGAACACGAATTGGGTTGATGCTTTTTACATATATTGTATTAGTTTTTACTAATCGAGTCGAGCTCGAACTGACCTTAATATATTGCCGAACGAAGAACTTTGTTCAAGCGTGGTTTGTGATCTACATAATGAACCGAGTTGATCAAACGAGCATTTAACGCTGCAACCTCAAGTCGAATATCAAGTAGTTCGGTTTTATTTTCACCTCTCTATGTGGACATGACTCATGGACACATACCATATTTCACCTCATACTTTGTTACAAATTTCGGTACGAATTATTTATAGTTACTTATTATATGTATAATGATATATCCATACAAACATATATTTTTTTCTATATTCGGGTACCTCATACCATGTGATTACAGCTTGAACTTTTCGATATGTTAGATAACTTTTATTGCATGTTTATTTAATTTTTATATTTATTATATATTGAACAATTTTTTTCGATGCATATATTGAATAATTAAGCTATTACATTGGTTTTGCAATTTATTTGATACCATTCCAAATTATAGTTAGGAAACATTTTCTTTTAAACATGTACATATCTTTCACAAAAAAAATTAACCAATTAGTAGCATTCAATTGTTTATGTACAAAAAGGAGGTCTTTTGACAGGAATTATATGAAAGACAAGCATTTAAGTAGCTGGGAAGAGAGAATCCTGAGTAGTGGATTTTCATCAACCAAAGGATCCTTAATTAATAAAATCACCCAGATATATTATCTGCTTAACAGGAAATGACATAAATATTGCATTTTGCCAACATTAATTTAAATAATAAAATTCGGCTACATTTGAGAAAATCATGCACGCACGTGTTATTTTGTTTTTTATCTCAAGAAAATTAAATTAATCACCCGATTTTATGCTTCCAAATTGCATGGTGCTGATTTATGAACATATAGAAAGATACTCCATTAATGTTGTTTTCCCACTTTATAATATAGCAATTTTTATTTCATTTTTATATTTTCTCATCTATTATATTGTGTTTTTATTTAGTGAATTAATTTCTTGAAATGGGTTGTGCAAAGATGAGTGAAGAAAAAGAGACTAATGGTGTTCCAACACCTTTTCGTGGCCTTCGTGTGCTTTTGGTTGATAATGATACAACATCCTTGTTAAACATTGCATCAGAGTTGGAAGATTATTCCTATAGAGGTACATTTTTATGGCCTTTTCTTTTTCTTGTCATTAAGTAGTCTACATATAGTGTTTCAATTTTCCATGTCTTAAATATAGTGTTTGAAAAAAAAAAGTGATTCTCATCTTTTATATAGCTGAAAAAAATCATTTTTTCAGTGTTTGCGAATGCTAGTTTTTGCTTCTGCTCTATTTGATAAAAATCTAAAAATTTGGGTTGGGGTGCTTCTGATTTTGTAAAAGAGCTTTTGGTATTTTCTTATTAGGGGTACAGTGGGGTATAGGAATGAACGCGAACCAATAGCTCTGAAATCACAATTTTCCATCACTGAAGCACAAGGTTGAACCCAAGTGCTTTTGGTATTTTAGTGAATAAGGAGTTTGTTATTGACATTCTTAATCCTCAAAGTTTTACAAAATTGCCCTCCTATTCCTAAACACACATATCATTCATGTATGGTTGTTTTGGTCTTTTTATAAAAAAACTTATCATTTTGAAAGTCTTTTTTTTTCCTCAATACTTCAACTTTGTTTGCAAATACTACCAACTCCTAATTCTCAACTATTTTTGTTTCTACTATAATAAACCACTTTTTGAAAAAACAGAAGTGTTTGCAAATACTCCCTTAATAGTAGAAACATGTAATATTAACATAGCATTAACCTTTATAAATGTTCTGAAAATTTTGCTTCTATAAACATTCTTACTATTTTCGTAATTTCGTTATTTTTTTTTTTTTTGGGTATTGTTTCCTTTTTCTTTGTTCAAATACTTGATATATCCGCCGAGCTTGTCAATGTTAGCCAGGAATCTAATACAAGAAATTTGACATCTAGTATGTAAATTTGCATTGATATCCGCAAATGCATTTAATAGCCAAAAGAAGACTTAATTTGTGATGCTAAGTGCATAAATATTTTATCATCTAAAGTGGCAATCGTAGCTACAGAAGAAAATATATCTTATGGATTATAAAATCTTTGGTTTTGTAATAAAATTAATTGTTATTGTTTTTGTGATTTATTCTATTTTCGATCTGAAGGAAAAAAAATCACATTTTAGGGAAAACAATTGGTTGGATTCCTTTCCTAAAATGCCTGGATATAGTGTATCTCTGTTGTTAGGATTTTCCTGGGCTTTTTAACAAAAAAATCCACAATTTTAAGCATCTTAAGATACTTCTTATTTTATTTTTGTTATATTTTCTGATTATTCAGTATGTTGAGTTCTAAAGTAAGAGAATAAGAAAAATAACAGTGTTCTAATAAGCGCTAGGCGATAGTCGGACGGTAGACTGGAGACTAGCGCCTAGGGGAGCCTAGGGGGTTAAGTGGGGCCCCGGAAGAAAACCCCTAGGCCGACAAGAGGAGCCTGGGCCTGGCGGAGACTAACCAGACTAGGGAGTGTTTGAAATGTTTTTTATTATGAAGGGGTAACGCGTAATACATAATCATACCTCGGGACTTTTTGTAATTTTCAAAAATCTGTGGGATTGTTTTGTAATTAATCCAAACCTCAGAGTGATTTTTGTAATTATCCCGAATAATAATTATAATTATTCTGTGTTGAATTGCAACAGTGTCCAATAGTAGTTTGAAGATGATTCATTTCATAGACATTTTCTCATTGTTGTTTTTTTTTTAACAGTTACCACCACTGAACTAGCTACAGTTGCACTGTCTATTCTCCAAGAACGAACAGATCGTTTTGATCTTGTCATGGCTGATACTAACATGCCAGAAATGGACTGCTTCAAATTTATCAAGAGTGTACAGCTTATCAAGGATTTTCCTATCATATGTAAGACTTCTTCTACTATCTGCTTAAGTATTTCAATGTTTGAATAATTACAAAAAAATACCCTTATGTTTAGTCTAATTGCAAAAAGAACCCATTCTCTTTCAAAAATTACAAATACCCTCGATATTTGTTTCTAAAATACAAACTCGAAGGGGTGCTTTTTAAGTGTTTGTAATACCTTAATTTGGTATTTATAAAGAATTATGCAAACCTTACCCCTGATGTTTATCCAAATTACAAAAAAATTTAGTTATCTTTCAAAATTACAAATACCTCTTCATATTTGTATTTACCTAACAAATACTTTCCTACTGATGGTGCAATATTATAAGCTAGAAACGAATATCATATGGGGTATTTGTATTTTAAAAGATAATTGGGTGTTTTTTGTAATTAGGCAACACCCCAGGGTAGTTTTTGTAATTAACACTATTTATAATTTTGAAAGATAGCAGAACCTTATTGTAATTATGCTAAATCTCAGGAGTGGTTTTTGTAATTTGTACTACATAATTTTCATTTTTTTTTTTTTTTGAAACATAATTTTCATTTCTGATAAGTGATACATGTACAATACATTCAGTGATGTCCACTGAACTAAAGAAGGACATGGTCAAGGAAGCCATGATAAAGGGGGCATGCTTCTTTCTGAAAAAACCAATTTCATCAAAGAATCTCAAGAATGTTTGGCAACATGCATACAGAAATAGTAAACACGAAATTATGATCAGAACGAAAAAGGCAGCAGCCCCTGAGAGTATTAATATTGCTGATCAAGAAGCTGAATCTCAAGGAGCTAAGGTAGAAAAGGAGAACAAAGTCCTTGAAATCGCTGATCAAAGAATGTTGCGCGATTCTGAAAACGAACAGGTTGGAGACAGCGATCAAATTGAAAACGATCACGACGATTCTGTAGATGGAAAGGCGTTTACGAAAATTTGCACTAAAAGGTGTATGTCAACAGAGAATGATGAAACAGGAGAGTTTAAGAGGAAAAGAACAGAGAATGAAGGTAATGAGAGAGCAAAAGCAAATAGTAGTAATACCTTAAGGGGGTATTTGTAATTCGGAAAGATTATTATGTTATTTTTGTAATTAGGCTAAACCTCAAGGGTTAGTTTAATTATCTCTTAATTTTATGGTTATAACTCCATACATGTTCCCTGAATTCAGAGGCAAGTCCAGAAAATGTATCAGAGATGTCGAAGGAGCCTAATTTGACACAGCGCCAGATTTCCAGTCATATGCAGGTACTAAGTTTTCTAAATTCATAGATATAGATTATAAAGGTGCCTAATGTAGTCATCTCCATGAAACATATATTTGATTTGGTTGATAGTTTACTGACAGTGGCTTCTGTTTTTTCTTCTTCCAGAAATATAGAGTTGAATCATCGACTACTGAACTTAATCGAGCAACTTCTCTGCGTGCCGATCGATCTAAAATCTTAGAAACAATGTCAAATTGTTACGAGAGGGAGTTTCTTTCAGGAATTCAAACAGTTCATCCTGGAGCTGGCAGCTTGGTAACACATGTTAACCAGCATTATCTTTCTGGACAGTTGAGTGATATCATCCATTATAAGCAGGTCGATACAAGTGTACAGCTGGATGAATTTGAGGCATTCACAGATTCAACTCGCTTCCGTACAACTTTTATGCAGTTACTTCAACAAAAGCCAAACTTTTGTGAAGATTCACCTGTAGAAAGTAAGTTTCCGAACAAGATGGCCAATGTGAACCAGAAACAACTTCATGGTGAAAACTTAAGAAAGGAAGGATTTTGAATCCGAAGAATTCATTTTTTTTTTATTTTTTATCATAGGTCACTTTTACATTTAAGTTCGAACGTGGAACTCAGGTAGAATGTTTAGTTCATATCGGAGGATAATATCAAAATCATCCAACCCATTACTAGGTTCATCTCTATCGATTCCTTTTATCGTGAAGTTAGGAATTTTTTATAATCACATTATAATTACTCGGTTTACAGTGATATTTGCTGGTTTAAAGTTGATTACCAATATAATGACAAGTGCTACTATTTATTTAATCTGCTGTCTGTGGATGAACTTAGCTTTTAGGACATTACAAATTTACAGTTTTAATTTCAGTTTTCTACTGGTTAGTAATAATGCAAACAATACAATGGCAAGATGCAAATTACTCCACGCATTCATATCCACAAAGCTATTCACTCACATATCATTCACAAAGGAGTTATTCAGGTTTTCGACCGACTGCGGCTAAATGGCTAACTGCTAAGCAGCAACATGCCAACATCTGAACAAACACCCTGATTAATGTCACCACAACCATGAATCCGAAAACTTAATGACACGCTCGATTTTCTGATGGTGTGTGCTAGATAACAACAGGTAAAACACAGCTAACACCGTTCAAACTGATGTAGAAGTAGAATTTGCAGGAAAATCATCATGGTAAGAGCAGTTGCGAAGGGGCCAAAAGCAACACTACTGTATTTTCTACATCTACTAAGAGTATGAATATCTGCTTCTACCTACCTATATGCACGCTATGGTCAAACACTAGATTCAATATCTTCCCCCCAATTTCCATGTGTTAGTGATTGAATTCAAGACATAAGTATTGGGGTCTGAGATGCGAGTCGGACTTACACGGTCTCAATTTCTGACTGCCTTAGACTATTTCTGTTGTTTGTTGATAATCTCTCGTCGTTCTGTGAATCCGCCAGCATAGTAAGATATGCATGAGGAGCCCAACCTGCATTTCCCAAATAGATTAGTTTGTAGATAGAATTAGGAAAATTATTGTGAATAGCCTCAAGTAGTGTTTCAATAATAATAATAATAATAATAATAATAATAATAATAATAGTAATAATAATAAAGGACAAACAGATAGATGCGTCAATATCGAAAACGTGACATGGTCATCATACGCCTCTAAATGGTTTCAAGCATTTTCCGCTTCGTCTGAACCTATATGCTTAGTTTTTCATTCTTGAATTCCATGATTACAAGATAATATAAAATCTTGCACCAGAAATAAGAGGGGAGCAAATTCTGTGGATGAACAAGGTGCTGTTCAGCTTTGGCAAATAATTGCAGCAAACCCCAGACTTCCCCTACTCCAAGTTTGAAGATGAAATAACATATTGATTTTACGCGGCAAGCAAGACTAAATGCATGTCAGTAAACTAGTGAATGAATCCTAAACTCAGATACTACCTAGTTCAGAAAAATTAGCAAGCCAGATTCTGATAGTCATACACATATATATAGCTCTATATATCCTATTACTTCACAAGCCACAGATGTTTGAACTATATCATATCTCTAGAACTTCATTCTTAAAATAAAAAAGCTTCTACTCGATGACCAATCATTCTTATTGCAAGAAATGAACTCAAAATGAAACACGAAATGTGTTTCAAAATTCCATGTTTTGTTTAAGCCTGCCATACTTCAAAATAGAAGCACAGTGCAGCCAACAAAGCCACTGCGATTATTATATAAAACGTCAATTGGTGTCGGAAAAATTGCATACCATCTACGTCGTATGGTGGTGGAAAGAATTGCAAGTAACAAAATGAAGCAACTGTCAACCCTGCACATAGAGCAGTCACAGAAGATTACAAAAGAATATACAAGTAAAGCACATAACAAAACAACCAATTAAACTTAGGAATAGTCTGGATTTTATATTTAAATACCTAATAGACCTCCAGCAAAGACATCTTGCCAGTGGTGCCAATAGTCATCAACTCTTGAAACTCCAACTAATGCCGCTAGGAGTAAAGGCACAAACATAATGCAGAGCTTTGCTACATGGCCTCTATGATCAAATACTCTAATTTTACCAGACAAATACCAGGCCAAGAAGCCAAGACCGGCAAAGGACCCTATGAGTACAATAACCCAAAAGTCATCAAGCCACTTTACACAAATGAACAATAGAAATACACAACAGTAGTCTTTGCAGATGTTTTTTACTATTTAAAAACTGAATTAAGAATATTCGAACAGAAAAGCACAGAACGCTAATTTGCTTGAACACATATATAGTCATAAGTCAGCTTTTAGATTCATGAAATATTTAAACCTATTGGATAGGGAGCAAGAAAACCAAAATCCTTTTGTGAACATTTTATGAGAGACTCACAAAACAGAGACAAATTTCACCAACAAATTTACTGTATTCCAACGAATGGTCTATACAATATTTTCCGAGCATAGCATTAGCCATTATATACAAACAATTGATAAGACCAACTACTACTAGTTAAGACACCAAAACTGACGCAGGAGCTCTAAGAGAAATATAAATTTCAAGGGTCAGTGTCTGGACATGGGTGTGTCAAAAACGATGGTCAACATAGGCTAGAAGACTAAGAGACAGAATTTTTCTTATAAGTAGTAAACTTGTAATACTGACGTAATTTATTGAAATGTGCACAGGTTACACTCACATGAAGTATGTCCGCTGGGAAAACTTTTATGACCTTCTCGTATGACACTCCTCAATCCAGTACACTGGACATCCCCTGTCACATTATGAAACACCTATCCACCAAAATGCAGAAGTACTGTTACTGGATACTGCTGGCGACAATTGAAACAGAGAAGGTCGCGGCAATATGATTTAAGAAATAAAAACAGGACTCACCCCTTTACCATCAGGGAAGCAACGCCAAAAGAAGTCTGGTCGAGGACGACCAACAGCATCTTTAATTGCATCAGTAAGAACACCAGTTATAAGTACAGAAAAGAGCAGGCCTGACAGTGAATACAAATATCAATATTATTGCTATGCTAAGCTACCCCCGCAGATAAAAAGTGAAAGGACAGGATTAATGAAAAGAGAGTCATACCCAACATCGCATGGTGTAAATCATAGACATCTTTTCGGATGAAGTAAAAGACGATGATGACAGTGAAAGGCAATATTATTCCAATTATCTGTCATAGATCATAAATAGCAACTGGTTATCATTTTCCCAAGGAAAGGAATCTAAAGGTATCATGTCTTATAAGTATATCCACATGCGATGGGGTTCAAAACTACTGATTCCCACACATAGCATACCGGAACAGCCCAAAAGGGAATAGTGTTATCTTTCAATGGGTACTTCAGGTCTGTCATCATATCTTCACCAACAAACCGATGAAATGGTTCTATGACATTCAAAACGATCTCTATCACCACAAGCAGCATAAGAATTAGCCAATCATGCATGTGAAACCTGGCTACTTGAGCTCCATGAGATCTTATTGTGTGGGCACCCAACTGAATCTCTGGCATTTTGACCACCTAGAACAAATTGAAGTAGTTATAACTGATGATCAAGTGGAAACTAAAAAATCTGTTAAGACAGATAAAACATCTCCTCTTTTATCCATGGAGAAAAACTATCATAAAGCAACCATCATGAATAAAATAGTCATGCAATCAATAAAGTAACACTAGAATAAAGTTTGCAAAACAGTGTCATCAAGTGAGAACCATTTTCAAGCTTCAATGTTCTACACATTTCCTATATTAAACTGAAATTCAACAGGACATTATTCACTATTAATTCAATTTCCAGCTGCACAAAATAAACAACTACACGCTCACTGTATACGAAACAATGCAGTTTGCTAACTCCTTTCTTCCAGTGAAATTTTCATTTGCGATGTGAACTATAGACTGTAGCAGATAATTCCATCTGTTAATAATAGAATAAGAACCACATGTCGATATTCCAATTGATCGAGTACATTCTCAATATCCAAAATATAAAACAAAAGGAACAAAATGAATTTCCAAATTCACGTTCGCGGGAACCAAAATGAACTATATACAAAAGACATTTCGAACAAAAATGCTTAAATAAGCTCAAATCTCATTGCCAAATGAAAAAATAATAAGCATATCCAAACGCGAAAAACCTGACTAATCACAGAATCTAATGACGAATTCAACCAAAAAATCAATTTCTCAACAGATAACTCAAAATTAATGTCACCAGGAAAAACAGATAAAATTTTCCGGGACATTATTAAAAAAAAAAAAAAAAAAACGAGCCAGAGCAAGACGTAGTGTGAACTCACCTGCGGAGAGCCAAAGTCTGTCAGTGCGCGTGAGAGAGAGAGCGAATTTCTCCAAACTCAATTAATTGCAAAAATCTACGGGGAAAAGGACAGGAAAAACAGAGTGAAAGACGCGGAGTGGTTTCTTCAACAAATCTACTTAATCATTTACTCTACGTCGAATGTTTATACTGAATGAATTCAGGACCATTTTCCCAATTTCAAACTCCAAAAAGGAATGAGAGAGAGAAAGTGGGGCTGGTAGCTTCGTCTTCTTTCGGAAAAAGAGAAAGCAACAGTAATCCAGATATACTGCACTTGGATAAGAATCAATAAAATTTTGGATTATTTAAATCCAATTTAAAGATTCTTTCAAAAAAATATCAATTTAAAGATATAAATGAATTTATTACTTTTTTAATGCACGGGTTCCCATCATCGTATGTTTCATTTCAAATTCCGTTTTGCATTTTTAAATATTTAATATAATAATTATAAAAGCGAGAGACAAGAACACGTTTTGTTATATAATTTTGTTTTTGTCACCTTACAGATATAATAATCAATTTAAATTGTAAAAAGTAAATATCTATTTAGATAAGTAACAAATTATCGAAATTGATGCGCAATAATTAAATTGTTTTTAAATAGTTACTAATATTGTTTTCTATAATGAAATTGGTTTTTTTCCTATAATGAAAACTAAAACAAAAAAGAATTGAATACTTGGAATTGGTTGATTAAATAGTAAAATGAAGAGTCTTCGCGTCAAAAATTCAATTAAGGAGGACGCAAAATAGACCTATTATCAGTGTTTTAAATACCATACTGTATCGATCGGTTGAACCAGTTATACCAGATAGCGTCGGGCCGGTATAATAAGACCTTAAATACCATTTTGGGGCCAATATCGATTAAATCGGATTTAACTATTTTATTTTTTTTTTCGTTTTTTCCAACTTTTTAAAAAACAAATTGAAATTAGAAACTTAATATTTAATATATTTATTTCATAATTCAAATCAGACAAGAATTCAAATCGATTATTTAATATTTATTTTATGATTCTAATCATTTATTTATTCAAACAAGCATTCTAATCAATTAAAATATTCTAAATTTAGAAATACCTTTATCATATAGGTATAGACAATCAATAAAATAATTAGAAAATAAAAATTAAGAAATTAAAAATATATAACTTCTCTTAGTAATATAATTAAAAATATAATTAGTTTTATTGAAAACGGTAAAACCAGCGGTTGAATCGGTCCGACTAAATGAACCGCTTATCGGTGGATTGGTTGGTTTGATCACCGCTATGATATTTAAAATACTGCCTATTATAACTATTACGGTGATTTCAATCAGTGAGTTACCTTCGGGTCACGGACTTCCGGGTAACCGGGTTCGAGTTCGTAAGTGACCTGAAATAGATGAACACACATTAGGCTAGCCAAAGAGTGGTCCTGGCTAAGACCCTCTAATGCCTAAGTCAGATCGAGTTTGTGAGGTACAGAGATACGAAGACAGTAAATGTAAAAGTAAGGATTATAAGTGACATAATGAATAGTTACCATCAAATTATTGTAGCATGGTATCTATAGATATCTCTAGCTAACGTGGTTGCACCAAGTGTCATAATTTGGAGGGTGGAGTTGTACTATGTTGTCAGGATCAATAGTCCACTTTTTCGGGTTAGGCCATTCCCCCAGTTCGGGTCGGATACGGGACTCCAGACCCTATTTCAAGACCTCACTATGTAACTTTAAGATTTCACTGCCTCATTATATGGTTATGGTTGTTATTGTTATTATTATTTCGATATCATTTATATAAGATTTGGAATTATCGCTGATTGTTGCATTTTGCATCATTCCTAATATTTTTAGTTTAACGAATAAAATTATTTTCAATTTTTGCACTTTTTCGAATGACTCAAAAGATAATATGACGTAATTAAATATAATGGAGTACATAATAAAAGTCACCCGATTTTGGATTTCGAGCTGTTGCTGTTCTACTTTATAAAAGTACAAAATCCAAAACTTATTATGTACAATTGTACATTTGTGAATCAAATATAAGTACTCCTCAACCATTTTATTATTAGTAGTAGAAAGAAGTTACTTTTAACTATTAAAATTATATTAAGTTGAAAGTGGCCATAAAATAAAGGTTTCCAAATCGGGAAAATTTATTCTCCAATTATTAGTAAAATAATAGTATCATCTATAACAAAGTATGACAAATAAACCTTATTCTTTTTAACTAATACAGTACATTTCTAAGTAATTGTTCATTTGCTTTACAACAGAAAAGAAATAAATCTTTATTTTCAAAAATGAGCCCATCATGTTCACTTTTCCACATTAGTACCTCCCATAGTCCTTGGTGGTTGTGTTATGCTCTTTATAGCACGCGTTAATGACTTCAATCCTTCCACATGTGATAAAGTATCCCACATGATATGATTACTCGATTCTCTCAAACAGTCATACTCCTACCTTAAAAGTAAAGGGGAAATTCTTCACATATAGTCACATATTTACGCTTTTTTTTTTTTTTTTCAAACGACATACTTTTATAAATGAAACTCAACCAAACTTTCGATAATAATGAGTGAACATTCTTGAAGCACAATTGCTTAATTTGTGAACATAACAACACTTTTGCAAACCAAGCAAATAGTTTTATACTACTTCTAATTCACTCAGTTTATTAATAAAAAAGTTACCATCGTCAAGCATTTTCACAAGATGAAGGGGAGAAAAATGAAGACATCACCGACTAGATATTAACAAGAGATTTGATTACATCGGCAACATAGTTGAGACGAGCGAATAACGAATATGTCTAATTCTACCTTCTTCCTGACTCCATAGCATCAAAAGTTGAGTCCAGATTGTTGTTGTTTACTGCAGAGTGTTGTTGGTTCAATCCTTGCATGGTGTTGCCATCATCTGCAGGTCAACCGGTCGAGAAGAATTGGAACGAGATTCCTCCACGGCTCGGAAATATGCATAAGGACCCCATCCTGCCATCAATGGATCATAACAAGAGTTATGAGCATTTTTCTCTTCATATTGACACATAAAAAGTTGGCATTGTTTTGTGTTCTGAGCAACTCATGTTTTTGTTACAGTCACATAAAGTTCCCAAGTAGATTGTTTCCTCATTATGCATGAATAAAACACTAAGGGAGTGTTTGCAAACTCTGAAAAAAATGATTATAGAAAAATTATTTTGCCTACCTAGAAACTGAGAATCACTTTTCTTAGAATTTGCACACTCCCTAAGAATGTTCTACAAGTGTGAATTTTTAGCATTTCTTGAGTTGGAATACACGATACTTCCAAGGACATCTTATGCAATCCGGATCTCCAATTTCTTATTGTATTTCAATTGATGTTTTAGTACACCATATGAATCACGCGTGTATATTAATGACATTATCGTATACACATGTAACATTCGGTAGGTGATACCTAAGTCATATATCAGATAACACTATAAGGAATAGGAGATCATAAGAGAGGGAAGTACGATTGTAGAGTTCCTAATAACTGAAAAGGCCAACGTAAGAAGTGAATTCATTGAGACACCGATTGTGATTGCGTTTTCATTAAAATATTAAGGGATAATTACAAAAACTACCCCTAAGGTTTAATCTAATTACAATCCAGTTATCTTTTAAAATTGCAAATACCTCATTGAGGTTTGTATTTTGTTAGACAAGTTACTCCCCTCAACAGTCAACACCTCCTCAATATGAGCAATTTATGAAATAGAAACATCAGTAATTTTGTAAGATGACTGCGTTTTTTTTTTTGTAATTAGGCTAAACCCTAAGGGTCGTATTGTAATTATCCCAAATATTAATTCAATATTGGCAACTGGCTACAAGCAAACGAAGACTCTACCTTCATTGTGGTACGGAGCTGGGAAAAACTGCAGGTAGCAGAATGTAGCCACAACAAGGCCTGCAACGTTACAACATATTTAAGTACCAAGGGACAATTAGATGTAACCAATTTAACTTTCTTCATGTCCGAAAGGGGAACGAACGAACGAACCTAGGAGACCACCAGCGAACACATCTTGCCAGTGATGCCAGTAATCATCCACACGAGAAACACCAACAAGACACGCAGCAAGGATGGGAAGAAAAAGAATGCATAGTTTCGCCACATGCCCCTTGCGATCAAAGCATTTTATTTTTCCCGACAAGTATAGTGCTAGAAAACCAAGACCTGCAAATGACCCTGCAAATTAAAACATCGTGAAATCTATCAGATGATCAGCCAACAAACAATTCGTAAAGTAGTTAAAAAATCGATTCCGTGATACAATTATGTATATTTTTCAACATTGTGTATCCCGTGCAGAAGTTAAAAATCGTAAAGATGTCTTACATGAAGTATGACCACTTGGAAAGCTCTTGTGTCCTTCTTTTATATCACTATCTTTACCATGACACACCACATTACCCCAACGATCGTACTCCTGTTGAAGGGAAAAAAATAATGAGATAAAATAGGACAGAAACAAAAAAATAAAAAATAGAAAAATCAAATAAAACCTGAAGTACTAAGATAAAATTAACCACTACATATGCAAATGAGGAAAACCAAAGTTACATAAAGTTTTTATTTTTTTGTTCTTTTTTTTTTCTTCTTCTTATTGCATAACATAATTTTCTTGAAAAAAAAAAGCTTAGAAAAGTAGTGATAATACAACTCCATATGCAGAAAAATATTATATTCATACGTCCTTCCCATCAGGAAAGCAACGCCAGAAAAAGTCTGGCCGGGGTCGGCCAACTCCATTTTTGATGGCGTCTGTAAGAACTCCGGTTATCAGCACAGCAAATAAGAGTCCTGCAGTAGATCACTCAATATGTTATAAGGCAATATCGGGAATGTTTCCAAACTCGAACAAAAAAGTGATTCTCAGCTTCAAGCTGGAAAAACAGCCAAGGAAAGTCCATTGTATTACGAAAATTGGTACGAGAAAAGGGCAGTAGACAACTAATTTCAATAAAATCATAGGAGAAAGAAAACGTCGAAATAATATTACCTAGTATACTATGGTGTAGATCGTAGACATCTCTCCTCCGAATATAATAGAGAACGAAAATGACAATAGGCAGCAGAACTGCATATAGCTAATCACCAAAACAAAAAATCATTTGAAAATGTCAGCAACATTAACCTTAAGAAAACTCAGATGTATTTTGGAATTGAAAGAAACTCACAGGGACGGCCCACACGGGTACCGTGTTGTCTTTCATAGGATATTTAAGATCTGTCATCATGTCTTGCCCGACGAATCGATAAAACGGGTGAACAATATTCAGAATGATCTCTATGATTACAAGCAGTATCAGTATCAACCAATCATGCTTGTGATTCCTTGCAAGTTGTCCCCCATGAGACTTAATAGTATGTTGGCATTCAAGCTCATTTGCTCTACCCTGTTTGGTAGTACATAAAATGCATGAATGCCATATGATTTGTAAAATTACAGTGGCCAAACAGAGAACAATTTCAAAAACCCGAATATAACAGTCTTTCTGCTAAACTAATCTACTAAACTGAATGCACTATTGACACTAGTAATTGACAGGATGATACACTTTCACTAACAAGATGACATCAAGGGAAACCAGAAATAAAAAATAGGGATAATTACAAAAACACCCCTAAGGTTTGGGCTAATTACAAAAAAAACCAGAGTTCTTTGAAAATTACAAAAAACCTTGAGGTTTGATTCCGTCTTATATTTGTCCCGGTGATTTTCGAAAACATTTCAAAAAAAAGACCCTCACATTTGCAAGAATATTACAGTTACCCCCTAAAATTAAGGCAAAAAGAAACCTGGAGGGATTTTTTGTAATTTTGAAACATGTCTGGGTATTTTGTAAACCCAAACCTCAAGGGTGTTTTTGTAATTATCCCTTAAAAATACTACATTTCCTGAAAACATAAAATTTTGATGATCATAGAATCAAGGCAGATTGTGCAGGGTCACATTTTTATTTATTTTTTTGTCAAAACACCACAAGATTTTACACCCCGTTGAATAACTCACTGCTAACATGACAT
Organism: Rehmannia glutinosa; assembly: GCA_016081115.2. Taxonomy (NCBI): domain Eukaryota; kingdom Viridiplantae; phylum Streptophyta; class Magnoliopsida; order Lamiales; family Orobanchaceae; genus Rehmannia; species Rehmannia glutinosa. Next base: position 277,754 of record JABTTQ020003102.1, on the reverse strand, counting down.
TAAGAGATTTTGGGTACCTCTGCCAAATGAAGGCCGTGTTTGTTTGTCTAAGCTTATTTAAAATATATGATAAGCTCTATAAGATGTTACATCTTATTTTAAAAATAAGTTACTAAAGTATTCAATAAAATAAGATAGTGGAACTTTTAAAATGTTATAGTTTGTAATTAAAATAGTCAAAATTAAAATCGGTTGTTGAAATTAGATCCTTTTTTTTCTTGAGAAAAATGCAGGATCTCTCCTTGCTTTTTTAAAAACAATTTATAAGCTCTCAAACAACTTCATAAGATGTTTTGAAGGGAACTTATAAGCATAGCCAAACACCTCTAAAGAGATCATATGTGATTGACTAATTGACTAATCAAGTAAACATGTCAAATAAACCAAAGTATTGCACACTAATCCAGGCTACTTTATACCCAATACTAACTCAAACCCCACAACCTAAGAAAGACAAATCTTTTAAAAAATTCAAGTCCTATCTCCTAACTAAACAGGATAATTAATATATTTTTCAACAGTAATACTTGAATCAGGAAAAGCAGAAAAATAAAAAGAAAATGGGAAAAAAAAAGCACAAAAAGAAAAGGGAAGAAACAAATACAAACCTGAAACATGTTCCGGAAATTCGAAGTAGGACAAAAAGAGATGACATTCTTCCAACCCATTTGCATACGCAACTGTAAACAAACCCACTTATTTCAAGCTCAGATTCCCAAAATTCTAAATGAAAAAACCCACAAGAAAAGAGAAGGAAAAAAACGTGATAAATACAAACAATTCTTAAAGATTCTGAACCCAAATAAAAAGAAAAACAAAAAATCTCTTTTATCCTTATCAGAGAACCCCGACCACTAATGACACTTTCTTTAGGTGGTTTAAATTTAATGAAAGCATTTAAGAGAAAAAAATAATGATGCCTTGCTGATATACTTAATATGGTTGGATTGCTGTCAAGGCTTTTAAAATGGGGACCCCCAGTTGCACCAAATCAAAACTTCTTTTAACACCACAAACGGGTGCTAATTGTCACTCAGTTGTTGAGAATATGTGGAGATAATGGTGATAGAGACAATTAACTGTATAGAGAGAGAGTAGAGGAAGAGATAAATATGGCAATTTGAAATGAAGCGAGGAGGCGGTAGAACGGAGGGACGGTTGAGCAATCCTATAATGTGGTTTGTTCATGAAAGCCATCTTTTTATACTGTTTGGAATGAATCTACACTGACTAACTACTATGGCCATTATATCAATATATCATGTATTTTTATTTATTTTTTTGAGGAAAATCAATATATCATCTGTAGATGTATTTTCATTGTTGTTAGTCCCAACAAATTTATCCTCAATATGTGACTTTTTTTCAATTAATAAATTTGTCATATATGTGAGTTTTTTTTCAGACGACCAGATTAGTCATTACCCAACGATACATGACAAAAGCGAGACCAATTTTTTTAGTACGTATCTTATCCAGTGTATCTGTTGCGATTTTCTAATTCTACGGATCAATTAGATCTATTTATATTTTAAAAGAATTATTTTAGATTTGTTTTGGCTTAAAATTTTGTTTTAGATCTTTGTAGGTTTGATCATATAGGTCTTGCAACTGTTTTTCACTCGATGTTGTAATCAGTTTTAAGTTTCTTAGAATGAATAAATGAAATTCATTTGATTCAAAAATATAATATCATGTTTAAAAAAATAAAGGCTTGTTTAAGAAAATAAAGGGTGGCATTACTCACACTTTTTTTTCTCTAAATACACAATTCTCTATATAATTAAATAATTATTATGAATTTTAAAAAAAAACTATATTGTCTTTACTACCTAAAGTTTATGTTAGATAATCGTGCCACAAAGTTTATGTTACAAAAATTTGGAAATTTTTGGGGCATATTAAGTAAACATGCTTTTTTGAAAAAGATAGTGGAAGTGCTAAAAAGTGGTTTTATTTAGAAGAAAATTAGTGTGAATAGCAACACCCAAAAAGATTTGGGAGAGATTTGAGCTATAAATTTCAAATCCATAATAATAAATTCATTGAGTTTGTTTGGATGAAGTCATTTTATAATGAATTTCAAATCCTCCTTGTTTGGAGTCATTTGAAATTCTTCCCTAAATCTTCTCCCCAAATCTAAATCCTCCCATCCAAATGCAACCTTAAAATTGCATAAAACATTTAAAAAACGTGCGCGCACACACACATGTGTGTGTATTTATGGCTCAAACATATAATTTCGGTTCTTTTTTATGCACGAACTTACATCAACTTATCAGTTATTATTCTAATCTTTTCATCGAAGTTATATTTGTGAGACTCGATCGTCATTGCCAACTATATCTACTTATATATTATTATTTTTAAATTATATCTATTAATGGGTTCACCACTTACAATTTTACAAAAATAATATCATCAAAATATTGACGCCACCATTATCAACCTTTAAATTATTATATACATAAAAACTAGTTCAAAACTACTCAATTAATCATACTATCATTATAGGATTCTTTTGTTAAAAATAAGATTGAAATTTTACTTTAAAAATATGGGTTTTGGATCTGAAAATTATGGGTCTGAAATACAACCATGCCCGGTTTATCGATAAATTTGGGTTTTTAGATTGACTTGAGTTCAATTTCAAAATCAACAAATTAAATTCAATTAAATTTGATTCGAATTAATCGAATTATGATCAAATTTCGAATTGAGGTTTTAAAACTTTCATTCAATTAATTCAAATTGAGGAAGCCGAATAGTTCGAAACTCGATTTAATGAACACCCCTAGTTAAAAAAAAAGACTCAAGAACATGCTGTACACTCCTTCAACAACAACAAAAAATTGTCATACTCCACTAATGTGTAACAACAGATTATGCAATCAATTAACTTAATCAGGCAAATCGTAGTTCCTGATTTGATGGAACAACCTGCTTGTTTACCAACGATTTGAAAAATAAAACAAGGCCTTGTTTACTTTTATGGATTGAGCTATATTGTTCCACATTTATTAAATTAATTAAAGCTAATTCAATGCCTGAGATTTTTTTCAAAGAAAAAATGCATAAGATTTTCTTGATGTGGCACGTTTGATATCATTTGGCCCGGTCTAATTTAAAAAATAAAATTGGTAGATATGAATGGTACCTCTCAAGGTGGGTCCAATAATTCTAGTTCGTCCAAGTTGACCAACCCAAAATGTCCATCTTATCCAATAACAAAAGAATGAAAGGGAAAGCAAAAGGAAAAAAAATCATATGAAGTTATTTTTTTAGTACAATGGAACAGGGAAAGAAAATACATATTCGTGTGAGATCGAACCTAGATCAATCACCACTGTTATAATACAATTATCTACTACTGGTGCACACAAATAATCTCATATAAAGTTAAATTTTAAGGGTGTTTTAGTCATATTATCATAATTTTACTCATCTATCCTATAAAATAAATATTTGTTTTACATTTGATACTACCAAGATCAGCCCTGAGTGTATTCACCAAGGGCAACGACATAAATGTTTATATATGGGTAGTAGTTAATTAGGTACATATATTTTACTAAGTTTATTCTATGGGGACCCTAAAAGATTGAAAAGAAAATTACCGAATGACTGTTTGTTTTCAAAATTGTAATAAAAAATATTCTTACTTCTAAAATTAAAATTAAGTTAATGTTGTTTTTTCCTTTCAAATTCTATTTCCACTTAAGAAAAAAATTTACTTTTTTTTATAAAGGGTTATTTTTTTATTTCGTCCACTGGCCCCCAAAAAGTCAGAATCGGCCTTAGATATTATTATGCCATTTTCATAATCCTGTAAAATACAATGATATTAATCAATCAATTCATATCCATAAAATTATTGTAATTTCTTTTATCAATGATCTTATTCTCATCCACAAATTAAATTAAAGGCCCCCCACATCTACGGATACTTGAAAAGTCAAATTTACAAAAAGAAGAAAAGAAGAGATATGCTATAACTTTAAATGGAATTTATAAATTGATTAAAATGTGGTATGCACGAGAATAAAGAAATGCTTTATATAGTTTTAGGGTAAATCATACACGATACATCCCAAGTTAACTTGTCATTCTTTTTTATATTCATGTCTATGCTGACAAATGTAGGTTTAAATCACCCACCAAAAAGTTACCATCATAGCAAATAGAACAGCTTGTGGTAAGCAGAATTTAGGTTTGAATTTGGTATATATGCCTTTGAAAATCTAATTATTTCAATGTTATCTTAATTATATTGTTCATAATGAGGAAAAAAAACAAGAATAATAAACCAGAAAAAAACAAACCACTTAGTGATGCAATTAGTCATATCGCGGATGTTAGGAAATTACGGACCGGAACAAAGCCATGACAATAATGATGTGAGAAAAATAAAGGTAAAATAACACGAATATTTTTACGTGGAAAACCCCCAAATAAATTTGAGGTAAAAATCACGGGCAAGTGTAGGAGCAATTCACTATAGAAATAGGGATTACAACACTTTCTCTCTAAATACAAGGAGAAACTATATCACTATTTCTCTCTTGAAATAGGAGAAACTAATACACTCTAAATTGAGAAATGAGAAAACTTGCAATTTGCTTGCTTGGTTGGGATTCTAAAACCTTAAGCCCTTTTATAGCCATTTTTTTCTTTCACTATTTCACCTAATTTTTTAGGTGGACAACACACTTGTTGAAAGCTTCAACTTTGGCTGCCATATTTTGGTACCAACCCACAATATTCACCTACCAAAACTACACCAAAATTGACTTTACCATTTACAGCGGATGCATATTTGACATGGATTTAGAGGTGGCTAATAGGTTTGAGAAATTGTGATATGTTACCAGACCATGGTCAAAGGTCCCATTAACCGTGGTTAACGGTTCACTATTGAACTGTAACCATGTATATAAAGTTCAGTTACGAATAGTGTTATTCCAAAATCACTAAACTGACGGTTTAACCGTATTTTATCATTATTGTTATTGGTCAACGACTAAGATCAACTAGCAGTTGAATTTTGACCGTCGAAACCGCCGTATGTTGGACCTAGTGCTAGTGGTTCAAGTAATGATTTTAGTATGAATCCAAAATTTGCCCCTTTATATTTATGATACCATAACAGAAAAAGTTTAAAGAAGTTATGATGCTAATCATTATTTAGAAATTGGTAACTATTTAACAACTACTTTTGAGTTTGTAAGTGCAAATGGAGCGGTGGAGGTCAAGATAAACAACCTTCTCAATTGTACCCACAATTGCAAAGGAAATATTAGCATGTATTACCTCAACTGTTGCCGTGGAACAAATCTTTAGCATGAGAGACTATATTTTGGATGGACGATAGTCTTGATTGCCCATCGAAAATATAAAATATGAAAAATTGGTTGATGATTGGGCAAAGATTGCTAAACGACAACTAGATGCAATTGAAAAATATGAAGAAGATGAATTGGATACCAAGGCCACAAGAACCACCACGAGAGCAATCGAGCAACACCGCTTCCTAAGGTAAAAAAAAAAACATTAACGACATGATTGGTATGTGGGAATGAGGTAGGAAGGGAATGAGCATTCCTTGTTTCATTCTCATTCACATGTTTGGTATGCTTTAGTAATGGGAAATATATTCCCAAAAGTAAGGGAATGATCATTCCTCCTCTCCCCATGGGTTTAGCTGTTGGAAAAATTAAACACAAAAACCAGCAGGGAATTTAATCTACTAATTTAGGAACAAGCAACAATAAAATAATAACAAGCCAAAATTAAATAAGAGTCAAGTTTAGGATAAATTCGAAGACGCCGTAACGCCTCTTTAGAGAGGAAACGCCCCCACTGCGCTGGTAAATTTGTTTAGCACGTCCCTCTCCCAAGATTCGACAACCCGTTGATTCTATCGTGTGTAGCAAAGAGAACTCCGAACCACTCGTTAACTCAATGCTCAAGACAATGGAAGAGGAATAAAAATCTGGCGAGTGATGTTTTTATTTCCGTTTGACCGAATGGACAAAGGACCAATTATTTGTATAATAGCCAATAAAACAGTGAGGGTGAAAAGCACTTGAGGTGGAAAGCAATATATGTAAGATGTACGTGTGAGTATGTATCTTTCTGATATATGGATTAAGCCCAACTTCTCATATTTATAAAGAAAGCCAAAAAACTGAAGTCAGGTAACTTATTCCAACAACTTGCAATTTTTTTGGAAAGTGGGTGTGACCACTTAGCCGTTAGTGGCTACATAATAGGACACTTAATTTTAAATCATTAAAGAATAAAAAAATATTATCTAACATTAAATATTTTTGTAATTTTGAAACATCTCTGGATTTTTTTGTAATTAGCCGAAATCTCAGGGGTGTTTCTGTAATTATCCCTAAAAAATATTATATAAAATATTTTTGATATCATATATATAAATATATATATATTATTTAGCACACATTAAAATAATTTTATATCACTTTACGAATAACATATTTAATAAAATTTATTTAAAAATATTATTTAAGCAATGTTGTAAAAAGCGCTAGGCGGCGGACTGGAGCCTAGCGCCTAGGCGGAGTCTAGGCGGGACCTTGTCGGGATTAGGCGGGCCTAATCGGAAAAAAAATCGTAGGCGGACAAGGGGGGCCTAGCGCCTAGACGGGGATTAATCGGGGCTAGGCGGGAATTTTACAACAGAGTATTTAAGAGAATTTGATACTTTAAAATTATTTTTCTCAATTACTATCATTAATTTATAATTACCTATCAAGATATTTAAATCAAGTAAAAAATCGTCATCCATTCATTTATTCATTCCTTGTACATACCAATCATAAGAATAGTAATACTACATCATTCCATTTCTAATGTTATTCCATTCCTAAATTCATTCCATTCCAACCTAATTCCATTCATTCATACCAATCATGCCGTAAAAGGTAAGAGAAATACATAGATTTGATTCCTCTATACTTTAAGAATAAATAACTTAATTAATTAAGTGGAAGCGACCCCCTCCCCCCAAAAAAAACCAATTTTTTTTACCAAAAGCTAGGAAAATTCCAGTTATGATAGTAATATTACTTTAAATTTAAGAATATTTAATAATTTTAATTGTCAACAAATATTAAAATTTTTGGTAAGTCGTAAAAAATTCCGAAACTTAAATTTTTGTGTCATTTCAATTAAGTTTAAAATGAAAATTTAAAAAAATAAAAAATAAAAAGTATATAAAAAAATGGTTTAACTGAAACCACCAGTTACAAACTTGTTAATCGGACCGTGCATTATACGATCCGGTAACGATTCTGTGTCCTATGAATTTTAGAATTGTTGGTTTGGAATAGGAACTAATGGTATTGAACCGTTTAGACACCTCTACATGGATTGTCATATAAGAAGTTTTTTTGTTTAAGGAAACATATTGGGAATAAATTACAGTCGGTTTTTTTTTTTTAGCCTTTTGGCCAATTGAAAATTCTTTTTAGCCATGTTTTTTAAACACATCTTTTTTAGCCATTTTGGGGTGCGAAAAGACATAACTGCCCTTTAGTAGTTTAAGCCTAAATAGTTATCCCAAATACTATTGTCTCACTCGAAATTGTCACTCGAAATCCCCCAAAATTCTCCCCCAAAACTACCGAATCGGCGACACATCGAAAGGAGAGATGACGGCAACGGCGACGAGCGAGGAGGGTGTTTCGACTTCTTCTTAGGTATGTAACGAACTCTATTTCCTTTAGTTGTTTTAAATCGAACCCTATTTCCTATTTCATGTATTTTTGTTGTTTTAAATTGTCAATAAGTGTTTTAGGTTAGGATTTGTTATTGAAATTGTAGAGTTTAGATGGTGGGTTGGGTTTTGGTGAGCTTCATATATTGTTAACGGCGGGAATTGTGAGAGAGGGGAAGAAGAAGAAGAAGACGGACTGCGATTTTCGAGTTACATGGGTAACTCGAAAATCGCAGTCAGTTACATGGGTAACTCGAATTCGAGTTAAATGGGAAACTCGAACAGTTCGAGTTACAGAAAAATGTAACTCGAATTCGAGTTACATGAAAAAGGTAACTCGAAATCAAGTTATCTTTTTTATGTAACTCGAATTCGAGTTAAATGGGTAACTCGAACAGTTCGAACAGTGGCGTTATTTGACAACCCTAAGGTAATTTTAATTTTTTTTTACGAAATAATATGAGTAATATTGATAATATTTTCGTCGTAATTAAGTTTAATTTTTTCTATGATTTCCACGCATTTATATGCGCAGAGATCGTCCCACCGAGGTGGAGTTACGACTCCCTTACATGCAGGGCATCGATATGGACATGTCACACGGATTGATGTATGTCCATATGGATCAAGTCCATAAGATTGCCCCACTTGACCCTGACGCTGTTGGTAGGAGGCTTGTTCTGGAGCCAGGACGCATCGTCGCTTCAGATTGCTCGCGTCTCGACGTCCGAAGAGGCCGATGACCCAGTCCCAGCATGCACGTGTAGATGATGTTGATTATGATAGTGAGGTTGAGGATAGTGATCGTCCTGCACGTCCGAGTCGTCTTGCACGTCAGAGGCAGAGGACCCATACACAGCCCCATACACAGCCTCTATCCCCGCCTCAACATTCTCCTCCACCTCCACCTCCACCTCCACCTCCACCGGCTCCATCTCCGACGGGGGCTCCTCGTCCCTCATCACAGCCTGGTGCACAACGACCTAAGGGACCGACTTTTCGATCTGACCCCACTTTGGTTGAGTCTACCCGGGTATTCGTACAGTTAGTGGAGGGAGCCGTAGGCGGGTGATTGAGTGTGCACTGGTTCGTCGAGAGAGATCATATGGGCCGATCTACGAGCCGATATGGAGTCGCACTCTGATACGCGATCGCCTGATTTGATCCGTCGGGTATTGCGTGAGCGGAACGACATGGAGCCGAGTCGAGATCCTCAAGATTCTGAGTTCTACGTATGATCCAACTCTACGCACTTTTGACTATGGGACTCATGGAGTGCATGGGCGGCGGTATCGCTCGGACATATGACTTTGTGTCACGGGGTATGTTTATGTTATGCATTTTATCTTCTATTTAATTCAAACTTAAGTTGGTTTGGAAATGATGTTAATAGTACTTCAATTGCCTATACTATTTGTCGACACTAGGCTACTACCGCCTTGTAGGGTTTTCACGCAGTGGTGCCCTGGTGGTACGCCGCGTGGCACACCCACACCCCCACAGCTTCCACCGGCATTAGTTGTTGAGCATACCGGAGAGTCTGTGGGGGATGTTGCAGCGGGGGCCATAGCTGGGGACGCGGCAGTAGAGACTACTCCCGTTGCTCATATACATCCTACCCACCGCGTTCATATACCGTCGAGGTACCTACAGTCTCCATTTGTAGACGTAGATGAGCAGAGAAGGCAGAAATCGATCCGTCAGCAGTATACTCAGTACTTGGAGATGTCTGCCGCCCCAGAGTATGTTTTGTATATATTTTGTTTGTCTTTAATAATATTTCATTTCAATACTTATTAAATTGATTTCTTTGATGTCTGGCAGTCGAGATGTAAGGCTAGTGCCGCCTTGGTTTCAGCAGCAAGCGTACTTTCGGGAGATTGAGAACGTAAATGAGGATCTAGCCTATAATGTAAGTAGTTTTGTTAAGTATTTATTTCATTTCATTTCAATTAATAATCTCATGTTGTTCAAAATATTTGCAGCATATTGATCCTTATCTTGGGGTCCTTGCTCGGAGATTGAACGACGGGGTCCGGCTGCACCCTGGTGTCAGAGCAGAAACTCTGAACATCCAGGATTGTTTATTTTTTGTAAGTTTTTAATTTCAGTTAACCTTCGTTTAACATACTTTCAAATGCTTATACTTTAGATTTAAATTGAATGAAAATTATCAACAGATAAACCTGAAGAATGCATGGGATACCATCCATGCTGATGACACAGAGCGTCCTGGGTACTCACGGGGTAGGCCGTCGTGTGAATTGGATTGTACCCAGACAATTGCTAGCGTATGTTCATGGGCGCGTCTCACCGTGGGGTCACCTTGCACGAGGTCCCGGATGTAAGTACTAGTCATGTTATAGCTTTATTGCATCTTACTTGTAGTTCGATAGTCATATAATCCAATAACAATGTTTCAATTATTACTTGTAGATCGCCTTCGTATGTCTGCGGGGCATTGGGTCGTATGTCGCGTTCGATCGCTTTCGATTGGGAGATTCAACTGCATTTGCCCATTGTCGCATCAGATGGACGATCCTGATGACCCGGAGATCTATCATCGCCGTCATCGCTAGTTGCTCCCGCTTCGACGTCTTCTTCCCCGAGTGCTCGCCGTTGGTCAATATTTTGAGCATCGCGATTCTCGATTAGATGCGATATGTTGGCCATTAGACGATGCCAGCAGATGATCGCTTCATACTGATAGCCACGCCAGGCACGCTCGCCGCATACGCGAGCGTTTATTGGTAGGGTGGGCATTCGGGTCGGGTATTGGTGCCTGACCCGACCCGACGGGGGGTATTTTTACAAAATTGTCGGATTTAGGGTACCCGATACCCTATTTAGAAAGAATCGGGTCGGGTAGCGGGTATTAAATAAATACCCGACTACCCGATCGGCTACCCGATATATTAAAACCCTAGAAAACTCACATGCTCTCCCGCCTCCCATTCATCGTGTCTGTCTGTCTCTGTCTCCCAGTGCACAACCTCCCGTGCACAGGCCCTCCACGACTCACCATCGGTCGCCGCCTCCAAGCGTCGCTCGCCGTTGCTCGGCCGCTCTCCCCACCACTTCTGCACGCCCGCCTCTCCCATAAGCTCGCGACAAGGATTCATTTTAGTTTTTTTTTTCTTCAATTTTCAGTTTGATTCTTGGGTGCAAGAATTGTAACAGAAAGGATTTAACAAAACCATAACTGAAAGAAAAGAGAAATAAGCTTACCAGGCCAACTTTGACGAAACCTCCAAAAATGTAGAAATGTTTGGTTTTTTTTAATTGAAGGAAAAATTCCACAGGTGGCCCAAAGTTTTATAAGGAACCCATAAGAATATCAAATTTCTCAATGATTGTCTTATTTCTGATTTGTATGAAGATTTATCTTTTCAATTTTGGGTTTTGGATGAGGATGGGCGACTGGGCGAGGGGATAATTCTGGTTAGGATTTAAAGTATTAAAAAGCGTATGTTCAACCACTGTAATCGTATCGTTTTCTGGTTCTGTATGTAATTCAAAGGGTTCGTTTTCATTTTTGATTTCTGCAAAAAAAAACAAAAAAAAACCCAAAATTCTTCACCCGAGGGTACCCGATTTTGTCGGGTACCCGATTTTTTCGGGTAGGGTTCGAGTACCCTAAACAGCTACCCAATTTTTTCGGGTACCCCACTCGAATACCCGAAAACCCGACTACCCGATCCGATGTCCACCCCTATTTATTGGGTGAGTCCATCCCGGCGGCTCAGACATCAGATACCATCCGCGAGTATCGCCGGAAGATGGCGTTGGCGATTTTTGCGCATAGTACAGAGATTGCTCGATAGGGATTAGTTTGCACTTTTTATTCTATTTTGACTTTCGCGATGTATATATTAACTGTGTATATATTTGTTGATTGCTCGATATATTACATCTTATTTTGGTTGTGTTGGTGGTGTTGGATGTGTTGGTTATCTTGGATTGTGTTGGATGTGTTGGTGGTGTTGGATGTGTTGGTTGTTTTGATTGTCTTTGGATGTGTTGGTATGACAGTTGGGGTGTGTTACAGTTGGTTTGTGCCTCAAAACAGTGTACATGCCGATTTTTTTCTTATCTAACTCGAAACAGAGTGTACCAGAAATGTTCCAAATTTAACCAATCAGAAACAACAAAGAGTTCTTTCAAAATTAAACAGACTACAATGCTAGAACTTAAAATACAAAGAGTTAAGATACACCAAACCAATTAAGATAAGAACAAACCACTTAAACAGACTACAGTGCTAGAACTTAAAATACAAATAGTTCAGATACACCAAACCAGTTAAGATACACCAAACCACTTAAACAGACTACAAATCTAGAACTTAAAATACAACATAGAACAAAACAATTTAGTCTACTTAGGTTTGGACTTTGATGAAGTTCCTTCCTCAAAATGGGGACGCTTAGGCAAATATCGAGGGACAGTGTCCATGGCAAAATTTCGACAACTTCCTTCTTCCAAGGCTCCATCTTGAATAGCGGGCGAGTTTGTCGAATGTGGTTCCCGTCGAACTCGTAGTTTAGCGGCTGCGAGGTTGGATCAACCTACATGTACGAAAAAATAACAAAATTTTTAAAATTAGAAGTAAAATGTAGTGCTGGAAGATGAGTAGAATGATGAGTAGAAAATGAACTTCAAATTACCTTGGCCCAGTCAAGCCGATTCTGATGAGTAGAATGAACGAAATCTTGTTTGCGGTCCCAAACAACGCCTGGAGTGGCAAGCATATTAGCGAAAAAAGTTGTAGCGAGCTTGAAGATGCTTAACACGTTGATTCACTTCAGAAAATGTGAAAGTTTTGTCAAACCACGACTTCGAAAGAGCCCTAGCACCCAACACGGAAGTATTGTTAAACCCACCAACCTCCCAATCGCCTTTATTCAACTCGCTCACCAAAAAATCAACAAGTAGGATATCCATCGGCATTGTCCACGGAGTTTTCTTTTCATTATAAAGCACATTAAGGAGAGGTGAAGATGTATTACTCATTTTGCGTTGGATGGAAAATGAAGAAGTAATCCTCAATGACGGGGTATTTATAGAAAAATTCTCCTGATTCATATTGCATGCATTAAAATCTCACAAGGACAAAAAAATCACTGAAAAGCTGAAAGTTACATAATGACAAGAAACATTAATGAAAAGCTGAAACCAACATACTGTATGACAAGAAACATCAATGAAAAGCTGAAACCAAGTACTTTATCACGTGATATAACACGATATCGAGTCATGCTATCGGGTACAATTAAATTACATGTTCAATTTATTGATTGAGTTCGAAAACTCTATCGACGACCTCTCCTTGTGTGTCCTTCTTTCTTACAAATGCCGCATTTTCTTGGAATTCTTTTAACCTGCTGATCAATCGTGTTGCTTGCACTAGCACTCGTTGCATCATGGCAAATGGGAAGCAATACATTACATGTAGAACGATTGTGACCCTCTTGACGATATCTAGAACATATTATGGACCATTGTGAGCTACTAGATGGACCACTAGACGGAATCCGTCGAGTCCTTGGTCGGCCAAACTTGTCGAGGATTTAGAGGTGCCTTGACAACCGTGGTCGTATCATTTCTCGCACATTCCAGCTTTAGGATGTTCAATGGGCATGACGATTGGAGAATAAAGTTTCCGCAATGTTTCGTTTTGTAGTAGTTGTGCACGAATCGTAGACGATTGATTTGCTTTTTCAAAATAAATAAATGAAAAAATGTATATAAGTATATCTAAGAGTCAAATAATTAGTAACTTAGTAAACGACTTTAAATATACCGATTGACTTAATCGCATGTGGACATGGCAATAGATCAAGTTTGAAACACTCGGCAAGTACACGTTCTCTTTGCCAAATCTACAACAAAAGAACGCACCCCATCCTTCACAGAATAAATTAGGCTACTAACAGTGACACGTGCATCTTATCACCAAACACCGCTTCATCAATCTTTTAGTCGATTCTGTGGTGACTTCATTGTTCATGTTTTGAAATCGCAATTTGACGCTCATGGAACCACTCCCGAATGAGGTTTCGAATAGAATCGAGCAACGAACAAATTGGCAATTTCCTCGACCAGACATAGCATTAAGATTAAGAACCTCACCGCATTCGATGTCATGAACCCATAGCGTCTAACTGGACAGCGTGCACACCTTTTCGTTCCAGCCTTAACCAACTCCTTGTAGGCCTTTTCGTTTGCATTTTGAATCAGGGTCATTATCTTCTTGAATCTTTCAAGAGAATAAGTGTACGCGGCTTTTTGGTATAATGTCACCACTTGACCTCAATAATTTCTGATATTTTGCCTCAAGTGATATGTGCATATACCATGCACAACATCAGGAAATACACTGCCAACTGCATTCTTAATACTTTTATGACAATCGGATACAATGAGCAAATTTTTAGGGCATCCATATGTATTGCGTAATTGCTTCATAAACCATTCCCATGACTCGTCCTTCTCCTTATTAGCCACACCAAATGCTAGTGGAAACACTTGTTCATTACCGTCTTTTGTAACCGCAACAAACAACACACCTTTAAACTTGCCCTTTAGGTGTGTGCCATCAACAACAATAACAGGTCTACAACACTCTCTGAATCCTTTAATTGACGCATGTAAAGCAATATAAACATACTTGAATCTATCATCATCATCAGTCTCGTGTAGTGCAATGGTACCAGGGTTCTCTTTTTAACATGTACAAGAATGCAGGCAAGATCTCCCAAGACTGTAAGTGGTCACCGTGTATGTAGTCAGACGCATCGATGTGATTTTAGTGCTTTGTTGTACAAAATGTCTATCCCATGTTCAGCAAACAAATCAACAATAATATCCCTAGGTTTAAGGGATGGTCCCTCCTTTAGTAGTTTTGGCGCAAACAGGGCTCCAATAATCTTCGAATGCAATTGTCGAGGAGCATGTCTACTTAAGTTGGCTTCACATGTATGAGGTTGCTCGAATTTAGTCACCTTCCAACTTCCTTCTTGGATAGCGTTTGCACGAAGTAAGAAAGTGCATCCTTTATATTTGCAAACAACCTCATAACGTGAAGTCGAAGACCGGGTTGTTCTATACTCCACACGATGGTGCAGATGGTAGAAGCCCAACTTTGTTACCATTTCTTCCTTGCTTTCAAGCACTGCACCTTTGAATAAGTCACGCTCAATGTTAGGTGGTTCTTGTGGAATGGAATCAGGGTCGGGATACTGATAAGACGTTCCAGGAGCCATCCACGCATATTTAGACCTAACCATTGGGAGCTCCATATCAACGTTCTCATTATCTACTTCGTTGGCATCAACATGAGGTACCTTATGGATTGGAAATCGTCTATTCCGAAGAACATGCTCGTCATTGTCTCCTATGATATCATTGTTCACATTATTCTCTTCACGGTCATCGGGAACAAAATAGTCATCCTTTTCCCATCCAAAGTGATCATAAATCAATCGACGGACTAGTTCACAGTCAACGTCGTACTCTGGATCGTCATCTTCTTCATCGGATGTGTCACTGCCATTCCCTTCACGGTCATCACCAACAAAATCTTAGTCATCATAATGGCCACCACCACCGAAATCACCATACCTCCCAACATCATCATACCGCCCAAAATCATCATTAAATCCACCACCACCACCACCATCACCACCACCATCATCATCATCATCACCATCCACATGATCACTATTATTGATTCTCGGTTGAGGCTCCAAGATAGAGATTTACTTGGACAATTATCGGGCGCACTACGTGTTGCACAACAATCGGTTGAAAGGCGCAGCATGTTGCATATAGGTTGGCATACACTGTAGGGACCATGTATATAATTCATGTTGTACTTGAGAATTATATGGATTTAAGGGCATAAATTGACTCAGCGATACCATATGAATACGATTGAAAGGCCGTTAGGTTCATAAAACCATGTGGATTGCCATTTCTCGTGTACGAAGTCCCCACCATCCCATGATCTTTTGGTTGCAAGGTCAAAAATATTCGGGGATCTTTGAAAATCTCAAATACTCGTCAAGATCCCGTTCACACATAATCAAAGACTTAACCTCGTAACCACCCCCGCTTGGCATTAAACAAAGGTGTAATTTGTATTCACACAAATGCCGATCACCATTTACAATGTTATGAACAATATCCACAAACCCACTATATGATATTGTCCACAACGACGTAAAAACGAGTACTTCTTCACCATTCCTATAGAAACTACCATCCCAAAACCACTATGGACAATTATCATTTTATCATCCTCCATCCTAAACCAACAAAAATGACAAAAAAATCAAATCGTAACATGTAACCTCGCAAAGGTAAACTCGGTCCGAGTAAAGTCAGTGACTTAATTGAGTTACATGTGACTCAATTGAGTCACCGTAACTCGAATTCGAGTTACCTTTGTAGTCGTTGTTCGAGCTTATTTCGAACCGATTTTTTTTTTTTCATATCTATGGATTTCGGATCTATTCTACACCCAACCTCAAACTAAATACGATAGTGAAATGGTAAAGAATGAGATAGAGAACAAAATGCTTACATTATTTCGAGATTCCGATCGGGAAAATGGTTGCCGGAAATTCGCCGGAATTTTGTCTTTGAATTTTGAAGAGAGAAAGTGAAAGTAATAGAGAAAAGGAGAAAGAGAGGTAGGAGAAAGAGAGGTATAAGACATAGTGTAATATGCTTAAAGAGTATGAATGTCATTTTACACCCCAAAATGGCTAAAAAAGATGTGTTTGAAAAAGTTGGCTATTTTTAATCTTTTGAAGTTGGAAATGGCCAATTTGACCCATTTCCACAATAAATTATATTGCTTCAAAAAGACTACAAAGTTGTAATTACATCAGTAGAACTTTAGCATTGTGCTAAAAGGCCAAATACTAGAAGTGATTATTTTTGCCTTAAGTGTCAAAACTAAAGTTCTCTGAATTTGTTGCTCAACACCACGTACAAGAGCAAAACAAAGTAAGAGGAGTGCCTAACTATTGCATCTTAGTTTTCTAAATACTTGAAACTCCTCTCAAATTCCACTAATGTGTTTTTTTTTCCCTCAAAAAAAAAAAAAAAAACATTAGTGGAATTTGAGAGGAGTTTCAAGTTGGTCCGTTCCGGCAAACATATTAGTAGTTTTGGAATTTGATCCTCCTCGTACATTATATTCACTTTTTTTGTAACCTTTAATTTAGTTAGGCCGTCTATTAGGCTCCCACCTTATTCCATTCTCTATAGAGGTGAGAAATATTAATTGTTCTAATTAAGTTAAAGTAAATTAAGTTCGATTCTATTTATCTAAAATTTTCAAATTCAGTTTCATGATGGGATGAATGAGTCCAACACTTAATATGACACCAAGCGAAAATAAAATAATAAGTATAAAAACAATATAAGATATGGAATCAATGAATAAATCACCATACACTTATTCATCACCTTGAGTTGTTTGGCTTATGAAGGAGAATACTAAGAGTTAAATATCATTCTTTGTTTGATTTTGTCAATGTAGGTAAATAAGAGTAGGGCATTACAAGATATAGGTTTAAATGTTCAAATTAGATAATTTATGAATTATATAACAAACAAAAGACAAAAATCTTTTAACGCGGTTGGGCCTTTCAAAGGACTAATTAATTGCTACTGAAATCCAGCCCAGATTTTGGATGAGCCCGATACTTCAGTCCTAGCCCAATCCATATAGCTTCGTGCTGCAAAAATGCTCAAAGCATTTCGAAGCTAAGCAGGTTCATCCATGGAGTCCTTCAACCCCAACAAACATCTCAAAGAACAGTAAGCACAGTCGAATCTGCCTTTTAAATTGATTTCTCTTCAAATTGTTAGGCTGTTCGGTTTTCTATACTTGTTTGATTTCATGGATATATCGAATTTTTGTTTCAGATTTGTGAGCAACTTAACTGGGTCTTCCAAGCTCGAAATTTTCTTTCTAATCACAAATTTTTCAGTAAGTGCTAATCTATGTCCTTTGTTTCTCCGGTTTACTTTTCGATTGTGATCTTATTATGTGCATGTTTTACCAGATTTTGATTCTTTTAAGACATTGCGTCGGATTCAACTGGACCAGTTCTGGTAATTATATTGTTTGACTTTAGTGGAAAGTCTGTTTATAGTGGACATTGTGGATCCCATTTGTTGTTTTGTTCGTATTAGTTTTTTCTTTTTTGCCAAATATTAGTTTTTAGTTGTGGTCTCTTTCTTTTGTCAGGTTCTGTTAAGAAAGATGATAATGCTTCTGGCAGTGGCAAGAATTTGAAAGCCTACATTACGGCTCTAAGTGTTGATTTTATCTGCATTGGTGTTCCTTATATTTTATTTATGACTGTAAGTATTTTTAATCTGCAAACACTTAAGAATCTTCCACTGTGATTTGTAGTATCTTAATATATGTGATTAGTTTCTCTGTTCGGGTCCTTCCGGACTTATGGTGCCAAAAGGAAATAACAATGCAAAATAAAACATAACTTGTTGCTATACCAGAAAACAGAAGAGAAGATTTTTCTTGAATTTTCCTTTTTATTTCATTTCCATTGCTCAATTCCCTGCTATTTTTTTTTTATTTATAATAGAAGCATATGAGAATGATAGCACCTTAGTACTTGTTTTTATTGAGAAAAGTCTCATCATTAGATGTCCTTGGGAAAACAAATATTTTTCCTTATTTCCCGAAGGGGCTTTAGCAGCTTCTTGAGGTGAGTTGTCTCACAAGTTTCAAAAATATTGACATTTCGCCAACAACAATGATGATTTTACACTATTAAGGAACAACATTTTTATGCTTAAGTATCGTTTTGCTTGGGTTCTTTGATTACCAAGTGACTTCTAACCTTTTCTATATTAAGTTCACATAAATAGGTAATTTCACTCTGCACTAGCAGGGTAAAAATTAAAAATCCTTTACACAAGATGCACTATTGTGCTCTATAACTTTATGGGATGGTAAGGATTTTGAAATGAACATATCTAAAATCCGTACTGATATTAGTGGTCTATATTGGACAAGAGGCATGAGATTTTGATGACATTTGTATCTTTTCACTAGATATGGAAATTGTGTGGTGATTGTAGATGGTAAAATGACTCCTATGACAGGTTCTCTCGCGGAATGGACTTATGGGAACACAATCCTAATGTTTGTGCTGCTGCTTTTCATGAGAACTTTTATAGGTAAATCTACAAGCTGTAAAAGATTTTTATTTGGTTTTTTCTTGAATTCAAATAAGATGTCCAAGGCATTAGTGATTCTTGAAATTGTGCTAAAGTAGTTTCTATATAACATTTGGAATTAATTTAATCTTGAATGTAAATCGATCTTCGTACTTGCGGGAAGGTGGTATAAACTCTATTAGGGCCACTATCTCATCTTACAGGGTTTCCATGGTATGTGGTTAAATGGGCGGTTACCTACGTTTCTTGTTTGAATTTGATTTTTGGTGAACTTTATTGGTGACAAGGATGACTTCATGCAGATGCTTGGTACATGCCTGCCTCGTATTTTGGTACATTGATTTCAAGATATTTCCTAGAAGATATGCAAAAACAGAGACATATGGAACTAGCTTGGTGAGAATTAATTTGTTTGACTTCTAAAGACATATTTCTATCCGATCTAGTGCATTATAACTTTGTGTAGTAATTTGTTACTCCTCCATTTCAAAATCGAGCATCTTGTGGAGTTATAGATGAGAGTTGAAGTATGAATATTTTAGATTGTTTCCTAAGTTCTTAAAAAGAAGTGGGTGGGAGTTTGTTGTGTTAGATGATTTCTTTAAATTGGAGATACTCATGGAAAAGGAAATAGACAAAGAAAAACTGCGGGTTTTAGGAAATGAGGTCGTACTTTGGGACGTCCCAAAAGGGATATATGAGTAATAATTTGGGATAGATGGTTAAGTTTTCTTGAGTATCATAGAGTATCATTTATGTCTATTTTACTCACTAGAGTTGTCTCATTAGCAAATCGGAATCAGAACTCTTGTCCCAGGTTATAGGAGACGTGATAATAAATTTGTAATCATGTTCTTATGATAATTCTACTAATGCTTCCTCTCATTGTCTTTTGGCCATGCTAGATGGATCTAGGTGTAGGCTCATTTGTAGTAGCAAATTCCGTGGTTTCACGACAGGCGCGTGGCATCTCAAATATGTAAGTGCTTTTTTGTGTTTTTTCGTTTGTAACTGTTGTTCTCCTTGCCTTCAAGTTGGGCTTTCTCATTTCATGAAGATTGTTGATTGACATGTATTTTGCATGTATTTTGGGCTTAATATTGGCTAGAATGTGTTGATAGCATGCATTATATGAGTAAATAGGATTTTATTCCTGTTTTGTGGAAAAGGATTACGCTTTGCTCGTTTTGTAGGAATTTATCGATAATTGTAGCATTTTGGCAACAATTCGGGGCATTGCAATCGCCAATACTTGATGTGAAGTACGAAGTTTGGAGTCGAGTCAAGAATAAGTCAGACGAACCGGGCGAAAAACGAAAGAAAAAGGCCAAGTGCTAGCTGTTACAGGTGAGCACGGGAGCACGGGCAGCCTGTGCCATAGGGCACGACCCGTGCCTCCTTCAGAGGTTTGAACAATTCTTGCGGCACCCAGCACGGGCTGGGCGTTTCCTAGCGCACGGCCCGTGCGACTCTGCGGGAAAAACAGAGTCTGACTCATTGTGAACTAGGTTTCGACCCAAACGAAGTACAAATAGAGACAGGGCTGCCACAAACTGGAACACACTGATTTTTACCCTAGAAAGCAGAGAAAAGAGCAGTTTCCCACCGGAGATTCGGAGAGATCGATCAAGACCGCAGCCACACCCTTCACACCTTTCAATAAAATTACTACCTCTCCCCCCAAACTTGAATGAAATTATAGCGCATAGAAGAGAAGATAGAATTTCAAAGAAAAGTGTGGAAAGGACTGGATTCTTGTGGGGGTGGCGGCGGAAAGTATTACTAGGAGATATGCCACATTTGTATCTGATGCATCGTCGCACTATCTCCAACTCTCGCTTCCGTCGCGTCTTATGTCCGTCTCGTGAAGGAGCACGGGCGTGCCACTTCTATGGCACGGGCGGCCGTCTTGGGATCGAATCAAATAACCCCTAAATGTTGAGCAATGGGGTTATCATTCCCCAATTAATATTATCCCCGCTTCCTGCCGATAAATGTAAACGGCGTGTTCCCAAAAGACGCCGTCATATTATAAGTGCGGGTGAGCATACACCAAAGTAGGTATAGCTCCTCGCTTGCATACCCCGTTGTTGTACCGGAAAGCGAACACGAATGGGCCGTCACCTTTTGGATGTAGCGGAATACGGGGTTGCGGGTGACGAGGCCTTGGATGTGCGTCTTTACATCGCATTAGGCCGGTTTAAGGGGTTTCATCAACAATCGCCCAGACCAATTCATGTTATAGTTTGCGGCCCAAATCCTAATGGGGCGTCGATGGTACCCCAAAAAATCGGTTCGATTCGGCGATAGTGACGTTCCTCCATACGTTGCCCAATCGAAATGGATTTTCGGTGTTCATTTTCGACTCGTGTGTCCGTAACACGCACGGTGCTCAAGAACTCGAGGCGAGTGTTTTGAATGTCGGCCACCGCCTCCGCATGAAGCGGTCCATCCCACTCGTTCAAACATGTGCCAAACCCCTCATGTATCCCGGAGAGCTCGGGTACATTCATCGTCGGCATAGCGTGTGGGCGTGAAATAAGATTTGAGTAGAAAAGCACCTGGGCTCACGATAACAGAGAACGAGATCTTTGGATAAGTGGAACTGGCTCCACTATAACAGAAACGAGATCTTGGATAAGTGGGCAACCGGCTCATCACTTGTTCTTTCACGCCCACACGCTATGTCGACGATGAGTGTACCCGAGCTCTCGGGATACACGAGGAGGTTTGGCACATGTTTGAACGAGTGGGATGAACCGCCTTCATGCAAGTGATGACCGTACATTCAAAACACTCTAAGCCCCGAGTTCTTGAGCACCGTGCGTGTTACTGAGACACGAGTCGAAATGAACCTCATAAAATCCATTTCGTATTGAAGCGCAATGTATGGAGGAACGCTACTATCGCCGAATCAACTAGATTGGTACCATCGACGCCCCATACCGACCACCGCAAACTATAACTCGCGTGAATTCTCGCGATTGTTGACTCAAAACCCCGTAAACCTACTTTAATGCGATGTAGCACGCGCATCCAAGCGCCTCGCTCCCGCAACCCGTATTCCGCTACATCCAAAAGTGATGGCCCATTCCGTGTTCGCTTCGGCACAACAATCTGGGGTATGCAAGCGAGGAGCTATACCTACTTTGGTGTATGCTCACCCGCACCCTTATAATATGGCGGCGTCTTTGTGGAACACGCCTGTTACATTTCTCGGCGAGAAACGGGGATAATATTAATTGGGAATGATAACCCCTATTGCTCAACATTTTGGGGTTGATCGTTTCGATCCCTAAAGACGGGCGCCCGTGCATAGAACGGTCGTGCTCCTTCTACCGAGACAGACATAAGACGCGCAGGGGGGAGCGAGAGTTGGAGATAGTGCGACGATGCAATGGCAGTCTACAAATGTGGCATATCTCCCAGGGCGACTTTTTTTCGCGCCACCCCCACAAAGAATCCAGTCCTTTCCATTACTTTTCTTTGAAATTTTATCTTCTTTTCTATGCGCTATAATTTCATTCAAGTTTTGGGAGAGGTAGTAATTTTATTGAAGGGTGTGGCGTTTTTGCATTCATGTAGTTGCATTTAGAGCATGTAGGATGCATTGCATTAGATGTTTATTTTTGATTTTTAGCACGTTTATTGCTTTAGACGTTTATTGCTTTCTTAGTTGTTTAGAGTGAGTTGACCGCTTTTGTGTGCTTGTTAATCTTGGGAGCATGTGTTGAGCGGTTTATGTTGTTCGAATTGGGTGTTGAGCGTGAGTTGACCGGGTTGAGAATAATTAATATGGAGCATGTGATTATTGGGATCATGGTTAAAATACTTTGAATTATGCACTTACAAGCTTGTGAGCTTTTTGAGCCTTTACTGCTTTCATATTATGCAGTCTTGTTTGTTGATTGATTGTGTCATTCATGTTGATTGAATTCTAGAACTTGCTTTGATATCTCCACAAAGTCACATGTTGTATGCGATTTATGAAAATGATTTTAGGCCATTTTTGTTAAGCACTTTCAAGCACTTTTTGCTACCTTATGATATTTGATTTCCCTAGTTAGCCAATTTGAGCCTATTGCCTGATTTTTTTTTATAGCCACATTTCAAGCCTTAGAACTCAATTTGATATATCTGTTACCCTAAGCTTGAGCGTATATCATTGAGTAAAGGGATTGAATAAAGGGTTGAATGAAAGGGTATCGAGAAGTTAGAAAATAGTGTATATGTTGGGTGATTGGGAATAAAAGAAGAAAAGGAGGAAAATGGAGGATACTCACAAAAGAGTCGAAAAAAAAAAAATCGACTGCAAATAGTGAGTCGGCCATAAGTAATATAAGGAAGAATGAATGGTATGAAAAAGAGGGGAGAAATAGATATGTGATAGGAAAATGTGATTGAGGGTGCATAGTTGATTTGAATAAGAATAAGTGTTTGAGAAAAACAATGCGCTTACCAATCTATACGCTTGAGTTTGAGTCACTTTATCCATATTTCCCTACCTTAACCAAAGAGCCTTCATTACAACCATAAGCAAAGTCCTTTCTGATTTGTGAATTGCATACAATCAAGTGGCGGAGATGGGAGACGATTTGCAAGCATATGGTAATTCTTCAACATTGATATGACTTGAGCGAATACACGTCCCTTATTATCCTAGTGAGTAGAGTATACACTTTATCCATGAGAGGCGTGATTTGAAGTATTTGCCATGATTTTTGATAGACTTGTGCTCCGTGTTAGATATTTGAAACTTGGTTGGTTTGTGCTTGATGTCTATGGATAAACGACATGAATTGTGATACGGTGTTCTTGAGTTGCTCTTCTTTAACCCATTTGTGTTGTCTTGTTTATAAAGTGTTGGCCAGGACCGACCACAACAGTTTAAGTTGGGGGTTTGTTTAGTGTGAGTTTTGCATGTATTTTAGGGCATATTTATGGCTATAATTGTTTATAAACATGCAATAACTCATATGAAATGGTATATATTCGCTCTTTGTGGAAAAGATATTACGTTTTGCTCGTTTTGTAGGAATTTAACGATATTTGAAGTGATTTTGTGACAAATACGAGTATTGCGACCTAGAGGCATCAAGAATCGGCGATTACACCCATTGGAAGCCATTATATTGAGTCAGAGTCATAGTAATGATTCGTGTGTCAAAAGAAAAGAAGCATGGATGATCAAACAACGAGGGGATTTATCTCAAGGAACGTCCAAACGCTGCTGGAATTTCCCAAGATCTGGCGAATTTAGTATTTTGGCCATAACTCTCTACAAAATTGATATTGAGCTGATTCAAGTGGCTACAGAAAGCTAAGAGAGAGGGCTACAACTCTTATGAAGACCCCATAAGCAAATTCGGACGTTTGGGTGACACACGGGCCGGTCGTGCGTATGCGCACGGCCCGTGCGGCCTTCAGCAAAAGACAACTTCCTGCGGCACCTAGCACGGGCTGGGCGTGCGCTAGGCGCACGGCCCGTGCGTCTGTGCGGGAAAACAGAGTTTGACAGATTTCCAACTAGGTTTTGACCCAAAACGAAGTACAAATAGAGACAGGGCTGCCACAAACAAAGAGACGCTGATTTTTGCCCTAGAAAGGAGAGAAAAGAGCAATTCCCCACGGGAGATTCAGAGAGATCGATCAAGACCGTAACTACACCTTCGAGGATTGAAGATAGATCGAGAGATCATCATCATCCCCGAGTTCACTCATCCCATAGTATCGTTATTTTCAATTAGTTAGACATGAACGTTAATAATTTGTCCATGAATTATTTCTTTTCTATGTCTGGCTAAACACTTTGTGATTCCCGGGTTTGAGAGTAGGTTAATGGATACTTTTGTTTGATGATTCATTGCAATCAAAGTTAATTTCCAACCCTATTCAAGTACTTTGCTTTAATTCTTGTTTTATCAAAAAGCTATTGGTTTAACTTGTTTTGATATATTGATTCATAATTCGAACATATGAGTTTCAATATTAGATCTATGAGTACTTGACATGAATATCTTGCATGATTGAGAAGTCTGTGAATATTCGTGAGGCTTTATAATCTTTTGATCTTTTGGGAGTTGGATATCTCATGTTGAGTAGAAATGCTAGCATAGATATTCCAATCAACGCTTTTACATACATCTTGAGAGAGAGGGTAAATTACTTTTGTGATTGGTCTATAGGGAAGAATACGTTTAAATTTGGTTTGATTAATCTGATAATAAAAGGGGATATTAACTGAAACCACAACCCATGAATCCATTCTTTCATACTTGGTCTTTTAATCCACTCTTTGCTTTGTTATTTCTAGGATAATTTATGCTTTAGTGTTAATAAAATCTATCCATCTCAATTTCGATCGTCTAGATAAAAATAAGGCTATTACAATCCAGTACTTAGTACATTAATTTATTAGTCCCTGTGGATTCGACCTTGCTAACCCTATTCTATAAACTGCACCGTACACTTGCGGTGAAGCTAAAAAATAAGGCGAACAATTGTCTACCTGCTTATGATTGTATGCTATCTGAATTTATATTAACTTCATGTTTGCATGTGTTGTTCCACATGATAACCGCGTTTGAGATTTGAATTTATCTTGGGTCTGTTTTTAGATTCTGAGTAATGTATATCTAGTCTTGTATATTTTTCTCGTGGCAAAAATGGAACGAGTAGTGACCTTATCTGTTTTGACTGTAATAAAATCAGAGGGTATCAATGACAAGGGCAACATAAATTACTCCTTATTTCTGGCTGCTGCTGCATGCTGTTCTCTTTTAAAAATGAGAAATTCTGCAATATCGTATATCATTTAGATGTGGTTCCATGTAATTAATATTGCAAAGACTATTTATCTCTTTCTGTATATGTGGGGGAATATCTGTTGCAATGCCTCTTCCCAATATTCTTCAAGAATTGAGGCCATATTCTCCCATTCACTCATTAGTGTTCTTTTTTATTTATTTATAAATACCATCGTCATCATCATCATCATCATTTGTAAACTGAGTTTATCAGTCAGTCTATCATTCATAGGTGAATTCTTTCTTCTCTTTTGTCTATCCTTCTAGTAACAAAGTTATCCTTGACTGCATTGCTTGCTTGCAATGAACAGTTTGTTGGTCTTGCTTGTTGTATGCTCATAATGGTCGATGTACTTCCTTCTTTGAGTTGTACTGCCTATTATACAAGTTGTGAAAATTGATTTGCTGGTCATACAACACCCTTGGAATTTGGAGTCGTGGAGAAAAAGTTAAATGAGTAGGAACACTGGCCTTTCTTTCTTAACATAGTAGATAAGAACTTTTATTAGACGTTGAACAATTTTATGAACTAATAACAATAATAAATTGGCCAATATATTCCGGGTATGTGGTGGAGCACACCCCCCCCCCCAAAAAAAAAAAAAAAAAAAAAGAAGAATGTTGTCTTACCATTTTATTTGCTTCTTATTTTGGTGGTTGCTTATTGTTTTAGTATTACTGTTCAATGCACTAATGAATAATTCTCCCACTTGCCTGTGACCACTATATTTTTTAAATTGTCTTTTGTAGAGTTGTTGTGATTGATCAGGTACTCTTAATTTCTCTTCTGCGCATGCCAATCCAGGTCACTGAGATATGCTCTTCGTTCGACTAGTCCATTAATCATTTTAGGATTTGCTCGACTTATTTCCACATCAAGTGTGAATTATCAGGTATACTTAGTAGGTCACTTTGATGTCATTATAATCCAAGACACGTCGAATATATTTTGTTGGATTAGTCATTAAAAAGAGAACCATATGCATAGATAAACTGTAACTCGAACGCAGGAACAATTGTGTAATCTGCAGCTTGAAATCTTTAAAACAAAAAGTTCTTTTATTTGGTTGAACTTCGAAGATGGAAGGAGTTTAATAACATTGAGATTGCTGCCTTCCATTTGCACATGATCAAAGTGAATGAAGTAACACGGAAACTGGAGCCATGTGCTTGCTTTCTTTTTCCAGATTGTTGAGATTATAATTCAATATGAAACTCTAGATGAAAACTTCGACATTTACTAGTTTGCTTGTTTCTGTTTAATGTACCTTCAAGAGTTGAGTAGAATGGAACATTCATGTTGCTGGTTCAAAATGTTGACATACTTCTCATTAGTGGACGAGATTTTCAAGTGTTCCCATATCGACTTAAAAGAATCATCTTCTTATGAATTCGTTGATTGGTGCTTTTTCCGATTTTTCTTGTTGCTCATCGTCTTTTTTCTTCTCCCAATGCCCCTGCATGAGGATTTCGTGCATATTTTCCAATGATTTAGCTTGTGTTTTGTTCTCACCCTACAGATTCATGTTGGGGAATATGGTGTACATTGGAATTTCTTTTTCACCCTAGCTGCTGTGGCTATCCTCACGTTAATTATTAACGTTCATCCAAAGTACTGTGGGATTCTAGGTTCCTTCATCCTCATTGGTATGCTGTACAGTTTTTGTTGTTAATTTTTGCTATGACAACTGGATAAGTTAGTTGATAAGCTCTTTTAACGAGTGCAAACTTATGTGCGATATCAGGATATCAGGCCTTACTATCGTGTGGGCTGAATAAATATCTCCTCTCTGAAGAAAGGAAAGCAGACATCTTTAGTCAAAACAAGGAAGGAATATTCAGCATATTTGGTGAGAATCTCTTCGTGAGTAATTTAAAGTACTTTTGAGTTTTGACATTGCTTGTTCATGTATCTTTTTGTTCTTCTATTTCAAAATCCTTTTTGCACGGTTCTTTTGGAGTGGGATGGAAGATGGGGTACAACTAACATAAACAGCCAGTGACACGTCAAAGCAAAACACAGTTAAAGCTGGCAACTAATATATATACATTTATATTTATATATGTAATTCAAAACAAGCTAGGCTAATGAATGAGCACTCCCTTTTGAATTCAAAAGTCTTATGGCTTCCAAATTGTGTTTAGGACTGTCTTTCCTGTCTCAGATGCGGCATTACTATAACAATTTAAAGATATATGTATGAAAATCCACTAACAATCTCTTGTTTTTCAGCTTCTATTTAAAACTGTTATTCTCAACACCATTTTTGAGATAAACTTGTGAAAAAAAGACTTTACCTTATTTTTCCTAAAATGGTGCTTTTGGTTATTGTTAGAATGTCCTGTTGATATTTTCTTGATTTCAGGGTATTGGGGTATGTATCTTCTTGGTGTCAGAATAGGAAGCTATCTCTTCTTTGGAGACAATACCGATTCTACGTTAAAAACCCAGAAATGGGCAACGACTAGAGTTTGGGCTCTTTGCCTTTTTTTCTGGTACGAGGAATGGGTTTCAATCTCACCATTTGCTTCTCTGATCTGATTGGTTGAATTATAAGTAGTTCAATTTTTATCATGTTGTCACAGGTCACTAACTTTGTTTCTAGACTGGCATGTTGAAGCAGTATCTCGTCGAATGGTAAATGCCATGCTCTGGCACTTTGATGTATCACAATTTCACACCTTTTTGATTGATTCCCTTTTCTTGAGAGGAGGATAAGAAAATGGCTTTAAAACTTGTGCAGTGCAACTTGGCGTATGTTTCTCTCACTCTGGCTTCCAACCTTCAGGTACCTGGAATTGTATTCTGTTAATGTCAAGCATTAATACACAAATGATAATGATAATGATATCATACATGAAGAACAACAACAACACAATAAGAACAATGAGAAAATTTACTCAGGAGATGGTCTTCATGTCATTAACCTTTAAAGTTCCTGAAGCTAATTCTTTCTAACGTAGAAAAATTGTGGAATTGAATTATGTTTTTCGTAATAGATGATCCCGCATATAATGCATCAACTCATAGACTAACATCTCGGTAGTGGATTTTAGTACACTGAGTTTCTCTGAGTCACGTTTGCTTGCTTGTACTTAAAAAAGCTTTTTTCTATCCTTTGTTCAATAAGATAACATCTGCTGGTCCTTTAATTGTGCTGAACATAGGAACAGATAACAAACTGCTGAATGTAACCTATCGAGGATATCTCTTTATCAATAATCTCTAGTTCTACATATTTAAGTAAGTTTAAATTGTCCATCGCTAGGGGTATTTGTGGAGTCTTTGTTTAGTTGGAACATGTCGATTCATTATCAATTCAAGATTTGCTTGCTTATGGTGATTTGGTTTCATAATTATTACATTTTCAAATTGTACTGAGTGGTTACCCTAGTTAAGAATACATAGTATGCTCACAGACGTGTTTTCTTTTGTTACATTCAGGTAAAGTTGCTTTAGTGCCAATTTTCGTTTGAAAGAGATTCTTTCATCTCAATCTTTAGCACTTGTAAACTTGCTCGTTTTATGTTCTTTGCCCATGCCAATCTAGCAATACTAAATCGAATTTTCAGGTATTAGCCATTCTGATGCTGTCTGATTATGTACCGGGATGTAAAAGTTCAGCTCTAGAAGAAGCATTTGATCGAAATTTACTGGCATCTTTTCTTCTGGTTAGAAAAAACACCCCTACTTGTACTTTGCGTACTTTTATGCTTTGGCTCGACCTAGAGACTTACTAGACCTAACTTTGCTTTACTGTTTGCAGGCCAACGTCCTTACAGGATTGGTGAACTTGTCTTTTGATACCCTGTCTGTATCCCCAGTCTCAGCTCTAGCTATCTTGTTTGCCTATGCATTCATTTTATCTTTTGCTGTTGGATTTGCAGATTTTCTTGGCATTAAGTTGAAGTTTTGGTAGTGAATGCATATGACTTGTTTGGTTTTCCATCTTGTTTTCCATCTTGTTTCATTAGTGACTTATAAACAAAGACAAATCTTGATCTTCATCATTAAATTGAGGGATAAAATTACAAAAAAGAAACACCCTAAGGTTTGATTTTGTCTTAAATTTAAGAGGGATGATTGTAATATTTCTATAAACGTCAGGGATTTTTGAAATGTTTTTTGTTTATGAAAAGTGAATATGTAAGATGGAATCAAATCTCGATGGGTATTTTGTTATTTTCAGAAACCTCTGTTTTTTTTTGTAATTAGCCCAAACTTCAGGGTTTTGTTTTGTATTTGTGATTTTCAAAAACCTCTGTTTTTTTTTTTTGTAATTAGCCCAAACTTCAGGGTTTTGTTTTGTAATTATCCTTAAATTGGGCTAAAAACTTGGGGGTACTAGAATGATTGGTCTACTTGCTTTCAATTTCAGATATACAAATGTAGTTCAGTCCACAATGGTGGATGGACTTGATAAAAATCTCATTAACAAGAGTGAGATAAGGGTAATGAGATTGATGGTTGAAAATATGTCCAAAATCAGCTTTTCAACGTGATTTTGAGCTTAATATAATCATCAACTTAATCTTTAATCCACTATACGTTAACTTTTATGTCACCATCATCTCAAGTACTAATCTTCGCGTAGGAAAATATAGTATTATCATTACGACATCTTATCCTAGTAACATGTATATTTAGGTAAAGTTTGGAAGATATGATTGTGACATCCTAGTAGACTCTTCAGGGCAGATGAGTTTACCCATGTCACGAAAAAGCTTCATAAATTAATTTATCATTCATGTTCAATGTTATCGAATTGTTTAGAGTTAATTAATTACGAAGCAATAGAAACCCCCAAAAAAAAAATAGGGTTTCAAATATCTTAATTATATAAAGCAAACAAGCATTTATGAATTAATAATGAATTGAAAGGGGGAAAATTTAAAAGATTATAGAGAATAAGAAAAGAAAATTTAGAACAAAAAGCTAAAGACAAGGCAAAAGTAGCGATGACAATGGATAAAACCCGAAGGGACTCGTCCCATGGCCATGTGAGGCTTTAATGATATCAATGGATTTGGATTTTTCATTTTCAGATTTGACCCGATCCAAACTAGTTCTTTTTTATTATTATTCAAAATTCTTATATATACATATATAAATACTTTTTTATGATGTTTTATAGAAATATATATTTCTTAATAGTGTTTTCTATTAAAAGTATTTTTTAATTAAAAAATGGGTCTAATGGCATATATCTCTAGGGATTGAGTCTCGGGTTTAAACCCGATCCATCGTCACTCCGAGCAAAAGCAGGGTAGTTCTCATGACAAATGACAATGATGACCTAAATCACCTGACCAAGTGACCAATCCAATAAAACACCCCCACCATGCCCAATCACCAAACCAGCTGTCAACCCACATGAATTTCCATTTCACCCATTGTTTTCAAACCCAAGTTTTTTTTTTCTTCTCAAGGAACTTTTTCTGATTTTTTTCTCCAAACCCTTAACCCCACTTACAAGTTGCAACTTACCCCTGCCTACTATTCTTTATGCCCAAGCCCCACTACTTTCTATTGTTTTTCTCCTTCATTATTCCAGAATTCAAAAAAAATATTCACATAAATCCATACACATTTTTATTTTATTTGCCCTTGTGGATAACTATAATTCAAATTAGATTTATATAATCCTCAATACTCTTTCTCTGCCTCCCCCAAATGACCTATATGTATTTAAGAAACGTAAATTCATGAAATTGGGAATTTATATGGTTGTAAAGGCAAAAATACATAATTGAGTATTTATACTATTTATAAAAGGTGACATTATTAAAGTAATTTTTTGCGTGTAAGAGACCATAATTTAAAAAGATATTTATAAGACATTTTACGTCATTTCTATTATGGTTCATTATTTTATTAATCTTCTCTTTCTCATCTCAAATTTTCTTGGACACCATTTCAATATTACTGTATTTTTTTGTGTAACGAGAAAATAATAGTAATACAAAACAAAATAATACTTTTAACTTTTTCTACATATTAGCAGCAGAGTGAAATGATAAATAAACAATACTAGTAATAACTATGTTATATGTATATAAATATTTAGTATAATTACCAAAAAAATGAAAGTAAAATAAAAAGAAAAAACTCAAATAAATAATTGTGGAAACAGGTTGGAGTAAACAAGAAGTATAAAGTATAAACCAATTCCAGCCTGCACATCTCCTTTCACCATTTCTCTCTCTTCTGCCCTTTTTCCAAACTATTCTCCTTCCATGGAGGCCCCACCCCCACCACAACCACCACTCTCCGCTGCTCCGCCCGTCCCAACCACTAACCCCACGGCGGCGGTCTACCCGGAATCCATCGATTCCTCCCCTCGCTCCCGCCACACCGATTCCTGGGAAGCCGACCCGCCGCCGCCCCAACTACCACAGAAGCTCCGGCTTATGTGCAGCTATGGCGGACACATAGTCCCCGCCCCCACGACAACACCCTCTGTTACATCGGCGGAGACACCCGTATAATCGTCATCGACCGACAAACTTCCCTTTCCGACCTCCGCCACCGCCTCTCCAAAACCCTCCTCCAGAACCAATCCTTTACCCTAAAGTACCAGCTCCCCAACGAGGACCTGGATTCCTTAATCTCCGTGTCCACAGATGAAGATCTCGAAAACATGGTGGAAGAATACGACCGCCTTAATAATGTCGGTGGGGGGTCGAAACACGGCCGCCTTCGCCTCTTTTTGTTTCCCAAAACCTCGTCTAATATCGAACAGCTTCTGGTCGAGACCGCGTCGACAAAATCGGAGGACTGGTTTTTTAACGCTCTCAATGGTAAGGCGAGTACTCTATCTACAGGTGCTAGTGATCGTGGGTTTTCGGAGTCGTCCTCGGTTAATAATCTCCTCGGATTGGATGATGATTTAGTGGGAAAGGCGGTGGTCGTGGGAAAAGACGCTGAAGCCCAAATTGAGGGGTCTAAATCTGGTGGAAATGGAAATAATGTTATTAATCAAGATGTGAATTCGGTCCCTGATTCTCCAATGTTGGAAACGACGTCGTCCTTTGGGTCCACTTCCAGTTCTCCGTCTGTGGCGAATTTGCCACCGATTAGGGTTCACGTGGAGGAGAACACGAAGGTGGGAGGTTTGGGAATTGAGGACCAATTTCAGCAGATGAACATGGGGGTTGCTGGAAATGTGAATTTGGCGCTAGCACAGAAGCCGGAGGAGGTTGGGGGTTTGGTGGCCGCTGGCGTGGCGGCTGGGACGGTGGCTTCTGGGGTTCCGGTGGTGGTTGGGGGTGAGTATCCCAATCGGGTTTTCTCCGATGATGAAAGATCAGATCATGGTGGGTACAGGAAGGTACAACAAATTCAGCCGCAGGTACAAGTTTTACAACAGCAGCAGATTCCTCAATTCCAGCAGAAACAACCTGTTGCCTTTGATTTGGCTTCTCCAGATTCAGTTTCGAGGTACAATGTTCAGAGTACTTTAAAGTTCTGATCTTTATTCATATGATGTTTAATTGTATATTTTCTCTGTGCTTTGATGTTCAATTCTGTAAATTGAAGTGATCTGAACTGGATATTGATTTTTTCCGTTTTTTTTATAATTCGATTGATACAGTGAAGGAAGTATGACAAATGCATTGTCTAGGCAGAGACAAGCTATGTATCAAGAATCAATTTTACAAGCACAATCTGGAAACACTAGGGTTACTCCTAATCAGGTTGATCTGAAAAATGTTGATCAAAATAATAGTAAAATTCAGATGCAACCGCAAGTTCAAGAATCGGGTTATGTGTTATCAAACCAATACGAACAAAACCATCCTCAATTTCATCATCCTCAGCAATTTGTTCATGCTGGTAACCAGTATATTCCTGCTGGAGCAATGCCAATGCAATCGTATTACCCTATTTATCCTTCTCAGCAGCAAAATCATCCACACCAGCCTGTACTAGACCAGCAATACCCGTTTTACTTTGTTCCAGCTAGACAAACCCAAGCTTATAACATGCCAATGCAGCAAACCAACTATAACGAATTGGCACCAAATGCTCCTACTAATCGCCCTCAAACCCCTCCTCCTGCAATAGCCCCTCAGGGGACTTACAATCAGGCAATAAATGCTCCTTCGAAACCTGAAATGGCTACGGGAGTTTATAGAACATCAGCTGGAGCAGCCCCACAATTAGTCCAGGTACCGTCTAGTCAGCACCAAGGACAATATGTTGCATACACTCAAATTCATCATCCGTCTCAGTCAATTGCACCGTCTTCAGCTGCCAATTCTACTTATGCCTATGAATTTACCGATCCGACACATACTCAAATGTATTATAATCAGCCTTTGCCGCCTCAGTTGGCTTCTCATTATCAGACCCTTACGGCGGCCCCTGCGGTGGTGGGACCTGATGCTTCTGCTCAGCTTCCTACGGAGAATATGAAGCAGCAAGTTAGGACTTTGCAGCCGTGACAGGTGAGTTGGGCGTGGATAGACAATTTTGCAGTAGTGGGTTTGATTTATCTTTGTGGAGTTTATATTACAATCTGTCTTGCTATTCTTATTGGTTTGTGGTATGTGATTTTAATAGGTAATAAGGGACTCGGGTGTTTTGGTCTTCTTTCTCTTGTGTATGTCACTGCTGTTATTTAGTGCAAATGGACGGTCTTGGATATCATACTGTAAAATTTCAATCTTAAAAGTTACATGGTCAGCCTATATATCAGTTATTGAATAAATGTGAAAGAGTATTTGAACTTTGGAGCAAACTGCTGCTTTTGGTCTGGTTATGTCAGTTCGTGGCTTTTATTAGATATTTGCAGTGCTTTTCGTTGGATTTCCTGCTAATGATACTAAACTGAGCTACTGTTAGCTCGATGTGATTTTGGTGGATCTCATTTTATAAGCAACTAATTTTTAATTCCTTAATCAAGCAAGTCAGGTTTATATCATGATTGAATACATAAAGTTCTCGTTATTTTGTTAGGATCTTTATGCGTAAATGTTTGTGATGGGATATACTGAGAACTTGTGATTCATTGACACCTTTGCATTATTTTTGGAGATGTAGTTATTTTTTCTCCATTTCAAAAATCAGGTTGCAAATTCTCTGGTCATGCGCGTCATGTCTGTTGCACGCGGTGTATAAATCCATTAAATCCAAGTTACCTAAATGCATTTTTCCGCTATCATCAAATGATTGCAATCTTGCTTTAATTACAATTATGAGATATCTCACATGTAAAGTTTCTTATGATCCCATTTCCTCATTGTAACTCGTAAAGCATTATTTTCTCGCTCCAAAAGTGCGGTTGTTACCTGTTTCTTCCTAGATTGGTACGTGTAGGATTTTGCACTAACAGATCTCTTTCCCATGCGAAGTTACATCTTAATCCCTGAGTTGTAAATGTATGCATTTTGCTGACTTCTGATCTTTGTTTGTACATTTCTTTGTTTGATTGATTGTAAACCTGATACAGCTTTCTCTTTCTTGGTCTGGTGAAAAATATGATATGGGTTATGGAGTGGACAGTGTTATTTAGTCCACTAATTAACATCGGATTTAGGAGTGCTTGCAAACTCTCAACAAAAATTGGTTCACAGCTTCTATTTGGAAAAAGTAGTAGTTTTTGCACCTAGAAGCTGAGAATCACTTTTTTTTAAAGAGTTTGCAAACTCCCTTAGTGAGAAGGGTTGATTTGTCATTCAACACCCTGATTTAATCCCACTTCATCATAGTTGATCACTGATTTTCATGTGATTCTGAAGTGACTGATGCATTATATCTTGTGGCAAGCTTGTGTGAATTGTGATATTAAAAATTAAGTATTTGTCATTAACTAGGGATTAGTAAATGGTTAAAGTATAGGAGGAATGTGTAATTTCTTATGGAATAACAGAGCAGATAAAAGAAAAAAGAAAAAAAAAAAACAGGTTGTTTAGATTCTTCTGACAATGAAAACCTGGAGGGTCTGCTCCCCATGCTACTATCTCTGACCATATGTTTAAGCATTTAAAGTACTTTGAAATGCTGACTATATACCATGTAATAGCCACATCCTTTTACCTGTCTGCATCTATGTATATTTAATACCTGCAAGAAATTCATGTATGCTTATTTAATCCATAGATCAGCCAAGATTATGATTATCATTTACAAAGAATGATTGATTGCAGTTAATTATCAATTATCAGTGGTTATGATATCACCACGACGTTGTAGAATGGGCTTTTTGATACTTTTTGGGGATAACTACAAAAACTCCATGAGATTCGAGCTAATTACAAAAATATCTAAAGGTCTTTGAAAATATTAAATAACCACTTGAAGTTTGATTTCGTCTTGCACTTTTCCTCTTTTAAGCAAAAAAATATTTTAAATGTCCCTTGATATTCATAGAAATACTATAGTTATCCCCCTTAAGTTTAATACAAAATCAAATTGTAGGGGGTATTTTGTAAATTTGAAATATATCTGGCTTTTTTTTTTTGTAATTAGCCCAATATTTTTTTTTAATTAGCACTTTTTTTAATGAGTTGGGATGAATGGTTAGAGGAAAGGGGATAAATCTCATAGGGTTTATGTAGTTTTAGTCGGTCACTCTTAGGGGTTGGCATTCTTGGTCTTGTAACTTTTGATGTGTCAGTTTCGGTCCTTGACGATTTTATGTTTACTTAAAATAGCAATTCCGGTCCTGTAACTTTTTTAATGGTTCTATATATTTTGCGTATTTTGGCTATGAGAACCAATGAATATTGAAACACCCAAATGAGAGCAACATCATTCAACATTAGATTTTGTAGGACCAAAATTGTGTAAATTATTACGGATCGAAATTGCTACTTAAAATATTTACATGACCCAAATCACTAGTCCCTTATAGGGAAAATGGAAACCAATTTTGCAATTAAGCCAATCTCGAAGAAATTGAAAGACTCGAGTTTTGAATCATAATTCTTGACCAACACCCTTATAAAGGTTGAGCGATACCGCTTGTGCTACAAGTTCACAGTGTTTTAATGTGTTTTTACATAGTTGTTATTTATAATTATTAATCGTTGTGACTCGTGGTATTGTTAAACCCTTTCCTTGGACGAACGGCATTAACTAAGGATGTTGCTGCATAAACTTTTCCTTTCATCAAGGGGCAATTTTCCAAAACAAGGATATAACATTAATTGACTCAAAGGCCAAATTACTAAACATAGATGCCGGCTCTTATTTATTCTTATTAAAAACTGGCGAGCTAAACAAAATTGTACTTGAAAAGTAGAGTTAAGAGTTTGGCAAATGCGTGCAAACAAAGGCAAATATGTAATATGCCCTCATTGGCCCGGAAATCATTAGTTACTCCGTACCAAATATATATTCCACTACTTTTTTTTGGATGTTCCAAATATATAGTCCACTTTCTATATTTAATATTATTTTTTCTATTCTTTTACTATTATAACCCTATTTAATATGCATTTAATAATTTACACTCTTTAAATAAGGGTATACCAAGTAAATATCCAGCATATTTGTAGTTTCCAATACTTTTCTTAATCTGTGTAAAAAATCAAATTGGACTATATATTTGGGATGGATGAAATATCTTTTTAGAGATGTTTTCTCTTTTTTCCTTCCAGATCAAATGTGATGTCACATAGGGATTCCACGTAAAATCTCCCTCAGGATATAATGGATTTATTTGATTTAAACGTGACTTTTTGATCAGACCGAAAGTATACTATTTTTTTTCCCCAAAGGTTGATGCTTGATACGAAAATAACCAATTTGTTGTTGTGTGTATCAAAAGTTTAATCTGAACTCTATATATGACCATCTCTTGACTCCTTGATGGATACACAACTGTTGGGGGATAAGATCGTCCATTCGTAATTATCCTTTATTTATTAATTACTCAATATTATTAATTATTGGGCCACATATATGATTCTCCGGCTTATACGACATACGTTCCAGAATGGCCTACACAGCCCACACCGGCTTGTATGACCTACAACGGCCCAACCGACCCATCATCTTAGATATAAAAAAGTATCTTCATCCAATTACTAAGTAAGTTCAATTAAATTACTAAGAATTACATTCCTATGCTCTGGAATTATTCTTCTATAATCGCTGACTTGAGCATCGGATAGGCTTCCTAGAGACACTCCAGGGATCCCATAACCTTGTTCTATGTGTTGTAGACAAAAAATCTACCAGCTCAGGAGAAGAAGTTGAACTAACTACTCAATTTCTTGAATTTGAGTGATCTGCCGATTTTAAACAGCATCAATAACTTTTCGACTAGAGAAATAACTCCGCAGCCTGACCGGACAGGTCAATCCACATTTTGAATCGCCAAACATATTATGAGGTTTGCATAACGTTTGTGTCACAATATTTAGTAAATAAATTATGAAAATATCTGATTTAAAGAATGTTTTACTGTGTGTAGTTCTACTAAACAAATATTGTTCCCAGAATAAATAAATAAATAAACAGAAAAATAGAAGCAACATAGTTTTTTTCCCGTTCTTTTCCTTTTGATAGGATGGATGGAGAAAGAATTTGCCAAAAAAAGATTTGGAATCCAAATAAAATCTTGTAAATATGATATAAAACAGCACTCAAAATAAGGATCACAAATTCAATCTTTGCTCTTCAGTATCACCTATTTTACGGGGCCTAAATATCTTACATTTTGATCCCTTTAACTTGTCTACATACTTTTGAAAGTGATGCAACAATTCAAATTAAATTCTTCTTCAGAAATGAATAATGTTTTAGCAATTAAAAAGGAAAAAGAATAGTGTGTTGGAATATCATACATGCATACAGAGATAATTTTTAATGCAAAAAAATTAAGGGTTCACTTTTTTGTTGTTTTTTCCTTCATTTTTTCATTTTTCTTACAAATGATTAAGCTCATGACCAATGAAATTATAATGGAAAATAGTAAATATGAAACACTCAAAACACAAGAAGCAAAAAAGGTTTAAAAGGAGACCAAATAGGACAATTCAAAATGTTACAAAAAATGAAAAACCTGCCAAGATCTTTTTGTACATGGCACGTGGGACCATTCTTTTTTATTTCGATACTCGAATATTTGAATGACAAAAGGCGCCTAAGAATGAAATATTAATAGGATATTTTTAACAATAATTCTGATAAATATACACTTTCGTTGAATCACATCAAAGCCGAATCCAGCCCATTTATTCATTCTAAGCTTCTTAAATAAGATTTACAAAAATATTGTCGAATCTCATCACTTACAAAAATAAGATTTATAAACTCTTCTTCATAATAAAAAGGGATAATTACAAAAAGTACCCCTGAGGTTTGATCTAATTACAAAAAAATTCAGCTAACTTTAAAACTTACAAAAAGTACCCCTAAGGTTTGAAATATGTTTCAAAATCCCCTTCATATTTGTAAAATCATTGCAGATTACCCCTAATTTTAACATTAAATCAAACCCGAGTCTTTTTGTAAGTTTTAAAGTTAAATTTGAATTCTTTTGTAATTAGGTCAAACCTCGGGGTACTTTTTGTAATTATCCATAATAAAAAAGATAGTCACAAATACTATTCGTTGAAATTTGGCAATATTTGAAAAAAACCCATTATTGTTGAAAATTACAAGTACATACACGTGAGTCACTGTTATGAATTCAGTGACTGCTCCACAACATCTTTGAAAGTTGAATGCTGCAAAAATTTAGCACCACATGAAACACCTATTCTAGTGTTTTTTTATTTGTTTAAAATTTTAAATTAAATCCTTATGATTCACAAGTATGGAAACAACTAATTGAGTTTCCAAGGTCGGATAGAAAGTCAAAAAAGGTGTTTGACTGAACTTAAGTTCTTGAAAATATTTTATAAGCTGTTTGAGAGCTTATTATAAATTTTTTAAAAGTGTTTGATAAAGTTTTTAAAAAAAATATATATTATAATCTCTCAAAATAAGAGGTTAGGGACTTATAAACAATTTTTATAAAATAAGATGTTATTTTAACAATCTCATTTAACTTTGACCATTATAATTACAAAATTGTCATTAATAATCTTATAAGCTATTTCATCTTATTTTATCAAAATAATTAAACAACTTATGATCAAAATAAGATCTGAGCTCAAAAAACATCTTATAATATACATGAATTTATAACATCTTTTAAATAAGCTCAACCAAATACCATCTTATTCATAGCTTCTTTATTGAAAGTAAATGGTGAAAAGCACTTCTCTCGTAGAGTCGTAGAGTGACAAAATGTTGGGCTGGGCTTGCATGGCCCGAGCTCATTGGTTCTTTGGAAAATTATTGGACTAGTTGGGCTGGCTCGGTTTTTATTGGGCGAAAATGCTTGGCCCAGCCCAGTAAATTAAATGGTTGGCAAAGGCCCATATGTAACAAGGGATCATTTTGCATGAAAGCCCAATGTCCCGTGAAACATATATTAATTAGTTTTCATCACAAATGTTATTCTTATTCCACTTGGGTTTCCTTTCGATTACTTGGAATGCATAAATTGATCAGCAAATTCGTTGGATTTGAGTCATTTGACACTTTGAGAAATCTACTATTCGAAATAACGCGGGTATGGAATCTACTGATTTGTTTTATTAAAATTTGGAATTTATAAATTCCGATTATATTCCCCATCAATAATTTATCCTATTTCACGTTTAGTGATATGCCTTAAACTATAATATCTTTAGCTTTTTGTAATAAACCATGTGACTAGTTATTTATATTTGAAGCTGTTTAGAAATTTGGTCTCCGTTCAATTTATTTATTATAAGAAATAAAACGAATTCGGATCTTGGAATTGTTTATATATATTTTTTGTATATAAGATTTGATACTTATTTATGTCGACATTCAGATAAGGGATAATTACAAAAACCTCCCTGAGGTTTGGGCTAGTTACAAAAAAATTGGAAGATTTTTGAAAATTGCAAAAAAATCTTTAAGATTTGATTACGTCTTATATTTTTTCTTCATGGGCAAAAAATATTTCAAAAAATTCCTTGATATTTATAAAATATTACAAATCACCCCCATAAATTTAAGACAGAATTAAATCTGAGAGGTTTTTTGTAATTTTGAAATATCTCTGGGTTTTTTTTTGTAATTAGCCCAAATCTCAAGAGTGTTTTTGTAATTAGCCCAAATCTCAAGAGTGTTTTTGTAATTATGCCTTCATATAATCTTCTCGCTTTTGTTTTTTGGACATTTTTGCTCTTCCATATTTTTGTCGGAATTTTGTATGCCCTTACGTTTTTATGGACTTTTGACTATGTTGTTTTAAAATTATTTCTAACATGTTCCGAATATGTTTCAGCTAATAAAATTTCAGTAAAATACAATTTATGTCATCATTAATTAAATGATCAATTTTATGCTAGAACCAACCAAAAAACATACGCACACATAAAAAATTTAAGTAATACAGAAACAAACCACTAGCTTGTGGCTCAAGTGCTATCAATAGCCCTTTTATAAAGGTGTTAACCAGGGTTCGAACCCTGTATCTTTCAGTTTATTTGAAATTTTCCAACCAGTATTCCCAACTTTTTAAAAAAAGTAATACAGAAACAATCATGAATAGAAACAACACATTTCATATTTGATCTAATGCAGTGAAAACAACGTAAAAATAACTAAGAAACAACCGAACCCCATATAAAGTAATATATAAACAACTCAAAATAACATAAACAACATAAAATAAAAAGAGCATAAAAATAGGTAAAAATTTCATTGAAACATTTAAACAACACATAAACAACATATAAATAACCACAAATCAACGTAGTACAATAGAAGTAAAAATAACGTATAAATAGGTAAACACGTATAAAATCCCACACACACACACACAAAAAAAAACGTATAAACAGAAGCATGTATCTATGTCCATTTTTTTCCCCTGGAAAAGCTGGATATTTTTCGGTATCCCTGAATTTCATAATAGGATCCAAATTTAAGAAAATCTATCATTTCAAGACCCACAATTTCAACTTTCTCAAATCAAGATCCAATTTTTATTTTTTTCTCAAATTGGGCTCTCCCTCAAATTTTGGGTTCTCACTTCAAGACCTAAAATTTCAACCTTATCAAATCAAGACCTAATTTTTATTTTTTTTCTCAAATGAGGTCCTCCCTCAAATTTTGGACTCTCAATTCGTGTTTTAAAATTTAACAAAAAGAGAAATATTAATGTAATCTATCACACCGGCCACAAAAATTAATTTTCTTTCTCTTTTTTTTTTTTGCTCATTCATTTTCCTAATCGATTTAAATCAGAAATTCAATCATAATTTGAATATCTTATTTTTTTTCAGTAACTAGAAAATATTTTACTACTTCTTTTTCATTCATAATTTGGATATCTTATTTTTTTTAGTAACAGATAAATATTTTACGGCTTTTTTCATCTTATTAGCTACATACATTTAATTATAGATCTTGGTTTTTACACGTTAAAGAAAATTGATAATAAGTATGGACCAGGCAAAAAAGAATGAGCGAAAAAACGAAAAGAGGAAGAAAAATATTTTTGTGGTTGACGTGATAGATTAAACTAATATTTCTCTTTTTGTTAAATTCTAAAACTTGAAGGAGAACCCAAAATTTGGGGGAGGGCCCGATTTGAGAAAATAAAATAAAAATTAGGTCTTGATTTGAGAAGGTTGAAATTTTGGGTCTTGAAGTGAGAACCCAAAATTTGAGGGAGAGCCCAATTTGAGAAAAAAATAAAAATTGGATCTTGATTTGAGAAGGTTGAAATTTTGGGTCTTAAAATGATAAATTTTCTTAAATTTGGATCCTATTATGAAATTCACCCATCCCCCAAAAATGAATCCAAGAAGAACACTTTATACCCCCTGTTATTCTACTTTAATTCACTCGTGTATTAAAGAATATATGCTCAGCTGCAAATACCTTACACCAAATATTCTTATCCTAAATCCACTAATTCTTTTATTCAACAATTTAAAGAATAAAAATAGAACAAGTGGAAACATACCCAGCAAGCAGTCTCTAACAAGCAATGCTAAATCCACTCATTTCATATCACCATGCATCATCAATAAATTGTTCCTTACAGATGTTCCCACTATACTTTTTAATGTACAATTCTATAGACCTAAATTAGAAATATTTGGCAAACGTTCATTGGACCACACATTAATAATTCTTAATTAATATAATTAATTATGTAATCTCCCTGTGTGGGGGGTGCTGGTGACCATGGTGGGATATGATATAGGAATTGGGACCAAATTATGTAATTTCTGGTCCAAAAACATTTGGCCACGTAAATATTTTGTGAAGTAAATAAACATTGTTGTTTTCATATTTATTTTGAACTGAAGTGATTTTTCAGGATTGTAATATATGGTTTATTTAGTGAAATAGTGTTGTACACGTAGCTATTATAAAATAGACCTTTTTCTTATGTATGCGAAGGTTCTATCATAGAGCTTTTTTGTTCTAGTTGGTAGGCCAACAACTAGACATGAATGGAGTCAGAAAATTAAAATTTGAGGGCAAAATTTCTATTTTTTTTTTTCAAAAACAGTGGATAAAGAGGTATTTCCTACTTTTAATAAGACAAAATTGTATATATAATTTATATTAATATTAAAAATTTATGAAGTTGAGGTGGGTGCACGGCTAATTTGATAGAATATTGTGCATGCCACACAAAGTTACATTTATGTGGTATTTCACAACTTCTTTAGTAAATCAAGTGTAGTCGCCATGAGATTATTAAAGAGATTGTGAAATACCACTCAAATGTAATTTTGTGGCATTCACAATATTCCGTCAAATCAGCCTATCTTATGGGTCCGTATGAACTCATTTCACTTTGTAACCTC
Organism: Rehmannia glutinosa; assembly: GCA_016081115.2. Lineage (NCBI taxonomy): Eukaryota > Viridiplantae > Streptophyta > Magnoliopsida > Lamiales > Orobanchaceae > Rehmannia > Rehmannia glutinosa. Next base: position 234,110 of record JABTTQ020003102.1, on the reverse strand, counting down.
GTCTGGCAAACATCATATATCTTTAGAAAATAATTAATCAATTATAGGCCAAGGGATAAATAAATATCATTAATTTCTTCATGCTAGCTAATGGCATCCATAAATCACTGTCTACACCATATTTTTCACTTCCACATGGGGTAGATAAAGGTTCAATCTATAGGAGAAATACGTAAACACATTTACTCAGACAAATCTTTCTGATAAAGCCTCTCATATATCTAGCCTTTTGAGTAAATGAGTACTTTATTTAAATTAAACTATTAGAAAACGACCCATGAAGAATATATAATTGAAAAAATTCTCCAAAATAGTGGATCCACGAAAGATGCTCACCACATCACCAAATTACATGGTATAATTGTAACCTGTGATTATTCTTTATGTATGGTGGGGTCTCCATTATCAATACATGATCTCATTATCCCTAATAAGTATAAATACACACTTCATGCCTGATCATAATCCATTGTGCAAACAAAGAGCCCATCTCGTGCTTGCTTAAAGGTAATCCTCATGCTTTCTTTATTTATTCTCATTTTCTTGTTTCTACTCATTTCCTATAGTTTTGTGCATGGATTTCATCATAGCATATACTTTTTATGCTATTACACATTGATCTATAACTCGAAAACTTGTAGTTTATATTCATAAAAAATAAATTAAGGTCTGTCTCTTTCTTTCCTAGCACTTGTTCCCCAGCCCTTTTGCCTGATTCTTCGGCATGTACGTTGTTTTTTCTCTTTTTTATTTTTTTTTCCACCTAAGTTCTTTGAAATTGGTGTCAAGAAATATTTGGAACAATAGTATTTGCTTTTGAGCACATACCATTTAGAACAAGAAATTGAAATACTTTGACAAATGAAGTGATTTTCTTTTCCAGGAATTTTCCAGTGTATTGAAAATGGAAGCCATCAGGTCCAATGGTACTAAATATGACTGCTTGCTCTTTGGTACATGTCTAATCCTTTATCTATTTTTCTCTTAATAGTTTTTTCTTCAAAATTGAGTTTACAGTAGTAATTTAACTACTTTTGATTTTCTTTTTTGTTTCTTAGATATGGATGATACTTTGTATCCTCTGAGCTTGGGGATCAACATGGCTTGCCGCAAGAACATAGAAGGTGCAATATATAAGTCTAATAAATGTAATTTCTGATTAATTATGAATTTGTGATGATGTATAATTGATGCATGGTTTGCTTTTATTTGCAGAATACATGCTGCATCACTTGAATATTGAAGAAAGTGAAGTCCCTAGGATGTGTTTGGAGTTGTACAAAGAACATGGGACAACAATGGCTGGTCTCAAGGTATTTTTTTAGGGATAATTACAAACCTTAGGGTACTTTTTGGGTTTGTAAAATCATTGCAGATTACCCCTTAATTTTAACACTAAATCAAACCTCAGAGGTACTTTTTGTAATTTTTAAAGTTAGCTAGGTTTTTTTGTAATTAGGTCAAATCTCAGGGGTACTTTTTGTAATTATCCTTTTTTTTTATAACAAGTGAAAAATAATAATCAAGATGATCAAAACTGAATTTTATATTCCTGAACTAATTACGCCTTTGTAAATTCTTGCAGGCACTTGGATACGAATTTGATAACGACGAATTTCATGCTTATGTTCATGGAAGATTACCATATGAGCTGCTAAAAACTGATCCAGTGCTGCGTAATCTTTTACTCTCGATGCCCCAACAAAAAATAGTACGTTATAATAAAAACATTTGAATGTTTTCCAGAGGGTGGGTTTGGGGTGGTAATCCAAAAACAACCCCTACAGTTTGGCCTAATTACAAAATACTCCAGTTATTTTTTCAAAATTACAAATACTCTATTGAGGTTTGTACATAATATTTACCTAACAAATACTCCAGATAATCAATTTTTTTTTGGTAATTAGGCTAAACCTCAGGGGTAACTTTTGTAATTATCCGATAGATTAATACTCAATGTGTAAATAACAAATCTAAAAGTACATGTTATTTTCTGATTGCAGATATTCACAAATGCAGATGAAGCACACGTAGGTCAAGTACTTAGTAGGATGGGGTTGGAAGATTGCTTCCAAGGTGTTATATGCTTTGAAACTCTTAACCCTCGGCAGGAAAATTTTAAACTGATAAATGGGGAGGGTGAAAAATGCATAAATGAAGTGGAAAAACAACCTCGAGAAGACATTGAGACAAAGAAAAACGAATATTCGGGTTTGAAGACTCAAATTCTGTGCAAGCCTTCAGTAGAAGCAATGGAAGCTGCCATCCGCATTGCAAATGTTGATCCAAAGAAAACAGTTAATAAAGACACAAACCTTGTCAACAATTTTTTCTTTTATAAATTATATAGATAACATATGATTGATAAAAGTCTCTTTTTTTCCTTTATTAGATATTCTTTGATGACAGTGCTCGTAACATTGCCAATGGAAAAGCAGCTGGACTTCACACCGTAATTGTAAGTTCAGAAAATTTCCTAGCATTATACTTTTCACATAATGAGAAACTTGCTCCGTATTTAATAAATCCGAATATAAAAATGCAGGTGGGAAGATCTACTTTGGTGCCAGGTGCAGATCATGCTCTAAACAGCATACATAACATAAGAGAGGCGTTACCTGAGATATGGGAAGACGAAGGAGAGCATTTGGAGCAAATAATCCAATCTTCTGCAGTAGAAACTGTTGTCCTAGCATAGATCACATTGTCTTGGACGTTTAATAGGCGTCCTATGAATTGGAGACTGCTTACCTGATATACCAGATATATGGTTAAAGTAATGCTTGTTGATTAATAAGATTTTAGACCTGATGGAATTGTCTTGTGAACAAGATCAGTGCAACAAACTAAAGAATAACTTATTGTAACTACTCTGCAACTAGCATACAACTACTATCATGTCTCCTTTTGTTGTTAAAGTCCACAATTTCAATAGCTTCAAAAATATGAACCCCTGGCTATAAGCATCATCACATCCTGATTGAATTTCAGTAACAAGACAGGGGAAGTAAATACAAACCACTCATGTGGAATCAGTACCAAATAGCTGGTAACATTTATGTAACTTCAACTATAATAAAAATGTTTTCTCAAAAATCAAAAATTATAATAAAAATGTTATGCAGTCTTTAACTATATAGTGAAGTAAACCTAACACTCACTCTTCCAAGATATAGGAATAGTGGCAAAGTCACAGGCACCACAGTTAACAGTTTTGCATAGCACTACCAAAGCTCTAAACGGGGTACCATTCAAAAGAAGACAGATATAGAATCTCAGACATACAATTGACAAACTTGACAGTCGTTATTGATTTCTTAAGAGGTCATTGAAGGCTTAAAACTGACACCCTACTATGAACCTGAATACAAGATTGAGTCCATTACTGATATTACACTATTATACTGCAACAGACGCTTGAATTGTTTCGAAAGCTATGTGTAATGAAATCGTTCAAATGGGATCTTCTGTTCCAACTCTTATCATTCATTACGTCAAGAGCCACCATGAATGTTCTGAAGTAGATATTTAGCATTCTGCAAAAGAGCATCAATATCCTCATTTGCAGCATCAAGTGTGCGAAGTTCCTTGATCTCTTCCTGCCATTTTTCCATCTGCTCCTTGTGTAGTCTGTCAACAATTTAGAGTCCAAGTATGTAGCAAGTTCTCATTTCAAGTAATTATGAGCATCATTCACTTATTTACACTTACAAAATCATTCGTTCTTCAAAATCATTGCTCAGTTCCTTCAGCATTGACTTCCCTGATTCTAGCAGCTCGGACACCTTAACAGCATCATAATCAGAGGCATATACTCTAACAAAATTATTAAAGAAAATGCATCATGTATAAAGAATGTATTAAAAACAGCATTTTCTTGAGAGTCATGAATTCTCCTGTTCTGACAGAGTACATATTATTCTGTACTGACATTGTGGAATTTTACCATTTGAGTGAAATTATTGATCTTTTCAAGAACATGAGCAATCTCTATCTCCACTTGTTCAGAATTTGAAGCACTTGGTTCATTTTCTTCCCCTGGAACCAGTGCAGTGGATTCATCTTCCACCAAGGTCTCCTTACCCTCCACCTATTAATTAGAGTCTTAGTTATTGGATAACGGAATTGTACCTTTCGTATCTGTTTCAACGAGAAGAGCAGAAGAGGAGAAGACATACAGAAACTTTCATGCGTTTTGTCATTCCACTGGTACCTCCGCTTTCCATATTGAATTGAACTTGCAAATACTGGAGGAAAGAAGAAATATTATTAATCTCATCCTTCGAAGTACCCGTAAGATGATGCTAAAGCAGAAATCGACCAATCCCTTGAATGTCATTTTGGTGTTAGGATGTTTGTGTACTCTAGGATAGCATACAACGAAAAAATTGAAAGTTTGAAGGGCTAATTCTAAGGTTATGGTTTTTTCCTTTTCACAGTTCTTTTTTGGTTCAGTTTTTGGCCAAAAGGCAACTAATAAGAAAAGGAATTACTGTTTAATTTTCAAGAGAAAAGGAATCACTACCTGCGTTTCTTTCTTTTACTGAAAAACAACTGAAGAAATAAACAAGAATAACCTTTCTTTGCCAAATAAATTACATTCAACCGGGAAAGATTTACAGGAAGAAGGAAATAAATCGAATAGAATTGTTAAAAGCAATAAAAATATCTGGAACTAGAACAGTCTACACTGAGCATATCTCTACCAAGCAATGAGTTCATGCCTCTGCTTTATGAACAGTCTACACTGCCATGCAAGTCTCAAATCAACAAATCAGATGAGTCACTCTGATTTGATGTTTGAAACCGATATCCAGGTGACAGAAATCACAAAAGGAATTATCAGACAGCATAGTAAAAGCAGTTTTCATGAAAAACTGAAGGTGTCAAAACTGGATATAGGACTCTGCCTACCGAATCACAAATAAGACAATCTCATTTACACTACTGTTCCTATAGCAGAAATCGTAAACTAATGAAGATAGTAAATCATCGAGCTCAGCATTTAGTCACCCATAATTAGTAACCAGTGAAAAAGATTATAACAATCACAAATATTGAGAGGAGAAAAGCAAATGTATCGCGATCACTTATGAGAATGCTAATACAAATGACCAAATCACACAATCCAGAGGAATAATCTCTAAATAATGGTAAGCTGAAGACCAGCAAAATAGTATAGTTGATGAAAAAACCAAATAATCCAACTATATTATATCCAGACAATAATAAACATAAAAAATTACGCAATAAATTAAACTCGAATTGAGTTATCACCTTCGTCTGATGCAACTCCGCAGATACTAAACCACAAAATTAAACGACCTCTTTTGCTCACTGCACATAAATTCAGCCGGCTCATTAAGTGAAACATTAAATCAGAGAAAAACACAATTTACTTTTAAGGGAGCAGCTCAGCCAAAGAAGAGAAACAAATAGTTTATAAAATTGTAATCACTAAATTCAGCTTACCGCAAACTCCTTTTAATAATCGAGTCGATTACAGAACAGTAAAAGTGTTCAGAAATTACCAGAGTAATCAGCGGCACTGCGTGATAAAATGTGCGCGAGAGCGTATGAAGAGATGAAGAGCGCTCTGAATGCGATGACGAGGGCTTCTTATATGCAATAGCATATGCAGAGGCAGCAGAGCAGCAGAGGTGAACAGAGACGTGCTTTTAAAGCGACAATTCACAGATTTTTGCGGAAACTTTTTAAAACATCTGTTTAGCCCCTAAAGTCCTCAACTCTTAAAATCTGTGATGGTTTAAAAAAATGGTTATTTTGTGATGTCTTTTCCGATTTCGTCCCTTTCAATATTATGACAATCACAATTTATTTACTTATTTTTTTTATATGGAAGGACTAAATTTGTTCATTCATATTGTAATATTAATTCTCCTAATCACATATGCTTAAGAGGGGTGTAATCCACTATCTACTAGAATTTAGAATATAGGGGCTTAACAGGCCCTAGGTTTGAGTGGGGCTGGACCATAATTTTTTAGGCCCAAAAAACATTCGGGTCTATTTGGCCCAACCTGATTGGCCCAATTTTTAGCCCCCGATAATTTTGTGTACAAGATGCACACATGACTGGACTAAGCCATGTATTTTCGCGTCCCGGTCATAATCGAACGGACCCATTTCCAGCTCTAATTGAAATACTAATTGAAAATGACAATAAAATAGGAGATACAATATGATTTCAAATGGAGCATGATGGATTGAGTGTCATTGATCGCTAACCCTATAACTACACTATAAATTATTTGAGCCCTTGAATATTGAAGCAAACACAATATGATAGCTAGGTTAGGTGTCAGTCATACCCAAACAAAGTTTGTTATGTTGCTATTTCATTTAATTAGGCTTTCTTGATTTATTTTGTCATATTTATGATCATGTATTATACCCGTAGTATTGATATTTCTTTCTTTTGTGTAAAATTACGAACTATATACCCTTTCGCTTTGTTGTAAGGGGTGGCCACGGTTACGGAACCGCGGTTCGATTCCAAAACCGCGGTTCCGGTTCCTCATTATGGAGGAACCGAACCGAAACCGTGCCTCATGGTTACGGTTCCAAAACCGAACAAGCGGTTCGGTCCGGTTGAACCGGTTCATCACGCCGGTTAGGTTTTAACTTAATCGTTTGTTTATCTTTTGATAATTTTTGATTTCTTAAAATAGTTTATCAATTTCGATTAAAAAAAGGAAAATAAAGAAAAAGACTTGAACTTAATATTCAATAAATAATATTAAACTATCTATATATGCTATTAGAGCATCGAAGAATCAAAGTTCAAGTAGTTCGCATACAACATTTGGTATTGTTGGGAAATTTATTAGATTTTGATGAATGCCATGTAAAACTTAGAATAGGAAGTTGGCACCCCATTTTTGTTGTAAACGCATTGTAATAAATAGGGTAGTCAAGTGAGTTAAGTCGGTATGCCCAAACAAGCAAGAAGACAATCAAGACTAGAAGGAAGACTCATGCGAGACAGTGAGTATGGCAAAGAAAGAGAAGACGGGAACTCTCTCAAGGAGCAACGAGATGCAAATGATTGGAGTATCGGTCAAGTCAACTCAAGAAATGCCAAGTCTCAAGTTGAAGTGACGGAAGAGTTATCCATGATTGGAAGGCGACTCTAAGTCACCTGGGAAAGCAAGGAAATGCGGTCAAGTCGAGATAATCAAAAAGATCCGTTGCCGTAAATCAAGAGAATTACTTAAACAAGCAATATCTCCATGCTACCTTTCTTGAAGTGCTCAGTCCCGAGAAGCGTGCAAAAGGAATAAACCAACGGGAAGCACTACACCGTGTCGAACTCGAAAAGGCGGAGAACAATTCATACGAGGAAGTGGCAATTCCAAGGATCGCAACAAGAAAAGCCAACGACCACAAGTGACTTTAAAAAATAAGCTATCTCTTCAACGGGCGGATTTTTGAAAGATCACTATAAAAGGTTGAGGAATGACTACGAAAAAGTAGTAGAGGTTACTGAATCATGAACATTTCAAGAAAACATTTGAACTCGTAACCTAAAATATTCTCAAATCATTCAAGATTAATCCTCAAGCCTACACTACGAAGAAAATCAATCCAACACTCACCTGTGAAGGAAAGATAACTTCAATCGGTTGAAGAGGAAACCTTTGAAGAAAAGGGGTCTACATTCCTCGAAGGATTGTAGGAAGGTTCAAGGTCGAACCAAGTCTTGAGCTTTTGGAGGGCTTCATGATCAAATCCAAAGAGCTTGAGCAAGTGAGTATGTGTAGCAGCGATTGCCTTGTGAAGAAGGCTGAGTCGTGCGAGGAGCCACCGAGTGATCAAGCGTCTCAGATCGAGTCCCAAAGGATCAAGTCACGGTGTGTGATCAAGACTATGTCTGATTGGGTATACCACTTTGTATCTTGATCAATACCTAGTGGATTCCTCCGGGAGTTGGAGAAGAGAGGAGTAGAAGAATTACCCCATCTTGAACCTCTATAAAAATCTTATTGTGTCATTTACATTTCAAGACTTTAATTCTTGCATCATATTTGTTTAATTCTGACATATTTGCTATCCATTAGATAATCTCTAAGTACTAAATCAAGCTCTAAATCTCTACTTAACCAAACTTAAGGGTGTTAAGTCTTCCGTTGAAAAACAAACCACGCTTGAGTTAATTTAGACTTAACGGTGAGTTATTCCATCAACGGCTCGATTGAGTCCGTTGAGAGACTAACTCTCTTGATTAACTAAATTGGTACACCACCAAGGACAACGGTGTGTAGTATCAACTCTGAATATTTAAAAGACTAAATCAAAAATTTGGTAAGGTTTATTCAACCCCCTTCTAAACCTTACACTTACACCCCTTGGGACCTACAAGTGGTATCGGAGCGGTTGGTTCATTGAGCCTTCCGCACCGGTTCTTGAACTAGATCTCCAAACTTTTCAAAGTCCGCTTTAGTACTTAAACTTTCAAAACTCTTTTTATCATTAAAATTTATTATCATGGAAGCAAATTTGACACGCATCCCTATGTTCACAATTGAAGAATTTGATGATTGAAAAATTCGTATGTAGGCTCATCTATTAGCATTACACGATGAGATGTGGATAGTGATAGAGGATGGGCCACTGCAAATCTTAAAGGTGAACACAACTATAAGAAGAGCTGCGGTGAAGGTGAAGAGGATGTTGTCCCTAGACCAACTATGGTTGAAAAACCAAGAACCGAATGGACAAATGATGACGAAAAAGATACTGACTGGACAATGTAGCGAAGGACATCCTTTACAAAACATTGGACAAAGCCATGTTCAATAAAGTCAAATCATGCAAAACGGCTAAAGAAATGCAGGACAAGCTAACATTGATTTGTGAAGGCTCGGAGCAAATCAAAGAAAACAAATTATCGGTGGTTTACATAAATTTGAGAACTTCAAAATGATCTCGGAGAAAACCGGATCAAGCTGGATGCTCGGTTCACGTAAATCACCAACGAGCTATCTGCACTTGGAAAGGAATATACACAGAAAGAAATATGTATGAAGATCCTAAAAAGTCTTCCAAATGAATGGGAAATGAAGGTCATGGCACTAAGACATTCCATGGACCTATCAAAGACTTCCAACCATGAACTATTCTCGGACCTCAAAGCCTACGAGTTTGAGCTGAGAATAAAAGACCAGGAAGAGACAATTTGTACCCAAAACAAATTGCTCTAATTGTTAAAGATGGGAAGAGAGAGCGAGGTCAAAGAAGCTATTAATCCGAAGAAATAGCCCGATGGTTAAAAGGTTCAACAAGTTCTTCAATAAGAACTACAAGAGAGGCAAGGGCGAATCTTCCGAGAAGACACTCACTCCCTCCAAGTCAAGGAAGATAGGCCAACCAAGAGAAATGAGATCATCAAAAAGTTGAATATCAAAGGGTGACAATCCAAGAATGGAAAGAGGCTGATCAAAAGGTTGAATATCTATCTTTGGAATCTGTAGACAACCAGTCACTATGCCATTGATTTGCCCATATCCTGTAGTCAACAAATACAGGAATGAAGAAGAAAGAAAAGTCTTGAGAGAAAGAAGACAAGAAAAGAAAAAAAAAGGCAATGTTGGTCTGCAGAGATCTCTTTGAAAGACCAAGTCAAGAGAGACAAATGCATTGATTCGAGAGCGATGAAGGCGACTACTCAAGTGACTCGAAGAAGAAGCCTTGATCCGTTTGATGGCCAAAGAACAAGATCAACTCCGACCAAGAAGATGAGGTACACTCTAACTCATCAAACTCGGTTCTAGTGATAGTGATCGTGACACACACACTTCATCACCCATTGATCTTTATGATTCATTAGGCAAAATGATGAAAGATTTTGAACACATTAAATCCTCACACACACTATTAAATGAGGAAAACAGCCTACTCAAGAGCCAAAACTCAAAGTGACTAAGGAGCCGAGTACTCTAAGTCAAATAGGCGATGAGAATGAAAGTTTAAAAATTTGAAAATGCTAAGTTAATAAAGAGAAATAGTTGCCATAGAAAAGAGGGAGAATGACCTCAAAAATGTGATTGCCTCATTCACTAAGGCATCTAAATCATTGGATGATCTTATTATGAGTCAAAGAGAATATGGAAACAAGACAAAGGCTTAGGATTTAATTCCTCTGTGCTATGTCAAACTCCAAAAGTAATTTTGGAAAAAGGATCTTCAAGCAATGAAGAGTCCAAAAAATCCAAAACTCTAAATGTTGCACACACATTCACTCCAAAGCACAACCACAAGCAAACGGCCTTGGTTATAAAGGAAAAGGAAGCGGCCGATTGAGTGCGGCTGAAAGGGCAGTGAGAAGAGACTCGGTCGAGTTCCTCAAAACTCCAAACAGAAAATACTCTGTAAAGAAGAAAAGCAGAGCTACCAAAAACCCCAGAAAATCTATAAAAGAAATACATATGATGGGAATGGTAGAAAATATCCAAGCCAAGTGATTGGAATGATGTGAACTATCGATAGACTTATGGAATATAACCCCAAATGGCAAAGGCACAGAACTCAAGAAAGGCCATTCCAAAAGTATAAGAGCTTTCATCAAGACACATATGCACCTAGGCACTACACTCGGAGACACCACAATTACCCAAAGAAGCGATTGCTAAAACTTATACACGAGCATACGACAAAAGAGACAATTTGTATGAACCTAAAATCCCAAGCAATTTGCCAAGATTAATTATGATTATGGCAGATAGATGACAACCCCTTAGAGTCAAATCATTTGGCTATAAGTTGGTTGGATCATCTTACAATTCTAACCCCTCGGGACCCCGGACAAGTATGGGTACCTAAAACTTAATTTCCTTGATTGCGGGTTCAAGGAACAGTGAAAGTTGCGAGGAACCTGGTATATGGATAGTGGTCATTCCCGGACATATGACAGAAACAAGAAAAATCTGTCAAAATTCAAGGAAGTAAAGGAGCAAAAGTCATATTTGGAGGAAATGAAGCTCCGGTGAAATAAGAGGCATTGGATCCATCAAGAGGAATGGATTAGAAATCACGGATGTTGCATATGTTGAAGGACTCAACTTCAACTTGCTAAGCATCGATCCAACTCGTGACAAGGGCTATAATGTTGGATTTAACATGGGTATATGCCAAATCAAGGATCTTGAATCGAATGAAGTTGTCTTTGCAAGGATGCGGACAAAAGAACATGTATGTAGTAGATTGGTCAATCACACCCAAAGACTGTCTATTAGCAAAACCACAAATTTAATCAAGTTGGTACGTGGCACAAAAAGTTGAGTCACCCGAATTTCAAAACGATTAACAAGCTTGCAAGAAGTAATCTTGTGGAAGGACTTCCGGACTCGAGATACAAGAAAGAGAGTATATGTGATGCATGTCGAAGGAAAACAAATCAAATCTTCATTCAAAGAAAAAGACATGTCCATCTTCAACAAGAATATTGCATCTCTAGCTACATATGGATCTATTTGGCCCAATGGAACCAAACCGGATAATTGGAAAAAAATACACCTTGGTGGTAGTAGATGACTACTCAAGATATACATGGACAATATTCATGTGTAAGAAGAAAGAAACTCTCTGAAAACTACCACAAATGAAGAGGATTCAAAATGAGAAGAGCCAAACCATTATCAAAATAAGATCGACGGAGGAACCGAGTTTGTCAATGGAATAATAACTCGAAGATTGTATTGAAAATGGTATTGGTCATGAACTATCTGCGACAAGGACTCCACAATGAGAATGGAGTTGCAAAAAGAAGGAAAGAACTCTCAAAAGAAGCGGCAAGGACCATGTTAGGCAAGCGGGGTTACCAAAAAGATTTTAGGTCAAGCAATCAACACGACTTGCTACACTCAAAACAGGATGTATGATAAGCAGGAAATGAAAAAACTCCTATGAGATTTGGATTGGAAGAAAACCAAATGTTGCATATTTTAGAATATTTGGATGTAAATGCTTCATCCACAACAATGGCAAAGATAATCTAAAGGCCTTCGATGCTAAAGGCGATGAAGGTATCTTCTTGGGATACTCGGTGAAAGCAAAGCCTCTGAGTACTCAACAAAAGGACTATGGTTGCGGAGGAATCCATTCATGTGGTATTCGATGAGCCAAATGTAAATGGAGAAGACATTGAAGAGTCGGTTGATAAGTTGAATCATCCAACCATACGAAGAGTCCCTATCTTTGAAGCGAAGTCAGGCCGGAACTATTAACTCGGATGAAGATGAGATAGGTGAGTCTCATAAAATCTTTGGAAAATTGGCGGCTAAGTGACTACGAGAGAGCTGATCAAAGCAACACACAATTGCTAGACGATCGAACCCGGCTAACTTACTTCAACTTTGATGTAAGATGGTGAAAGACCATCCACGAACTTGTCATTGGAGATATAAGAGAAGGTGTCAAAACAAGATCGAACTCAACAAGAAGTTATGTTCACATGCTTTATCTCGCAAATAGAGCCCAAAGATGTGTTACAAGCATTGGATGACACACATTGGATTCAAGCTATGCAAGAAGAAGTGAATCGGTTTGAAAGAAATAAAGTATGGGAATTAGTTCAAAGACCCACCCATCAAAATGTTATTGGTACTAAATGGGTGTTCGAAAACAAGATGAACGAGGAAGGTTACGTGGTAAGAAACAAAGCAAGACTAGTAGCCAAAGGATATTGCCAAGAAGAAGGAATAGATTTTGATGAAACATTTGCTCCTGTAGCAAGATTGGAAGCAATAAGGATGTTTCTTGGTTATGCAGCTCACAAGAATTTCATTGTATATCAGATGGATGTAAAAAGTGCATTCCTAAATGGTTTACTAGAAGAAGAAGTGTATGTTGAACAACCTCCACGATTTGAGCAGAAGACTCTTGGAGATAAGGTATACAAACTTAAGAAAGCTCTGTATGGATTGAAACAGGCACCCAGAGCATGTTATGATACTTTGTCACAATTCCTAACTGAGAATGGATTCACAAAAGGAAAAGTAGATAGAACACTTTTCAGAATTCAAGACAAAAAGAGTATCTTGCTTGTTCAAATATATGTGGATGACATCATTTTTGGATCCACAAACAAAGAAGGGGTGTGTGAAAAATTTTCAAACCTCATGCAAAGTAAATTTGAAATGAGCATGATGGGAGAGCTAACATTCTTCCTTGGACTCCAAGTGAAACAAGCGAAGGATGGAACCTTCATAAGTCAAACAAAATACACCGAGATTTAATGAAGAAATTTGGTATGGAGGAGAAGTCTTCGTAAAAATACCAATGAATACATCGGTCAAAATGGACATGGATGCAGGATGGCAAGCACAGTAGATCAAACAAGATCTGAGCACTTATTGGATCATTGCTCTATCTCACAAAAAGCGGCGGACATCACCTTTGTTGTAGGTGTATGTGCAAGATTTCAATCTGCTCCAAAAGAGAGTCATATGACAGCTAAAAGAATCTGAGATACTTGAAAGGAAGCGAAGTTGGCTTATGGTATCCAAAGGAAGGTGGATTCAAACTAATTGGCTATTCGGACTCGACTATCTTTGGATGCGAGTGGGCAGAAAAACACCTCGGGCATGTCAAATGCTAGGAAACAGTGATTTCTGGTTTAGCAAGAAGCAAAATTCAATAGCCACCTCTACACCGAAGCGGAATACATAGGCTGCGGGCAAATTTGTGCCCAAGTCCTATGGATGAGACAAAGAAATGAGAGACTATGAAGTTGAGGAAAAAGAAATTCCAATCATGTGTGATAACACAAGTGCAATTGCAATTACTCAAAATCTGTGTTGCACTCAAGAACAAAGCATATCGATGTCGAGATATCACTTCATAAGAGATCATGTTGAAAAGAAGGACATCATCTTGGAGTATATCTCAACCGATAAACAATTGGTGACATCTTCACAAAACCATTATGTGAGTCAAGATTTGAAGAACTCAAGCATGAGTTAGGGTTAATTGAGCTGGTGACACTCGAGAAGAATCAAAGAAAAGAAATGGAACACAAAAAGGGAAAAAGAGTCAACTCACAAATCGACTAAGTAAATCACCAGACGGAAAGACAACTATACCAAGTCACCGTGACAATTTGAGTCACAAAGAGGATTGTGAGAAGAAGAAGCTAAACCAAAAGGCAAAAGTCAATCATTTATGAGCAAAGTGACAAAAACGCAATTTTACTAAGTGGGAATGTTTTTAAGAATGACGTCAGCATAATTATGACGTGTACAGGCAAAAGCTGCACACCAAGCTTATGATTGGATATAAATGCTGCCGCATTAAATACGAGACATTAAATGCTCAATCGGCGTGCCAAATCTAAGCCGTTGATTTCGATCCCATTTCAAAAACCACCCGCACGTCCTTTCATAAACCATACTTAAACCATTTTCGTCCGTTTCTCTCACACACTACCAAAACTGTTCATTTCTCTCTCGCAGAAGCAAAGGCAAAAATTTTCTCAAAACCCTATCTATCTTCAAATCAATCTCTAAGTTTTCTTCGGTAAAATCTGAAGGATGGCATCGACCTATGATTTTGTCAAGTTAGGAAAGCAAATCCACACCGGGTCTCTTTGTGGATTTCGACGGCATGGTGAAAACAGGGGTCCGACGACACCCTAGTGAAGAAAATTGCTTTGAGAAATTGGAAACGCCTCTGGGTCAAATCGTTTTTACGACGCTGGAATATCCGATGACCTATGTGGAGGAGGTCGCACGATTCTCGTGAACGCCGAGATTCACGATGAAGGGATAAAGTCATCATTCACGGAAAGAAGCTCACCATCTCTCGCCAAGGATTTGGTGAACACCGCCACTACCAATGGAAGGAGCATCGAAAATTAACGAAGTCGATGTAAACCTGGCTGCCGCTTGGAAGGAAATAGCCAAGCCCGACTATCTTGATAAAATAGTTTACACATCAAACAAGAGGGTCTCTGAAGGAGGATTATCACAAGTTGTTGGACATAGTTGCCAAATGTATTGACATCAAATTTGGCGGCTTTGACCAACCTGTCAAAAGCAAAGTTGATCATAATGGCTGCGATCATTGAAGAAAGGAAAATAAATCAAAATTTGAGTTTGTCTCAAAGCAGACTATGCCAAAATGTAGGGAACAAATCCTTCAAGGAAGATGGTACATTTGGAGGATCCCTAGGATATGGCCTGTGATTGGCGGTGATGGAGGTGAAAGGAGTCCTTTTAGACATGGAAAGGCGTTCCATGTAAACAAGAGGATGTTCGAGATCAAACCTCTCTCGGCGCACGAAGAAGAGCCTACGCCAAGAGAGCGACACAAGTGAGGGGGAATCACCACTGAAGATACAAATTGTTTCCTCTCCACCAAAGAAGAAAGTTTCGCCTGCAATGCTAAGAAGATCAGCTCAAGCTCTGCGAAAAAAAGAAAGTCAAACTCGCTCCCCCCAGCAAAGAGTCACCGCCCTAGCGCAGCCGTGTCTCCCCCCGGCGATCGAAAGAAGGACTCTCAACTACCTTCTCGGATCGTCAAAAGAGGAGATCGATAAGCCAAGATGGCCACTCCTCGAGAAGAAGACACCAAGACGCCCCCGCCGCCCAAGACTCGAAGAAACTCTCTCTCAACCGAAGTCCCTCAGTACGAACTAAGAGACGACGAAGAATCATCAAGCAATCCGAGCTTGAGAAACCGCCGAGTCGACCACTCACCGAACAAATACGGCTATTTGAAGCGGTAGAGTCCTCGATGTAATTGATGAAAACAATTAAAGTCTGCTGAAGGCGCGTCAGCAAAAGGCAAAAGCGCAAGATACAATCTGTAGTCCGCGCACCGAGACACAAGAAAAAGGCGATAGAGTGATAGTGATGTGATGATCCTATCCCCACTTTACCCGGACATCCAAAATCGTCTGCGTGAGTGGAGGAAGTGGAAATTGAGTCGATCCGAGGAGAACAGTTCCAACGGCCCGAGTTTATAGAAGAAGAAGAATCTGCCGAACTTCCTCGGGACCGACCTCTGTGATCCCGAAGATCGGATGAAGACAAGCGCACGAGATATCCTGCGCAGATCTTCAAGGATAAGGAGAAGGAGCGATCGCGAGAAGAAGGCGAGGCAAGAGAGAAGGCCAAAGATCTCGCCTCTCACCGGAACCACGAACATACACATTCTCACTTCGATATTCTATCGAGAAAGTGATGAGGATCTGACCTGCTGGCCGCCCGCGTAAGAGTTGCAAATGCAAAGCAGGCAATGCATGAATCCGAGAATTCTTCATGAGAAGAGCATGATGGAGGGACCAGGAGAGTCCTCCAAAACACAAATGAAATCGATCCAATGGGAGTGGTTCAAGAATCGCCACCGTTGTTCTTTGCCACCACTTCCCCAGACTCACTCGGAAGAAAGAATTAAGGAACTGGCGATGAAACCGAGTTAGTGGGGACCCTAGTTGAGCCAACCCCTAATGAAGGTGTCTTACCACACGCCCCAACGGCTGAACACACAAGAAAGCAAATGAGTCCGGAGACGAGTGACCCCATTCCAAGTCACTCACCGGGTGAGCCACCGGTGGGAAATCTCCTCCACCGCAGCAAGATCGGAGAATCTTTGCAGATGACTCCACAACGAATCTAGGAGGCGAAGTGGAGAAAGTACAAACGCAAAACGAACAAAGACAAGTTGCCATCAACGAAGCTCAAACAGAAACTGCTGTCTCGGTGAGGTGCCAACCGCTCTGAAGGCTAATGACGCCAGCTGCGATGCGATCGAGGCACGAGGAAGGAACAACCCTGGGAGTTAACACTGGGCGATGAAAGTGCACTCCATGGGGTTGAGACTCCAATGGATGCCACCACCAAAGACCCTAAGACACCGACACGCGAAAGGGAGGTCCAGAGCCTCGCACGCAATCGAGACTGCGGGAGGTAATGAAGGCCCACGGGAGGTTGAGACTTCCGGGGTAAAGAAGTCAAGAGAAAACATCCCTCCTGCTATCATTGATCCATCCGAAAAGGAGATAAGCGCGCTTCATGATTCCCAGGATAATCCCGATGTAACCTTTCGGGATCGAAAGGTGACGAAGAAGTTTGAGTCATCCCCGTGACAACTTCAAAAGACTCGACTACGGATGTTCCCGGCCGAGCAAGTCGATCTCAAGACTACTCGTCAAACTTTCAATTTTGATGATGAGCCACCAATGGAAATCTCATCATCGTCCGATGACGCTTCGATAAGGCCGAGGATCACCCACTCAATTGGAGAAACCAGTGAGACCAACGAAGGCTGTTGAGACGGCCGAGGCTCGGCAAAGTCGGTCCACTTCACAACAGACCCGGTGAAACAGTCCCCCACTGCGTAGGCTCCCAAGCTACAGCAGATTCGACTCAAAAAGGAACTTCACGCGCACCTTTCATTATTGAACTAATCCCGGTTGGCGTGATGATTCCTTTGTAGAATCATTTCCTTTCTCCTTGGAGGTACCCGACCTCCATGAAGAGTCGAGAAAACGAGCTCGCACGCTTCCCGCACAGACCCTCTGTCATTTCGCTGTACCATCATTCCAGTGACTATGACTTTGACGCTGCGTGGCCATCGATGCAACGGAAGAAACAATTTGAAGTTCGGGAAGTGTTCAAGGCATTATTTGCTGAAATTGAGCGGATGGAGAGGCACCAGGCCTCTATGGACATGCGGCCCAACAAGAGAGATGCCAACTTACTGCGACTTGAGAGGCATAACAATGATAAGGAATGGTGGCAACAACGAAAACAATGCGTGTGGAACAAGTCGGATACTTCAGGACATTGTTCAACAAGTCGTTGGTATGGCGGTGAGAATGCTTGATGCAAAGACGAAATTGAGAGAACACATTGAGCACATGCATGAAGCCCACACTATTTGAGAGACAAAGGCTGCTGCGTGAGCAAAATAAGAGTGATCTCCGGCGTTTGGAAGAAAAGATGGATAGAAAATTCAGCCTTTCTCATGGCTGAAATGAAGCTAATTTCAAAGAGAGTCCAACGCTACTCGCTCTGAATTTCGTGCCGCATACTCCGCAGTTGCAGCAGACTCGAGACGAAACTCTACTATCGGCCAGAGCTCGACTTCCCGCTTGCGGATGTTTCTAGGTGTTCCTCTCTCCTTTGATGATGCCAAAAAGGGGAAGAAGAGGAATACCTTAAAGCACAGAAGAGATCTCCGAAGGTTTGAAAAAGAGGAAGCAAATCGTGAAAGGAAAGACACTGAGGAAGTGTCAAAACAAAAGAAAGGAAAGTCCGTTGAGGGGGAAGGATCGAAAGAAGTGACTCGATGATTGCACAAACCCCCAACAAGGTATTGTCACACAAATGATATTATCGACAACAAACTCCCAAATGACTCGCCACTCCAACACTCTGCTATATCTATGGTGAAAAGAAAGACAATTGAAGCGGGGATGGAGGAAGTGGAAGGAAGAATGGATGCCCTGGGTTATGAACATCTTGAAACAACATGGAGGCATTCCAAAGTGAAGCGAGAGACACTTATGCCATCTCGTATGTCGGGACCGAGCCACGATCAGTTGATGAATTTAAAACGCGCCGCATCCCGAAGGATACTTTGCAAATATGTCTATGGCTCAAGCTTGGGACTTGTCTTGGGAAAAGGGTCTCACGTTATGTGAAGAAGGCGACGAGCGGCGGACTACCTGATCACTCTGCTGGTCACTCAGTGGAAAGAAGAAGACCCCAAGACAATACACGCCCGAGGTAGAGGAAGAAGCGATGGTGGAGGAAGAGGTTTCGGACCTAGGCCTCTGCCCAAAAACATTGAGTCGTAGATCCGGGAAAGAAATGAGGGATCTCTTTGGGCTGTCTTGACCAAGTAGCCAATTTGCAAGTGGCTAAAAGTAATCTTGAGTATGCGAAAAGAATAGAAGAAGAAAATAAGAGACAAACTCAGGCTATGGGAGGAAAGACAAGAGAGATTAAGAAGAGATGAAGGCTGCCGGGAAGGCTTATGAAAAGAAGAAAAAGGCGGTGACGATGAGAAAAATAGAAGAAGAAGCGAGAAGATCTTGAACAAGATGAAAGAAGGAGATAAAGGAGATGAAGTGTTCTTTGTCACCCCTTCATGTATCTTATTGTGTAAATACATACTATGTAAGTCTTCCGCAATAAAGCTATAAATTCTTTATTTTTGTGTAGACAAATGTTTGCTCGATACACCTTGTAAACATTTGTGTAAAAGAACAAGAATGTTATGATCAATAAAAGGATTGATTCTACGCATACATTCTATGTGAATACACTATCTGTATGTATCTTTGCTATTTACATTTTTGAATGGTTTAAGTTTTGGCATCATCAAAAAGGGGGAAATTGTTGGGAAATTTATTAGATTTTGATGAATGCCATGTAAAACTTAGAATAGGAAGTTGGCACCCCATTTTTGTTGTAAACTGCATTGTAATAAATAGAACTGGTCAAGTTGAGTTAAGTCAGCTATGCCCAAACAAGCAAGAAGACAACTGAAGACTAGAAGGAAGACTCCGCTGCGAGACAACTGAGTATTTCTTAATTTTTAAAAGTCTTGTTTGACAACTATAACTGATGAACATTTTCAGAAGATAATTAGTACAGTTGAAGGAATATTCTAGTAAGCTAACCAGAAATATTTTAAAAAGACAATTAGTAAAAAAGCTTCCAAAGAAGGCAAGAAACTAAAAAATGGAAATTTCTAAACAAAAATTGTGAAGAACTTTTTAGGAAATATCCAATATATTACTAAAAAATTTCTAGGAGTTTTTTCGATACATATCTAATAAAATATGTTAGATCATCCTCACCATAGGATATTTTGAATCTTCACAACAGTTCATATAATAAGGTGGGTAGTATAAATAGTGATGAAAGACTCATTTTTAACTACAAAGCTTGCAAACGAAGCTTATCAAATACACACAAACTCCTGTCCGACCGTCTAACGGGTCTGCCCATAATAGTGGCAATTTTGTCATTTTGCCGGTAGTGGCATTTTTGTAATTTCTGTTCGCGTGTTATTTGAACGTGTCTCTTCAATTTCAGCGGGCAAAACATGAACCGTCGTTTCACTTGAATCTTTGGACGTGGCTTCCGATTCACATCTCATCATTTCTCAACTTCTCCACTTCTCAACATTGCAAAAACCTACGAGGCAAAAAAAAAAAAAAAAAACTTACAGAGTTCTTACAGAGTTCTTCGTTCGTTCGAATCGGGAGAAAGAGTGCGTTCGTTGGTGGCGTTGGTTGTGAAGTTTTCGTTCATTTTCGTTCGAGTTTGAGTTCGAGTTTGACAGAAGAGCACATTTTCTTCGCGTTTTTCGAAGTTTCTGTTCGTCAAATAATGTAATGTTTGATTCATGCACCGATTTAACTTTGAAAAAGGTAGTTTCGTCCATAGGGTTTAAAGTTTTGTGGTGATTTGTTTGATTTTTCGAATTCCAAACCCTATTTTCTGGTTTTTGGTAGGTTTTTGTTATTTTCTGTTTGTTTATGTGTTTTTGTTACTGAACATTTAAGTTATACAAACATTTTCTTAAATGTATTAGTAGTTAGTTCATATTGTATTAGTTTTTATCATGTAAAGTATTAGGAATGATGTATATGTTTTCTTCTGTTCTCAAGTTTTTGCCCTGTTTTTTATGTTGGAGGTTTTTTTATTTTGTATTACTTGTTATTCTCAATTGTATTAGTTGTTACAAAGAAAAGTATTAGTGCAAAACCACAGTCCCCTTTTTATCTTTCTGCATTGCTTTTTTCTTAAATTGTATTCGTAGTTTGTTTGAATAGTATATCTTGTTTATGTAAAGTGTTAGTAATGATTTCTCTCTTTTTATGGAATGTAGTGAAGTGTATATTATTGGTGGTTTTTTGTATTAGTTGTTACTCTAAATTGTATTAGACTGAAATGTATTAGTCCAAAACCATAGTGTCCTGCTTATGTGCTGTTGTTCTGGTTTCTTTTAAATGTTTTTTTTTTTGTATTACTTGGCATTCTCAATTGTATTAGTTATTACACTTTGAAAAGTATTAGTGCAAAATCACATTCCCCTTTTTTTTCTTTGCTTTTTTTGTTTTTCTTTTAAATGTATTAGTAGGTTGTTTGAATAGTAATACTGTTATATAAAGTGTATATTATTGTGGGTGTTTTGTATTAGTTGTTACTCTCAATTGTATTAGTTGTTACACTGAAATGTATTAGTCGATAACCATAATGTCCTCGCTTATGTGTCTTTCTTTGTTCGTGTTTCTTTTAAATGTATTAGGCATTACACTCGAAATGTATTGATTACTCGAATAGTCCGAATAAGTCTAGTTTTTGATTTCTTTGGTGTTTTTATGTTGTTGGTGTTTGCGGAATAAAAATGGTGCGTATGAAGAGACCGGTGAAGAGGTCAAAAAATACTGATATTCCTCCATTAGCTCTTGTTCCATACGATGACCCATCCTCCTCAAGTGAGGAATATATTCCACCCAAGAAGAAGCTGCAAGAGAAAAATGTTGCTTTGAAAAGAAAAAGAGCTAATACGTACTATACCTTTTTAACAGTTTTTAGTGTCTGCAATTTTTTTTTTTAATTTCCAAATAATTCAACTTAAATTTTGTTTTCATAAAGTACTTTCCATGAAAAAACTACAGAAACATACACTATCAAACCAAGTAAAGGCGACTATGAATATCTCTGTCCAATAATTGATGGTCACTGCCGTATAATCAACCATTAGTCGAAAATGAAACCAAAAATATTACTCCTACCACCGACAAAATGGCGACCTACTCCGCAACCAGAAACTCTTCCTCTTCAACTTAGAGAATCATTAATTGAAATTTGTTAAACTAATAATTTTACAGCAAAAGCAATGGCAAACATCTATTTTTCTCCAACTTTTCTCCAAACTCCATCAATCATCATATGCCCTTTAACACCTTCTTCGCCGACATCAGCCTCATATTGCATGACACAATCTTTTTCGATCTCCAATTTTTTAATCGCGTATTATCCATTTTCTCGACGCCAATCTCGGCTTCTTTTTACCAAGACTCGGTTTGCAAACTTCCTTGTTATCCGATAATGACACTATTTCTCTACACTCATCAACACAGTCCAAAACTGGAAGTTGGCGAAAAAACCCAATCTTAGAAGGTAACATGCCAATTGGACAAGAATTCCATGATTTCGTCACGGCCCATCTGCTCTTACTCCCCAAGTCGAAATTATTTGGTTTTTCACGATTGCTCTGCGTACGTCGTTTGATTAACTCAAATTCCTCTTTAGCTTGGTGAATAGAATATTCTTGTCCCGAAAGTAGGGTTTCATTACAAGAGTTGGTTTACGAATTTGATGGTCAGCTTAGTAAAGCGAGCTTCTTCGATTTATGGAGCGAGAGAGTGTTTCGATTAGGCGTGCAAGAGTAAGGGCGAGCCCATCGATTGATTGTTGCCACGAGAAGATACCAAAAGACATCTTCGTAGTAAGCCCATTCTGATTCCTTCGGGCGGATGTTTATTTGTGTTGGAATTTTTATTGTTTTTAAGCGATTCTTTTTTACTAATCTGGATTTAGTGTCTTGATTTCCGACAAGCCACGCTAATAAACGTGAAAGTAACTCAATTCGTCGAGATTTTGTGGAATTATCAGGAGATTGATTGTCATTTATTTGAAAGTAACTCAATTCGTGTCTGCAATTTAAAGTATAAGCACTAACTTTTTTTTTCACATTTTTTGCAGTGATTTTATCACACAATGTAGATCGCGCGGTCTGTGTGAAGTCATATCCAAACTTACTGATGCTCAAAAGAGAGACGTTGAAGCCATTGGCTTTGGAGGTCTGCTGAAGATGTCTGGGGTGAATGCAATCCCAACAAAAATTTTGAGGTGGTTAATTGGCAATTTCAATGGTACAAGTCAGCTCCTTAGGATTGATCAAAATAGGAGTTTTGTTGTGACGGCGGAGGATATTCATGATCGCTTCCCTTCCGCGAAGGAACGAAGGGTGTGATGTTTTAAGAAATAATGAAAGTTTATCTCTAATGACCGATTGGAACGCTAGGTATAAGTTTAAGGCAGAAGTTAGTTTGAAGTATTTTAGGTCTATTTTGGAGAGTATGGTGGACGGTGGTGACGACTTTAAGCATTTTTTTTGTTTTATTTTCATTGTCTTCATTTTTAACACCAAGTGCCAATAGGAATGTGGACTTTGGTATGTTACGTTCAGTTGTTGAGGTGGAAAACATAAAACAGTTGGATTGGTGCACATATGTGCTTAATAGGCTGTGTGTTGCTGTTAATAAGTATAAATCAGATAGTGTCAAGAATGTGAGCGGCTGTATTTTAGTTCTTCAGATCTTGTATTTTTATCGTTTGAAATGGCAAGGTCGTGCGGAACCCACAACCCTACCATTGATACAGCATTGGGACATAGACAGAATCAAGAAAAGGGTTGCGGAAGAAGTTGCAGCCGGTGAATTCGGACAGGGAGAGTTCCTGACAGACACATATCCCATGTCTCGCAGGAAAGGGTAGAGTGGGAAGAAGCCTCTTAGCGAGGGAAATATTTGTGAGGAAGAAGATCGAGTAAAAGATGGGTAGGACGGGAAGAAAGGGCAGACAGAGGAGAGAAAGAAGCATGAGAATGATGATGAGAGCGAGGACTGTGAGTTGATTGAGTTGATTAAGTACAAGCTGCCCAAGGGTGAGATGGTGGATGAGGTGATCCACGAATTGGCGAAGGATGTAAGATAAATGTTGTTATATATATTATAATTTACTTTAAAAGTATTAGTAGTTTTCTAATAATTTTTGTTGTTTTGTTTTTCGAAATGAGCGAGTTATTCATGTTGCTTAGGAGGGACATGAATGTCATATTTCACGCACATGGAAAGGGTTAGGAAGGCTGCGGAACAATTCGGAAAAAAGAGACTTCATTGTCCCACCGCTGAGTTATGTCGAGACTCAACATTCTTTTTTCAAGTGCAAAGTTGCATGAATATGTTGACGAGGTTGTCGGAAATTTGAAAAAATGAAGAGATTCATTGACCCTTCCATGCTGCACTTTGAGATCCTGACCCCGGAAGAGGGCGTTATACCTGGGATGAATAAAGATGTCCCTGCTGCTGCGCATGACGATGTAATACCCGAGGAGAAGGAAGAGGTAGAGAATGAGAAGGAACATGATAAAGAAGAGGCTGAGAATGTGAAGGAATAGGGGGAGGATGATGAGGATGACAAGGAATATTTGGAGGATAAACAGGAAGAAATTCATGTGAATCAAGACGCCATTGATGATTGTGTTGCAGAACTTGAGAAGGATGATTAGGAGGAGAAAAATGAGAAGGATTTAGCTGTAGCTGAATCAGGTATTAGTAGATGTACTGTAATGTATTAGGGTTTACACTATAATGTATTAGTTGTAATTCTATTAGGTATTAGTTGTTGCACTGTACTGTATTAGTTTTTAGTCTGTTAGTTATCAGTTGTTATTCAATTAAGTATTAATTGTTGCATTGAACTGTATTAGTTTTTACTCTGTTAGGTATTAGTTGGTGCACTTTAATGTATTAGATGTTACACTATAATGTATCAATTGTCATACTAATACATTACACTATAATGTATTAGTTGTTATTCTATTAGGTAGTAGTTTAGTTTTTACTCTTTTAGGTAATAGATGGTGCACTGTAATGTATTAGCTGTCACACTATAATGTATTAGTTGTTGCATTGAATTGTTTTTAGTTTTTACTCTGTTAGGTATTAGGTGGTGCACTGTAATGTATTAGATATCACACTATAATGTATTAGTTGTCATACTAATACTTTACCATTTGTTTTTGTGGAAACAGATGAACGGTGGCCCATTCGTGAGAAGAAAGCTTTCAGGTGTTCGTTTATGAAAAATCACAGCAAGAATTTTACTGGTGTTGTGTTGTCAAGAAAGCAAAAGGATGTGGCTGATTATTGTTTCTTCAATCATAAAACAAAGAAAGAATAAATGACGTTTTCAACTACCAGTTCAATTATGTTATTGGAATAATATTTTTTTTTCATTATTGATATAAGTTATTTTTTTCAGTCGAGATGAACCAATTTTTGCACATGGTGGGTTTTGTTACGTGCCGCTGGCTGATATGCGCAAGTTGAATGATGAAAGTCTGATCCACATCAGCATAATTGATACATGGGCATTGCTCCTCAATAGAAGAACTGTTGATGCAAAGAGGAAGAAATGCTTTTATTTCTATGCTCAGCATTCTATAAGCAAACAAGTTGTTTTATTTGATGTATTGTCATGCTCTACATTAAGTAATGGCATGTTTAACATTGTGTTTTATTTTCAACAGTTATACATAGGAAACATGGCTGAAGAAATCCCTGGCAGAAATTGGAGAGAAAGTTTGAGAGATTGTTGGATGCACTGGATGAGAGTAGTAGGTGTGATGGATTTGAGTGGTTTTGACTTAGTAAGAAATCATTTCTGTTTCCAATGTACTAGCATCTATATTGTAAAGTATTAGTTGTTACACTATAAGGTATTAGCTGTTAAACCTAAATGTATTAGCTAAATATTATTATTTTTGTTGAAAATGTAGATTTTCTTCCCAATTTGCTACAAAGCCCATTTTGTGGCTGTTGTCATTAATTTTGTTGATGGGAAGGTCCAATATCTGGACAATTTGGTCCACCACGAGGTCTTTGTTGAAAAGTACAAGAAACTTGGGACTTGTTGTGGTAAGTATTAGTTGTTACACCGAAATGTATTAGTTTTTATCTTTGCAATGTATTAGCTAGTATATTTTAAAGTATTAGTTGTTACACGATTAGTTAATGTTGTTATGGTTTTCTTTTCACTTGATCCAAAAAATAATTTTTCTCGAATCAAGCTAATGAACTAAAACATCCACAAGCCCGGGAGGTTAAGCTTTTCCCACAGGAAAATGTCCCTTCACCGGTGGCAAGCCGTTGCGAACAATGTGGATGTGGTGTATTTTTTAATGCACCACATGAAAATTTTATCGCCAAGTCTACTCAAAGCCGGTTGAAAGCTGTATGAATGTTCCTTTCAAACATATATTGCTTATATTCATCCCTTCCCCGTATGAATTTTTTTCATGTATTTCTTTTTTGGGTTTTTTGTAGCGCAATGTACGACGTGCTTTAAGGGCATCTTTCTGTTCTAGAATTGCATTGAACCCGTTGAATGAGAAACGAGTTCAACTTGAGAAAGATGTTCTTGATTTTGTGAGAGAGATGAAGTAAACAAGTAAGATTTTATTTAACATAGAATCAATTTTATGAGTTTAACAAAGTGATATTTTTTAACATAATGTTTTTATGATGTACGGGTTACGAAGAATGGTTGAGTACAAGGGATTGTGTTAATTTGGATAGTTTGAATGTTACAAAAAACAATTTGAATATTTTAGGCAAGTATTAGTAGTTATGTGTAAATGTATTAACATGTAATGGAAAAAGTATTAAAACTTGCTTTTAGTGGTTTTGTGTAAATGTATGGAAAGATGGTTGGTACAAGGGATTATTAGAAGTACAACTAATGAATTAGTATTGAAACTTGAAAATATATGTATGGTTTTTTATGTGTTTGTCTTGAAAAAAAAGAATTTCCGTATAAATGTATTAGTTGTTGAATAGAAAAGTATTAGTTGTGAAAGATAAAAGTATTAACACAAACGAGTAATGTTTTTATGCGGACTTCTTGCTGTTGAGGTAATTTTTTTTACAAGAAGTTGCAAATATTATAGGTTCGGTATGTGTTTTACAATGCATTAAGTCAAATGAATAAACAATCCCAGACAAATAACATGAGATATGATAAAAAGTATCACACACAAATAACAAATGTATCAGCAGATACGTTACAATGTATTAGGCCCCTGATCAAGTTGTTACAGTGTTCAATAACAAATAATTCTGAACAATAAATAAGAGATAAGTTAAAACGTATCACACACAAATAAGAAATGTATCAGCAAATACGTTTCAATGTATTAGTCTCTGATCAAGCATTACAGTGTTCAATAACAAATAATTCCTGAACAATAAACAAGAGATAAGTTAAACAGTATCACAAACAAATAAGAAATGTATCAGCAGATACATTGAAACGTATTAGTCCCCTGATCAAGCATTACAATGTTCAATACAAATAATCCCTGAACCATTAAACAAGAGATAAGTTAAAAAGTATCACACACAAATAAGAAATGTATGAGCAGATACATTAAAACGTATTAGTCCCCTGATCAAGCATCACATTGCTCAATAACAAATAATCCGTGAATAATCAACAAGAGATAAGCTAAAAAGTATCACATACAAATAAGAAATGTATCAGCAGATACATTGAAAGGTATTAGTCCCCTGACCAAGCATTACATTGTTCAATAACAAATAATCTCTCGAACCATTAAATCGAACAAATATTCTAAAACACCCTCTCGATATATATTAAAAACGATCAGGATTAGGAGTTTTGGTCCCGAACTCCCTTGATGTGCTTGTGTTTGATGTGTCAAAGACTCTCTTTCTTTTTCTTGTTTTTTTCAAAATGCCCTTTTGCTCTTTGTTTTCGCCTTTGTAATCGAACGAGTAGGATCTAGTATACTAGTAGAAGAACTAGAAATCTCGGTTTAAATTTGTAGAATTCATTGTAGCAACCATCAATTCATCGATTGCCATAGAATCCCTTATAACCATCTTCAAGGATTCTTCTTGCTTCCTCATTTTCTTGGCATTTCAATACAAGATTATAATACTTGCGCACCATTTCATGACGCCTTGAGGATGCAATCATTAGGCACATTACTCACCCAATTCCTCTATCTAATATATCCCATAAGTCCTTTTTGCAAACTTTGTCCACCTTCTTTTGATATAACAATTTTGTATTTCATCCACCGAATTCACATGAAGGACCCGTAACGAATGACAACACAGTAAACCACATTCCTCAAATCTCTTGCAAGAGCAACTTATCAATTTAGTTGCAGTACAAAATGTCACCGTATGTGAACCAACTCCATCATCATTCGATACACTATAAAACATAATGTCGCTTTCAAAATGTAACATTTACAAGAAGTGGAAATTTACTTTAAAAATTCATCTTCAAAATCTTTAAAAAGTGTCAATGTGTATACCTCAGAAGCATGCTTCAATAGTCCAGTCAATGGCAATACAGATGTAGGAGCCGCCCTTGAACACTGAAATTCATCATTTGCTTCATTGCTCCTCCAACGTTTAATTGTTTCCTTGAAAATCCCATAAAAGTCAGTCAAACTGGTTGTTTTCTTCGCATTAAATCCAATGACATAGTTTGTACTTTCACTTCGCTGTGACGACAAAATTCCAGCCGAGAAAAAGTCTTTGTTAAATGTTGTACACCACTTCTCTCTTAAATCGAATAACCACTTAAACCATGGATGACTTTCTAACCCATTTTTTGTAATCATTTTATCCCAACAGTCTTGGAATTCTGCTTCAGTTGTGTACCCCGATAAACACTTGGTAAATGCGTCATTGAAGCATTTGTCGCCTTTCAACCTCCCGAACCGGCTTACATCATTTTGGTAGAGGTGCCATAAGCATAACGTATGCCGCGTTCCTGGGAAAACCTACACAAAAAGAAAGCAGTTAAAAGTATTATATATAACAAATGAATGTATCGAGATTAAGAAAGAAAAGTATTACATATAACGAGAAAAGTGTATTTTTGAATATAAATCAAGTCCAAGTCCAGTTTAGACAGAGCACAGTTCAGTATTACACATTACATTGAAAAGTATTACACATGACATTGGAATGTATTATCATTAACAAAGAAAAGTATTACACATTAACCAAGTACAAATTGTATCTTGTATTTTTCACCTTTTCAATTGAATTTCCAATTGCTAGATCTTGATCTGTGAAGATTGATATAGGGTATTGACCTTCCATTGATTTTTTAAAAACTTCAAAAGCCAATCGAATGATTCGATTTTTCATCCGCTATGAAGGCACAACCAAACATCACGTTTCCAATGATTATTAATCCCAACAAAAGGGGCACAAATCAAATTATACCGATTTGTTCGATATGTCGTATTAAATACAACAACATCACCGTATATCTTGTAATCCTCCTTCATCATTGAGTCCCTCCAAAATAGATTACACAATCTTCCCATATCATCTAATTTAACTCTGAAAAAGAAGTCTTGATCTTCAACACTTTGTTGATACAACATGTCAATCAGCGTTTGTGCATCGCCTACCTCAATTGCATTCATTTTGAATCGATTCACAAAATTCAAGTGGTCCTTCATTGTATGACCAATGCATTCTTCACCCCTGCATCTTGCGCCATGTATCGGAAAGATTCAGTGGCTCTCATTCCAGAAGAAATCATCACCCCAATAGCATTAGCCTTTTCAGTGGTAATCACCCTTTCAGAACGATGCAAATGACTCCACTCTTTTCTAGTGAGTTCGTGGTTGTGCAACATACCATGGTCAACAATTTCATAAACACCATCACTGTTCAATTTTGTCCTCAATGATGCCTTACACCCTGTTCGTGTATTATAAAATTTTTTCTTTTTTTTCTCACTGTTGTTTCTGGATCTTGTAGATCCCTCGCAGGAACATACAAAATATTTTTCCATCACAACACCAACATCATTGCATCTTGTAGTTGTTTTACGAATACTAAATCCAAGTTGTCGAGCATGATTGCGATACAGTGAATATATTTCTTCAACACTATTCCTCTTCATACCAATAAGACAACCACTCAAGTCTTCTGTATAATTAATAGAAGAAAATAATCATTAGGTAAGGAATGTATTAGTTGTTACACTTTGTAATGTTATTCTGAGAAATGTATTAGTGTAATGACTCTTTACCTTCAAAGCAAATCCTGTTGGAATAATGTTGTCCCACCGCTCGCGTGTCATTATTCCCTTCTTCATGATCATCACTAGAATCATAGTGTTATTACACCTAAAAGTAATATACGTTAGGAACAACTAAGAAATAACACAAATTTATTTCTTATCCACAAATTTAAGCCATTTAATAATAAAACAGAGACTCACACGAACCTGTAAATTCTGATACATTTATTTGATACATGTAATACATTAGAACGCAATGTGTAATACATATGACCAAATTTAAGCCGTTTAAGAATAAAACAGAGACTTACACGAAGGTGTAAAGTCTGATACATTTATTTGATACACGTAATACATTAGAATGCAATGTATAATACTTATGCACAAATTTAAGCCATTTAATAATAAAACAGAGACTTACACGAACCTGTAAAGTCTGATACATTTATTTGATACATGTAATACATTAGAATGCAATGTGTAATACATATGCAAAAATTTAAGCCATTTAAGAATAAAATGAGACTTACTTACGAAGGTGTAAAGTCGATACATTTTTCCAATACGCTTAATACATTGATATGCAATGTCTAATACTAATACAGAAATTTAAGTTTTTTAATTATAAAATAGGAGGCTTTCAACCCAGCTGTAAAGTCTAATACATCTAATACATTTTTTTAATACAACTAATACATTCCAATGCGACGTCTAATACTTTTTAAAATAATCAAATTAAAAATACGACATTCACCTCTGTCATTCTCCAAGTTGTCTCCAACCTCCATTGTCTCACCTTCTTGCCCAATGTAGATTTAACAACTAAGTAGCTGGAATGTAGACATACACTAATACGTATTAGGCTCGACACGAACAAATAGATTGATGGTTGTGCGACGTAGGTGATGATGCCAATTTGCAGAGATGGTCGACGGAGGGAAATATCACATATTGCAGGTGCGTACCGGTTGGTGCGCCGTAATGTGGTGTTTTTACGCCCCTTCGTGTTATTTTTCGCCGCCGTTGTGGTTGTTTTCACGGTGGATATGGCCCGCGGCGGTGTGGTTGTGTCGAAGAAGGAAGCGGTGGGATTAAGGCTCCAAATCGCGAGACGAGAATGTCGAACGCGGGCCTGTTTTTTTTTTTTTTTTTTTAATTCGTTGGGTGGACTCGGGTACGGAAATGGGTAGGATAGTTTGACCCGTCTAACGGATCTAGATCCGTCAGACGGTCTGACAGGAGACTAGCTCTATCAAATAAAGTGTTTTACTATTTCACATTCGACTATCTACAAATGTTATCACACAAACTTCATTTTACTACACTTGGCAGATCTCAAACATCAAAAAATTCGTGTTCTACTATCTACAAAAGCTACCACACAAACTATAACATGAAAAAAATAAAAAAAATCCAAATGTGACAAATGCAACTAACCACCAAGATAACTCGGACTCTGATGAAGGATCAATTGCTAAATATGTTCTGATACATGTACAGGTTTCAAGTACAACCAAGTTGAGCACAAAGAAGACATGCACAGTTTCCAAGTACAACCAAGTTGAATACATTTTTAAATGTGTAATTAATGGGGAAAAACCTATTAACTCTTAAATTTTTTACGGTCCAGCTTTGCGGAATCACAAGCCAAGAAATATGGTCTTGCCCCAAGTGAAGCACATATATGCAAATAGGTCCGTGTAGGTCAGGAAAAAATAAAGATACCTCAGTAATGAATTTATGCTAGTCATGAATTTCAAGAGACTTTAAAATTAGTTTCAGTTAATTACATATGAATAGGTGTCGGTCTATTTATAAATTTTTAGGTGTCACTAATACAAATTTAAACTATTGGTTGAATACAAAATGACACATATATTAAACTATTGGTGAAATACAAAATAAACCTATAGTTTTAGACAATAGTTTTGAAAACATTCATTATAATTGTCCAGCAAAATAAAGTAATATTTTAGTTTTAATGAAAACAAAAATATTATTTTCCTACAAAATACTATTCTCAATTGGGAAAAAAAAAATCAAGTTAGATGTTAAGAATTGATATTCACTACATTTCTATTATGATCGAATATATAAAAAAGTGAAACACATAGTCTCCTAACTAAAATAAGGAATTACACGAGATCCTAATTATATACAGAAAATATATTGCGTAGCCAACAAGTTTGAGCAAAGGCATTGGCGACTACACAATGGGAGTGTTTGCAAACACTTAAAATAAGTGTTTTTCAGTTTTTTGCTTAAAAAAAGCGATTTTTAGTGTTTGCATATACCAATTTCTCGCTTCTAATTCTCGCTTCATTTAATCGAGAATCTAAAAGGGAGATGGGGCTTTAGATTCGTCAGTTTGAATTTTACATATAAATAAGTACTTTTCTTGCTTTTTCACCAAACACTCTCAACTTCTCATTCTCAACTTTTAATTCTATTTTCAAACACTACCAACTTCTGATTCTCAACTACTTCTACTTCTGCTATAATAAATCACTTCTTCTAAAAGCAGAAGTTTTTGCAAACACTCCCAATATTTTGCTTCAATAATAGAAGGGGAGAGAATAGCTTGTTGTGAAAGCAAGTTATAAGACACAATTAACCAGATGTAGACCAAGGTCTGTAAGGGCATTCACCCCACATAAGCATCACCATCCTGATTGCTTCAAAATCTAAACCTGTGGTTGTAACATCACCATAGATGATTGAAATCCAGTAAAATGACACAGGAATCAAATACCACGAGTACCACATAATTGGTAGCATTTTATGCAAATTCAACTATAATAAAAATGTGATGCAGTCTTTAATTGTATAGTGAAGTAAATTCAACAGACTCATTCTTCCTACATATAGTCACAGGCATCACAGTTTTGAAAATGAACCTGTATACAAGGTATGGGATCTTCTGTCCAACTCTTGTCATTCATTACATTAGCAGTTCAATTCTGCCGAAACATTTTAAAATATCTTTTTCGCCCCTAAACTCTTAAAGGCGTGTAATTTAGTCCTCACCTTTTGTGTTTACTATATTATTTTTTTGTTTATCATTGACTCATCCAATTTATTTCTTACATAGTAAATTTTGAAAATATAACTGAACACTAAACTAATAGATCACATTTCACAAAGTTAAAAAGAAAGTATATCAGCTAAAAGAAGTTACAAAAAACTGAAATCATCCATTAGAAAAAAAAAATACTGAATTGAGTCACATTTTGTCAAGAGTAGGTTTGATCCAAGCACCATGGACCATTTCAGTTAGGCCAAATGCATTCTTTCTAGCAAAATTGCCCTCAACTAAGTGGTACATTCTGGTTGTCAAAGAGTACATAATCCCACTCTTGCCCTGAAACTTACTGAAGTAAATCTTATTAGCCATGCCACTTACACCACAGGTCTCGGCAAATGATCCACTTGGACTAACATACAAACATTTGTCCCCCAAATCATCCATTTTCTTCCAACACATTTTTGCGAAATTCCATTTTTCAACACTAATAAATCGTCTGTCGTCATTCGTAACAAACACACCCCATATATCTCCTTCTACTTCTGCAAAGTAACTCTCATATTTTATACCATTGTCTTCGTCTTCACTTGTTTCAAGGCATTCGCCACATGTTATCCATCGATGCTCGTCATCGTCTTTCCTCGGATCGAACACTCTAAAGTTTCTCGAGTTAAAATCGAAACAATAATACACGCCGTTGCAGAAAACAGGCGGACATTCCGAAAACCGAAAATAATGCGCACCATTATCGAACGTCTCTAGTTCCCACTCTTCGTCTCCGATTTTAATGTGGCCTAAATTGACCCTACCCCTGGTACTCTTGCCCAAAATCCCAAAAACAGAACAATCAGGGGAAGTTGGTGTAGAGGTGAAACACACCGAGTAGAATGAATCAGTGATTGGAGGAAGTTGTAATTTCTCCTTTGTGAAAGGACTGAAGAAAAATAAATTGGATTTATCTCGTGACATGAGAAGCCATCCATCTTTCGAGAAGTGAATTTCAGCGTCTTTTAATTCTGGGAACTCCAAGTAATAATAGTGATTGTGGAATAGTTTCCAACAATCACTGCTACGCTGAGAAAATATTAAACATGGTGAATCAAAATATGGTGAAGCAATTGCTGGTGGCAGCAATGGCGTGTTTGGGATGACCGAATTCCATGATTTACATGCTAATTTGAAATTGTTACGATCCTTAAAAAATAACTTGGATAATATTAAACTTAAAATCTCCCCAAGATATTCTGACCAACTCCTCTCTGTTTCTATACTCCGAGGTTGATTTAAGAACGCTAACCAATTTCCGGCCATGTTTTTGATTGCTGAATCTGTGAATTATATGAAAATAAGTTTAAAAAGTGAAAAAGGAAAAAAACTTATAGTCACGCACAAATCATATTGTTCATCAACTAATAAGAAAGAGAAAAAAAACAATACTTACATGAACATAAGTGAAAAGTAGGACCTTTGTATGCTTTGCCAAACTTTTAAACACATACAATAATTACGTAAAGTTATCTAGTAGGGTTAATTAAGAATATAAGATTGACATTGATTCTAATTCCAACTTGGAAAAGAATTCCTAATATAACTTGGTTTCAGATTTTTTTGTTAGAAAGTTTGAGACAGTAAAAATTACCTTTTACTACTAATAGATCATTGGTCCACGTATGTAATTGTGAAAGAATTTACAGTTTCCATACAACTCTTAAACAATTACGTACGTGGACCAATGATCTATTAGTATTAAAAGGTAATTTTTACTGTCCCAAACTTAATTCCTAACAAAAAAATCTGAAACCAAGTATATTAGGAATTCTTTTCCAAGTTGGAATTAGAATCAATGTCAATCTTAATTAACCCTACTAAATAACTTTACATAATTATTATTATTATTATGGGTGTGTGTATATATATTTCTGCTATCTATATACTAAACTTCTAGATTTCTTGTTGATTATTACATCGAACCTTTCTATCAGGTTTGGCAAAGCAAACAAAGGTCCCTTCTTTTCATGTAAGTATTGATTTATGCGTCTATACGTATATTTTTTCTTTCTAATCAGCTAAGTTTTCACAATATATATGTGCAGCTTGATTAACTCATTGAGTGATTGTTGCTTTATTATTTTTTATTTTTTTTGCTTTTTTGGATCCAATACTTCTAGTTAATGTGCTTCCTCTTGTCTGAGATTTCGAACTATGGGGCAGTAGCAAAAACGTGCTGTAAAAATTATGTTTCGCAAAAAAGTCAAGTAACTATAGAAAATTCTCGATATTGGTCTTGCAAAATACACAATTTGCAAAATAGTACTGTAACTATACGAAAATCTCAATTTTGGTATTAACGTTATGAAGCAATTCTAACCCTAAACCCCAAAACTTTGAATTCTCAATATGTATCACCAGCTACATATTTATGATATTTTCTCTCTTCACTTCCTAAACTTATTTCCATATGATTCACAGATTCAGCAATCAAAAACATGGCCGGAAATTGGTTAACATTCTTAAACCAGCCTCGGAGCATAGAAACAGAGAGGGATTGGTCAGAATCTCCTAGGGAGATTTTAAGTTTAATATTATCCAATTTATTTTTTAAGGATCGTCGTAGTTTCAAACTAGTATGTAAATCATGGAATTCGATCATCCCAAACACGCCATTACTGCCACCAGCAATTGATTCACAATATTTTGATTCACCATGTTTAATATTTTCTCAGCGTAGCAGTGATTGTTGGAAATTATTCCACTCAGTATACAATGGCTATTATTACTTGGAGTTTCCAGAATTAAAAGACGCTGAAATTCACTTCTCAAAAGATGGATGGCTTCTCATGTCACGAGATAAATCCAATTTATTTTTCTTCAGTCCTTTCACAAAGGAGAAATTACAACTTCCCCCAACCGCTGATCCCTTCTACTCGGTGTGTTTCACCTCTCCACCAACTTCCCCTGATTGTTCTGTTTTTGGGATTTTGGGCAAGAGTACGAGGGGTAGGGTCAATTTAGGCCACATTAAAATCGGAGCCGAAGAGTGGGAACTAGAGACGTTCGATAATGGTGCGCATTATTTTTGGTTTTCGGAATGTCCCCCGGTTTTCTGCAACGGCGTGTATTATTGTTTCGATTTTAACTCGAGAAACTTTAGAGTGTTCGATCCAAGGAAAGACGATGACGAGCATCGATGGATAACATGTGGTGAATGCCTTGAAACAAGTGAAGATGAAGGCAACGAGGATGAGGGGGACGAGGAAGATGATGAGGACGAGGAAGATGAGGACGATGAGGAGGAAAATGATGACGATGATGATTATGATGACGAGGAGGACGATGAAGAATTAACTGAGACTGAAGAGGACGAGGAGGAAAAGGAAGACGAAGACGAAGAGGAAGTAAAAGAGAACGAAGAGGACGACTATGAGGAGGAGGAGGACGATGAGGACGATGAGGATGATGATTATGACAATGGTATACTTTATGAGAGTTACTTTGCAGAAGTAGAAGGAGATATATGGGGTGTGTTTGTTACAAATCACGACAGAGGGTTTATTAGTGTTGAAAAATGGGATTTTGCGAAAATGTGTTGGAAGAAACTGGATGATTTGGGGGACAAATGTTTGTATGTTAGTCCAAGTGGTACATTTGCCGAGACTTGTGGTGTAAGTGGTATGGCTAACAAGATTTACTTCAATAAGTTTCATGGCAAGAATGGGGTTATGTACTCTTTGACAACCAGAAAGTACCACTCAATTGAGGGCAATTTTGCTAGCAAGAATGCATTTGGCTTAACTGAAATGGACCATGGTACTTGGATCAAACCTACTCTTCACAAAATGTGACCTCAAGGATGGATGGAAAGCTTGAATTCAGTTTTTTTTTTTTTTTGATGGATGATTTCAGTTTTTCGTAACTTCTTTTAGCTGATCTACTTTTTTTTTAAAACTTTTTTTGTTAATGTTATTTCTCTTCCTTTTCATTTTCTGTTTAGGCGTTCAAAAATTGGAATTTCTAAGCACAATTATGACAAGTATGAAATGTGATCTGTTAGTTTAGTATTCAGTTATATTTTCAAAACTTACTATGTGAGAAATAAATTTGATGAGGACTAGATTACATGCCTTTAAGAGTTTAGTGGCGAAAAAGATATTTTAAAATGTTTCGGCAAAAACGGGAGCATTGGCGCATTTTACAAGCACTTATCTATCCGGCCCCCTGCTGATTTTGAACTTCGGTTTGGACATAATGTAGTTGGATTAGTTAGTTTTATATTTTTTTACTATTTTTCTGGTCTTCGGTTTATCAGTATCTAGAGATTGTTCCTGTGGATTGTCTGATGTAGTATTTGTGTAGTAGTACCACATGCATTGTGTAGTGTAGACCAAGGTTATCTTTGTTTCTTTCAGTGTAGACCAAGGTCACTATTCCTATATATAGGAAGAATGAGTCTGTTGATTTTACTTTACTGTACAAATTAAAGACTGCATCACATTTTTATTATAGTTGAATTTGCATAAATTAATGCTGCCAATTATGTGGTACACGTGGTATTTAATTCCTGTGTCATTTTACTAATCTTCAATCATATATGGTCGTGTTAGGGCGTCTCCACTCTCCACACTGCGCCAAATTGGCTCCCAAAGCCAATTTGAGCGCCCCAGCACTGCGCCATATTCATCTGTATTTTGGCGTTTGCTACAGTACCACGCCAAAAATGGCGTGGTACTGTAGCAGTGCTACTTTTTTTTTTATTTAATTTGTTATTATAGCTTATTTTAATTTTAAATATTATTATTAATATTACATTTCAGTTAATTTAATAAAAAATAATACTAAAATTAATGTTACATTATTTTCATTAAATATAATTTTTTTAATTTGTTTACTTTTAAAAGTAAAACATTTAATAAATATTATATTAATTTTACTTTTTTTGAATTTGTTTATATCTTAAAAATTAATATTATATTCTATTCTATTTTTAAATTTAATTAATTGTGAAGATAAAAAAATAATAAATATTATATTAAATAAAAATACTTACATAATATTTTATCAATTATACAATAATAAAAATCAAAATAAAAGAAAAAATCTTATGAAATATTCTTTTTTAGTGCAGAAAGTAGTGTAGAGTTCTGGAGATAAAATGTAAATTTTGCGCTAAAGTAGTGCAGATTCTGCAATAAAGTAGTGTAGAGTGCTGAAAATGGTCTTACAACCACAGGTTTAGATTTTGAAGCAATCAGGATGGTGATGCTAAGGGCATCTCCAACCCATAACACCAAATTTGGTGTGAAAATCACACCAAATTTGGTGTTTTGGTGTAATTTTGCAAAACTCATCTCCAACCCACTACACTAAATCTTACACCAAATGAGTATTTTAATATTTTCTTTTCATTTTGGAATAGAAAATTTATTTGTTTATGCAATTATTCTTTTGCTTATATTTTGTTATTATTAATGTAACTAAATAAAAACTTAAATTTTAACTAATATTACATTAATTAATTATATTGCAAAATTAATATCACAACTAATATCACAATAAATAAAAATACTAAATTGCACACTAGACAATAAAAAACGACAAACCTAAAATAAATATTTAAAGACAAAAAAAAAAGATTAATACATTACTAATTCTCGAAATTAGTATATTTATCCCACACGTGATCGATTAATGCATCACGGAGTGCAAAGTGAGCATTTTTGTCCTTGATTTGTTTGTGTCGAGCGAGAAAATCTTGACAACGATTATTCTCATTTGTAACCATCTCAATATCCAGAGTTGGTGCTTCCATGCGGTCTTGGATCGGTGCATCAACATCGTGTTCATCCTCAATTATCATATTGTGTAATATAATGCTCTCAAAGTAGCTCTAGTTCTTTTGGTCCATTTTTTGATGATATTGTAG
Source organism: Rehmannia glutinosa (assembly GCA_016081115.2). Lineage (NCBI taxonomy): Eukaryota > Viridiplantae > Streptophyta > Magnoliopsida > Lamiales > Orobanchaceae > Rehmannia > Rehmannia glutinosa. Next base: position 195,250 of record JABTTQ020003102.1, on the reverse strand, counting down.
GACCTGAAAATAATCTACCAGACTATTGAACTATCATCTACTCATAAATTATCTACTATTAGGAATTTAGTTTGCTGGGTATTTTGTTTTTTAAATTTCAAGTTTAATTATAATGTTAGTGTTTTGTATTTTATGATAGACTTTGATGCTTTTTTGTTTATTAATTATTTTAGTTTATCAAAATTTTAAGTTTAGTTTATAATAATTTATTGGTAAATATTAACTATTGTTCATCCAAAATAATAATTATATACAAAATTTAAATAACTAAAACCATGTTACAAATGAATTATATATCAAATAAAGGATACAATAGGAATTAAAAATTTGAAGTAGAAGAAATTGGAGGGCAAAGAGGGAATATTTGTATTACACCAAATTTGGTGTAAAGGAATAGTGTTACACCAAATTTGGTGTAACACTATTCATTACACCAAATTTGGTGTGATGTTTAGAGTTGGGTTGGAGGGTGTTTTTTAGATATTTGGTGTTTTGGTGTGGGTTTTAGAGTTGGGTTGGAGATGGTCTAAGGCCATCTCCAACCTAACTTCAAATCCTACACTATCACACCAAATATGCAAAAAACTTCCTCCAACCCAACTCTAAACCTTACACCAAATTTGGTGTAGTGAATAGTATTACACCAAATTTGTAACAAATTTGGTGTAATGCAATATCTCCTATTTGCCCTCCAATTCTCTTCTACTTCAAATTTAAATTCCAATTGTATCCTTATTTTAAATATAATTAATTTATATAACTTGGTTTTAATAATTAATTAACATTTGCTATAAATAATAATAAATAACAAATAATTATAATTAAATTAAAAGAGATACTAACATTAATTTTAATATTTATTTTTGTAATATAATTAATTAATGTAATATTAATTAAATATAAGTTTTTAACTAATTACATTAACAATAATAAACTATAAATAAATAGAATAGTTGTATAAATAAATAAATTTGGTTACTAGAAAATGAAAAAAGAAAAATAAAATATTCATTTGATGTAAGATTTGGTGTAATGGGTTGTAGACGGTTTTCAAAAAATTACACCAAAACATCAAATTTGGTGTAGTTTTTACACCAAATTTGGTGCAATGGGTTTGAGATGGTCTTATGTGGGATGAATGCCCTTACACACCTAACACCTTGGTCTACAATCTACATCTGGTTAATTGTGTCTTATAACTTGCTTTCACGACAAGCTATTCTCTCCGCTTCTAGTATTGAAGCAAAATATCGTGTAGTCGCCAATGCCTTTGCTGAAACTTGTTGGTTACGCAATATATATTGTGATAATGTTAGCGTTGTATATCTCTAGCAAACCCTTTATGAAATATGTGTTTTTTTATGAAATGTGTTCTATATCTATAATAATAATAATGTCATATTAGGAAAAAAATTATTAAAAAAATAAAACAAATAAAATACGCAAATAATATCTATATATATATATATAACAGCAAAATGCTTTCTATAAAAGTTTTCCCGCCCAAAGTCTATTGCTAAAAAATTTCGTTACCTGTTTTTGACTGATTTGCTATTTTTGTGCATTTAATAAGGAATCTTTTCTACAAAATGGTAATGTTTGGTTTTTTTTTTTTTTTTTTTGCAGATTTTTATCATACACGGATTTACACGGATTTGGTCCTTTGGTTGCAGATTTTTTGGAATAATATCATAATTAACGATTTCAATTTACCAAATTGGAATGTTTGACCTTTTCTTTCCATTCTTTTTTACTCATCTAAATTTGTATTATATAATTTATAAATATAGATAGAATGTTTGACTTTTGTTTCTGTTTTGTTTCGGAAATTTGGTTAAGCATCTATATGCACTGATTTTTACAGAATAAAAGTATGTGCACTGATTTTTTGTTACCAAAAGAATCAATATTTTTTGGAATCAGAAATACTATTCTAATTAAATCATTAATGAATTAGGAAAATTCTGATATGCAATCAAAAATCGATTCTAATTCTATCATGTATGAATCTAAATTTTCTGAATTGGAATTTTGTATTACTCTATGTAAAAATCATATTGCCTTTTTTTAGAAAATTTTGCATACTAAAAAACTGATCGAAATATCTTGCAAAATTATACCATTGTATTTAACTTTTTTGCACCTAAAAACAGCAGAAATAAAATCTTTAAAAAAGAAAGATTTTCACCTATAAATATTAGATGCCTATGCTAAACTATTTACACACTCATTCAATAATCTTCAGTGCATAATTAAAAGTATAAAAAACATAAACATATATTTTTCCCTTCATGCATTTATTCATATCCTCATACAATTTAAATGGCCACAATTTTCAGCCTGATACGCGAACTCAACAACAAAACTCTATGGGCGATCAAGCTTAGGCTCGTGCGATTGTACGAAAAATCAGCTTTCAACGATAATAAACAAATATCCAGCATTGAATGTGTTTTTCACGATGTTGCGGTAGTATAACTTACATTTATATATTTTTTTAATGTTTTTTAGATTCAATTTTAATTTTAATTTATAGATATTCTTATATTGTTATATTAATGATGATTTTAATGTTCTAAATTACAGGGAGATCGAATAAGGGGTACGGTTCGTAAATATCAGATGCAAAATTTTAAACGAACTCTTAAAAAAGCCACGTTTATGCCATAAAGGATTTTGTTGTTGAGAAAGAAACCGATAAATACAGAACATCAGCAACAAAAGTAAAAATTCTTTTCTATGGAAAAACACATGTTTTTGAAATATTTGACGAGACTTTCCCAAGGTTCATGTATAATTTTAAAAAGTTTACTGAACTGGCCGACAAGGAGAAAGTGGACGACACAATGTTGATTGGTATGTTTGAAATTCTTATATTCTTACAAATAATTTTTGAAATTCATTTTCTGTACTAATGATTCAATTTTGTCTTTTTTAGATTGGTAAGGTTGTCTCAATGCATTCTGCCCAAAACAAGGACATAAACGGTCGTTTTACGAGGTTTTTGGATTTAACGTTGGAGGATCTTGAGTAAGATAATATATATATGATATTATAACCAATTCAATTTGTTAAATTATGTTTCTATGCCTATATTTATTAAATTTATATTTGCAGGAGCAATCGACTTACATGCACGCTTTGGGAGAACTATGCTGAACAAATTATGCCTCACTTGGAGCACCAACTTTTTGAACCGGTGATTATTATTCTACAAATGGGTCGTGCAAAGTTTTTCAAAGGTTGTAAGTATTATTTTTTATTTTTTTATGTAAATTTTTTATTAATATTTTATTATTTAGTATTGTTTATTACTTTATTTGATATTGAAATGTAATATTTTTATATTTTTTGATCAAGTCAAGGTATCTAACAACTTTCATATCACAAAATTACTTGTGAATGAAAAAGTGCAAGAGATTGAAGAATTCAAGAAAAGGTAGTATTTATTTTAATATTTTCAGATTTCTGATTTATTAATACATATATTATGTTGGTTCGCACTTCTTTTTTATATAAAAATAGGATTATGAGTAGTAACAATCTGACGTATTCCATCAGTCACGTGAGTTTGCTATCTGCCCGGACAGCTTGAGAAGAGCTTGAAGCTCCGGACGCATCCGTGAAACTGTTGATTATTTATATGATAGTCAGAAGGTAAATATTTTATTTAATATCTTTAATGACATCATTTAATAAAATAGTCAATATTGATTATTTCTTTAATTATGTTCTAATTTATTAATAAATTATATGCAGAGTGGTAGTTTTTGGATTTGTGCAAGAGTGGTATCAATTTCGGATGAATAGTGGTACCTTGCTTGTACTATTTGTACCAAAAAAAATGCATCCAAATTACTGAAAATTTCTTTTGTGGAAAGTGTGACTCATTGTTTGAAACTGGAATCTTGAGATAACATTTTAATATTTGTTAATTCATACTTATGTTATATTTATTTTACTTTTTTAATTGATTTTAATATTGTTTCTTTTATTATTTTTTTTCGATTTGTTTCTTGAATAGGTACATGGCACATGTACAAGTTGTTGATGAATCCGCTAGCGTAACCTTGCTTTGTTGGGATAGGGACTTGGAAAAATTAATCGGGAAGTCATGTGCAGATATAAGGAAGGAGCATCTTGAGGTATTATTTAGATATTCTTTAATAATTTGTATATTTTCAAACCTCAATTTTAATTTTTTTTTGAATTTTAATGTTTTGTTTTTTTAACAAATATTGTAGCGTGGAGGCGAGGAATTACCCCCAGAGCTATCGTGTTTCATTAATAAAAAACTTCTTTTTAAAGTTCATATAAAATCCGAGCAGCAACATAATTATTCCAGAATGTTTTCCGTTTCTAAGATGTCGGCAGATCCGGATTTAATCTAGAAGTATGGAGTTATCAATCTTGAGAGTCAGGTAATTAATTTATTTTTTATAATTTTTTTTCTATTGACAAATAATTAATATTATTAAATTTACTTTGGATGTACAAGAATCTGATTTTTTGTCGAGGCTCCAATCGGATGATGTTTGTGATGATAAGGTTTTATTTCTTAAATATTTTATATTTTTTTTGAAATTATCAAAAATTCATATTTATTTATAATCCACTATTTTTTTGAAGGAGGAATCTTCCTCGGAATCCGAGGTGAATACACCAATCAAGAATCTTAAAAAGAGATCCTCTACGTCTGAATCTCCTCTTTGCAAATGTAGATTGAATGAGGATTTTTCTTCATCAACAACGTCAATGAAGTTGAAAAGTGTCATAAAAATCGAAGATGAGAAGAGAGATGGAGAATGATTTAGATAGTTGTTGGACAACATTTTTATAAGTTTCTAATAGTTTTTGCTAAGTAGTTTATTAGGAGAGTTTCATTTAGGTGATTGTTTTTATTTTTATGATTTTGGAAGTAGTATTTGTTTTTTGTTTATTGGGTTTGTTACCCAACTATGAATATTAATTTGACATTTACATATATGAATTTCGATTGTTTTTTATATCAATTAGTCTGAATAATTAATTTTTACATTGCTTCTGAATTTTTAAATTACAAATTATAATAATACACCGAGCATAATTATATTCTTAATTATTTTTTGTAATTTTATTTTTTAATTTTTTTGTTTTGTAAAATACTTTGTAATTATAAATCTTAAAATTAATTAATGTAATTTAAATACATTGTAATTTTTCCTTTCAACTATCTGAACTATTTATAACTTACAACAAATAATTGCATAATGTACCATTCTGAAAAATTAACTAAAATCACATTCAAACATTTTAACCAACAGGATTCCACTACAATCGTGTTGTAGGGTCAAGTGGTATAATATAGAACCATTCATAATACTTCAAAAGAATAATCACACCTCCATAAGACAGCAACAACCCTAAATATTATTCAACTTTACAATAATTAAACAAATCTATTATTTTTAGACAGTTTTAAAATTTAGCATTTGATACAAAGGGAACAATTTTAACCAACAGGATTCCAGTACACTTTTAGTGTATGGTCAAATGGTTTTTTACTAAGAGTTTTCTTTATATTTTTCTTATAACAAATCAAACTCTGTAAATGAACAAAATACAACAGAAACAGGGATATATCATAACAAAGGTGAACAAAAATTTTAACAAACAGGGCATTATCAATTTAAATGAATAGCAGATAAACATGAACACATAAAAAAATAATCTGGTACATAGAATATTAACCAACTGCCACCAGTTACACAGAATAGAGTAGTGTAAACAAATTGGACAAACACAAAACATTTCATTTTACGCAAAATTTTGTAAATATTTATTTTTTCAGAATCAGAAAAACTGAATTCAGATTACAACATACAACAGTGATTTAAAAATACAGAAAACGGTGAATTTATATGTACAATTTTAATTTGTAAAAATATAGGGTAAATGGCATGTCACCCCCCTAATTTTATAGTTTTTGGCACATAACCCCCTAGAATTAACATAACATTACTTCACCCCCTAAATTTAAACTAATGATAGCACTTTGCCCCTCAGAATTAACATAACACCACTTCACCCCTTAAATTTAAACTAATGATAGCACTTTGCCCCCCACAAGCCCATTCGGGCCAATATATTAAATATAAAATTGAGCGGGCCTTTCTATAGGTTTTTTTGACATGCCAAAATTCACAAAATAAAAATTTAAAATTATTTGCAATTTATTAAAAAAAAGTTATAAAAATTCCAAACTTATTCAAAAATCTAAAAATTGAAAATATTAAATCCCAATAATTTTTTTAAAAAACTAAAAATAATAAAAAATGTAAAAATAATTTTAAAATTCTAAATTATAAAAATAAAATATGGAAATTGTTGAGAAAACTATAAATCATATATAAAAAAATTGTCATTTATTTAAAATATTTTAATACCAAAAAAAAAACTCAAAACTCTTTCTAAAATTTTCTAAAAACTCAAAAGCGATTTTGGAATAATTTTAAAACATTTTAGAAATAAAGGATATCAAAATCCGGATAATAAAATCAGAAAATTTTTAGAAAATTTTACAAAGAGTTTTGAGTTTTTTTTTGTTTTGGAATTTAAAATATATTAAATAAATGCCAAATTGTTTTATAAATGATTTATAGTTTTATCAACAACATCCATATTTTATTTTTATAATTTTAGGTTTTAAAATAATTTCGATTTTTTTTACTATTTTAAGTTTTTTATCAGATTATCTTTTTTTTTTAAAAATAGACTTTTGAATAAGTCTGGATTTTTATAATATTTTTTAATAAATTACAAATAATTTTAAAATTTTCTTTTGTGAATTTTGGCATTTTTTTAACATGTCAAGAATACCCATTAGAAAGGCCCGCTCAATTTTATATTTAATATATTGGCCCGAATGGGCTTCTAGGGGCAAAGTGCTATCATTAGTTTAAATTTAGGGGTGAAGTGGTGTTATGTTAATTCTGGGGAGCAAAGTGCTATCATTAGTTTAAATTTAGGGAGTGAAGTGGTGTTATATTAATTCTGGGGGGTTATGTGCCAAAAACTGTAAAATTAGGGGTGACATGCCATTTACCCAAAAATATATTATGAAAATATGACTGCATTTTTTTTTTATATAAAACATACATCTGATATTATGATCCATCTTTCTTATAATAGTTTTCTATTTATTTTAAAAAATCTTAATTATCTATATATGTAAATTTATTGAACTAAAAAAGATACATTTTCCGAAAGAAAGATTTAGTATGTATGGAAATAGGTATCATATATTTTATTTTATACGTTTTCTTTTTTATTTTAACAATTTAAAATAGGATTATATCTCCAATAATTCACATGCCTAATTTAATTGTCAAGTCATACCTTATTCTAATTATTTTTCAGTATATATATCTTATAAAATCGGTTTCAATAATATTAGATAAATACATTTATTTAATTCGATTGACATACCAAAAACACATAATTTTTCAATGTATAAGTAGTTTGTCTCACTTCTCAGAATGTAGCACAATATTATATCACTATCCATCTTAGCAAAAATTCAGATCAAACTTGAATCAAAAAAGAGCTACACACTTGACACTGGTGCATCATGACAATGAGAAAGCTTTTGGGTCACCATATAATTAGCAGAAAAAGAAAAATTTCAAGCGTAGACGAACAAGGTGATGTGTTTTCTGTTTCTTTTATTTATAAATATAAATCTGTTTCTTTTGCATATTAGTTTTAAAAATATCATTCATGTCTGTTCTTTTTTGTGTATTTCCTAAATTTATGTATTCATATTGTGTAGATAAAATGTAAAAACTTGTCTTTCGATGCTGATTTCCAGGAGCATATGTATGTTTTATGTTTGATTAATTACATAGTTAGAACCTGCATCAATCAAAAAAAATATAGTTAGTTGATCGTTTTTATAAAAATTATTTAACAAAAAAAATATATGTTGAATACTTGTCTTTTCAAACTTCTGTTATTGAAGTTTGTTATCACCACCATTCATTATCATGTAACCTGTAAATGCATTTTTTCACAAAAAATCACTTAGCAATGATCTTATTAAAATGCATAAAGAATGATAACATCAATAAACCATTTCAGTAAAATTTTAAACAATTATCAATCAAGGAAACATTTCAGTAAACCGAAAACAATAAAGAAAATTTGAAATACTTATCTTTTTTCGTACTCTGTATTCTGGATTTCTCTATATTTTCTTCAGAGATTCAACTTTTGGATTTCAGAACAACAAATTTTTATAAATGAATTGTTCCTTACAAACAACAGGATTCCACTACAATCGTGTTGTAGGGTCAAGTTGTTTTGGGTCTATACATGTTCCTAATGTACAACTTGTTAGGAAAATTATTGTTTAGATTTTGATGAATGCCATGTAAAACTTAGAATAGGAAGTTGGCACGCCAATTCTTGTTGTAAAATGCATTGTAATAAATAGAGTGGCCAAGGTGAGTTAAGTCACCACGCCCTAACATGCAAGAAGACAACCAAGACTAGAAGGTAGACTCTGTGCGAGACAAATTGAGTATGGCAAAAAAAGACGACGGGAACTCTATCGAAGAAGCGGTGAGATGCAAAGGTGAGTGGAGTATCGGTCAAGTCAACTCGAGAAAAGCCAAGTCTCAAGTTGAAGTGACAAGAGTCATCCATGATTGGAAGGCGACTCTAAGTCACCTGGGAAAGCAAAGAAATGCAAATCAAGTCGAGATAATCGAAAATATCCGTTGCACGAAAAACAAGAGAATTACTTAAACAAGTAATATCTCCATACTACCTTTCTCGAAGTGCCACCCCGAAGCGTGCAAAAGGAATGAACCAATGGGAAGCACTACACCGTGTCGAACTCGAAAAGGTGGAAAACAATTCATACGAGGAAACAAACAATTCCAAGGATCGCAACAAGACAAGCCAACGACGACGCAAGTGACTTTCAAAAATAAGCTATCTCTTCAACGGGCAAATTTTTGAAAGATCACTATAAAAGGCTGAGGAACTTATTTGAGAATGTGTGACACAAGAGACACAAGTTACAGACCTGAACCAAAAACGTTCAAGCAACTATTAGAAAATCAAAACATTCTCAATCCTCAAGCCTACACTACGAAAAACATCAATCCAACACTCACCTCGTGAAGGAAAGATAACTTCAATCGCTTGAAGAGGAAAATACTTTGAAAAAATCAAGGGGTCTACATTCCACGAAGGATTGTAGGAAGGTTCAGGGTCGAACCAAGTCTTGAGCTTTTGGAGGGCTTCGTGATCAAATCCAAAGAGCTTGAGCAAGTGAGTCAGTAGTAGCAAGGCAACCGCCCGTGAAGAAGAAGAGTCGATCGTTGAGAAGCCACTGAGTGATCAAGGCGTCTCGGATCGAGTCCCAAAGGATCAAGTCATTTGTGTGATCAAGACTTGTATATGGACTGCTACCACTTTGTATATTGATCAATACCTAGTGGATTCCTCCAGAGTTGAAGAAGAGAGGAGTAGAAGAATTACCCCATCTTCGAACCTCTATAAAAATTTTATTGTGTCATTTACATTTCAGCACTTTAAATTCCTTCATCTTAATTATTTATATCTGCTGATAAATTTGCTATCCACTTGATAATTTCTAAGTACTAAACCAAGCACTAAATCCTTGCTTAACTAATCTTAAGGGTGTTAAGTCTTCCAAAAAACAAACCACAGTTGAGTTAATTTAGACTTAACAGCTGAGTCATTCCATCAACAGACTCAAATCAACAGCTCAGTTGAGTCTGTTGAGAGACTAACTCTACTGATTAACTAAATTGGCTGTCCACCAAGGACACAGCTGTGTAGTATCAACTCTGTATATTTTAAAAGGACTAAATCGAAAATTGGGTAAGGTTTATTCAACCCCCCCTTCTAAACCTTACACTTACACCCCTTGGGACCTACAAGTGGTATCAGAGCGGTTGGTTCATTGAGCCTTCCGCAGACCGGTTCTTGAACTAGATCTCCAAACTTTTCAAAGTCTCGCTTTAGTACTTAAACTTTCAAAACTCTTTTCATTAAAACTTATTATCATGGAAGCAAATTTGACACGCATCCCTATGTTCACTATTGAAGAATTTGATGATTGGAAAATTCGTATGCGAGGCTCATCTATCAAAGATTACATGATGAGATGTGGATAGTGATAGAGGATGGGCCACCGCAAATCTTAAAGGTGAACACAAATGTAAGAAGAGTCTGCGGTGAAGGAGAAGAGGATGTTGCCCCCCAGACCAGCCATGGTTTAAAAACCAAGAACCGAATGGACAAATGATGACAGAAAAGATACAACCTGGACAATGTAGCCAAGGACATACTTTACAAAACCTTGACAAAGCCATATTCAATAAAGTCAAATCCTGCAAAACGGCTAAAGAAATTTGGGACAAGCTAACTTTGATTTGTGAAGGCTCGTGAGCAAATCAAAGAAAATATATTATCAAAGGTGTACAAAAATTTGAGAATTTCAAAATGATCGCAGAGAAAACCTGGATCAACTGGATGCTCGGTTCACGTAAATCACTAACGAGCTATCTTCACTTGGAAAGGAATATACACGAGAGAAAATGTGTATGAAGATCTTGAAAAGTCTCCCAACCGAATGGGAAATGAAGGTCATGGCATTAAGACATTCCATGGACCTATCAAAGACATCCAACCATGAACTATTCTCGGACCTCAAAGCCTACGAGTTTGAGAAGAAAGAAATGATCGGAAGAGACAATTGTACCCAAAACAAACGCTCTAATTGTTAAGGATGGAAAGAGAGGCGAGGTCAAAGAAGTCATTGACCCGGAAGAAATAGCCCGATGGTTAAAAGGTTCAACAAGTTCTTCAATAAGGACTACAAGAAAAACAAGGGCGAATCTTCCGTAAGACACCCACCTCCTCCAAATCAAGGGAAGAAAGGCCAACCAAGAGAAGATCATCGTAAAGTCAATATCAAAGGGTGACAATCCAAGAATGGAAAGAGAGTGATCAAAAGGTTGAATATCTATCTTTGGAATTGTAGACAACCAGGTCACTATGCCATTGATCGCCCATATCCCGTAGTCAACAAATACGAGGGATGAAGAAGAAAGAAAGGTCTTGAGAAAAGAAGACAAGAAAAGAAAAAAAAAGGCAATGATGGTCGCAGAGATCGGCCGAGACAACCCAAGTCAAAAGACATAGGCGATTGAGAGCGCGATGAAGACTATTCAAGTGACTCGAAGAAGAAGCCTAATCGCTTAATGGCCAAGGAACAGATCAACCTGACCAAGAAGATGAGGTACACTCTAACTCATCAAACTCGGACTCTAGTGATAGTAGGATGACACACACACACACTTCATCACCCACTGATCTTTATGATTCATTAGGAAAAATGATGAAAGATTTTGAACACATTAAATCCTCACACACTATTAAATGAGGAAAACGGACCTACTCAAGAGTAGAGTGTCAATCCGGCTCCCGACGGGCGGCTTAACCACCCGGTTTTTTTAGTGGGTCGGCTCTATTTTTTAAGACTCGAAAAAGTCGGGCCTCAAAAGCCCTACCCGATCGGCCGACCCGACGGGCTAGCCCAAAAAGCCCGACTTTTCCAAAGTGTATTTTTCATTTTTAGGCCGGGCTTGGTTCCCAATTTTTGGCCCGGGTAATCTTGTTTGGCCCGGCCGGACCTACCCAATTTTTTGAAAAGCCGGTGGGCTCGGGCCCACGCCCGGCCCGTCTTTTGACACCCCTACTCAAGAGTCAAACTCAAAGCTGACTAAGGAGCCGAGTACTCTAAGTCAAATAGGCGATGAGAATGAAAGTTTAAAAATTTGAAAATGCTAAATTAATAAGCGAGAAATTGCTTATAGAGAAGAGGAGAATGACCTCAAAAATGTTATTGCCTCATTCACTAAGGCATCTAAATCATTGGATGATCTTATTATGAGTCAAAGAGAATGTGGAGACAAGACATGCTTAGGATTTAATTCCTTTGTACTATGTCAACTCCAAAAGTAATTTTGGAAAAGGATCTTCAAGCAATGAAGAGTCTAAAAATCCAAAATTCTAAATGTTACACACACATTCACTCCAAAGCACAATTACAAGCAAACCGGCCTTGGTTATAAAGGAAAAGGAAAATGACCCGATTGAGTGCGGCTAAAGGGCAGTGAGAAGAGATTCAAATGAGTTCCTCAAAGAACTCCAAATAGAAAATACTCAGAAAGAAGCGAGCTACCAAAAACCCCATAAAATCTATAAAAGAAATACATATGATGGGAATGGTAGAAAATATCCAAGCCAAGTGATTGGAATGAAGTGAACTATCGATAGACTTATGGAATATAAGCCCAAAATGGCAAAGGCCTAGAACTCAAGAAAGGCCATTCCAAAAGTTTAAGAGCTTTCATCAAAGACACATATGCACCTAGGCACTACACTCGAAACACCATAATTACCCAAAGAAGGCAATTGCTAAAACATATACACAGCATACAAACAAAAGAGACAAAATGTATGAACCTAAAATCCCCAAGCAATTTGCAAAGATTAATTATGATTATGGCACCGATAGATGGCAACCCCTTAGAGTCAAATCATTTGGCTATAAGTTGGTTGGATCATCTTACAACTCTAACCCCTCGGGACCCGGACAAATGTGGGTACCTAAGACTTAATTCCTTGATTGCGGGTTGAGAATGTGAGTGCCAAGGAACCTGGTTTATGGATAGCGGCTACATTCCCGGACATATGACAGAAACAAGAAAAATCTGTCAAAATTTAAGGAAGTTAAAGGAGCAAAAGTCATATTTGGTGGAAATGAAGCTCCGGTGAAATTAGAGGCATTGGATCCATCAAGAGGAACGGATTAGAAATCACGGATGTTGCATATGTCGAAGGACTCAACTTTAACTTACTAAGCATCGGAACTCGCGGACAAGGGCTACAATGTTGGATTCAACATGGGTGTATGCCAAATCAAGGATCTTGAATCGAATGAAGTTGTGTTGCAAGGATGCGATTGAGAAGAACATGTATGTTGTGGATTGGTCAACCGCTACACACAAAGACTGTCTATTAGCAAAAAGCACAAATTGAATCAAGTTAGGCGTGGCACAAAAAGTCGAGTCACCCGAATTTCAAAACAATCAACAAGCTTGCACGAAGTAATCTTGTGGAAGGACTTCCGGACTCGATTATACAAGAAGGAGAGTATATGTGATGCATGTCGGAAGGAAAACAAATCAAATCTTCATTCAAAGAAAAGACATGTCCATCTTCAACAAGAATATTGCATCTGCTACATATGGATCTATTTGGCCCAAAGGAACCAAATAAGCATAAGTGGGAAGAAATATACCCTGGTGGTAGTAGATGACTACTCAAGATATACATGGACAATATTCATGTGTAAGAAGAAAGAAACTCTACAAAAACTACCACAACGATGAAGAGGATTCAAAACGAGAAGAGTCAAACCATTATCAAAATAAGATCGGACATGAGGAACCGAGTTTGTCAATGGAATAATAACTCGAAAGATTTGTATTGAGAATGGTATTGGTCATGAACTATCAACAACAAGGACTCCACAAACAGAGAATGGAGTTGCGAAAGAAAGAAGAAGAACCCTCAAAGAAGCGGCAAGGACCATGTTAGGTCAAGCGGGGTTACCAAAAAGATTTTGGGTGAAGCAATCAACACGACTTGCTACACTCAAAACAGATGTATGATAAACAAACAAATGACAAAGACTCCTATGAGATTTGGTGGAAGAAAACCAAATGTTGCATATTTGAGAATATTTGGATGTAAATGCTTCATCCACAACAATGGCAAAGACAATCTAAAAGCCTTTGATGCTAAAGTCATGAAGGTATCTTCTTAGGATACTCGGTGAAAGCGAGCCTACAGAGTACTCAACAAAAGGACTATGGTTGCGGAAGAATCCATTCATGTGGTATTCGATGAGCCAAATGTAAATGGAGAAGACATTGAAAAGTCACCGATAAAAATTGAATCATCCAACCATAGAGAAGAGTCCCTATCTTTGAAGTCAAGCCGGAATTATAAATTCGAAGAAGATGAGATAGTTGAATCTCAAAAACAAATGGAAAATTTGCGGCTAAGTGATTACGAGAGAGTGAACACAAAGAACACAAACCGCAAGACGATCAATCCACCTAACTTACTCCAACTTTGATGTAAGATGGGTGAGAGACCATCCACGAGAACTTGTCATTGGAGATATAAGAGAAGATGTCAAAACAAGATCCAGAACTCAACAAGAAGCTATGTTCACATGCTTCATCTCGCAAATAGAGCCCAAAGATGTGTTACAAGCATTGGACGACACACATTGGATTCAAGCTATGCAAGAGGAGCTGAATCAGTTTGAAAGAAATAAAGTATGAGAATTAGTGCAAAGACCCATACATCAAAATGTTATTGGCACCAAATGGGTGTTCAGAAATAAGATGAACGAGGAAGGTTCTGTGGTAAGAAACAAAGCAAGATTAGTAGCCAAAGGATATTGCCAAGAAGAAGGAATAGATTTTGATGAAACATTTGCTCCTGTAGCAAGATTGGAGGCTATAAGGATGTTTCTTGCCTATGCAGCTCACAAGAATTTCATTATATATCAGATGGATGTAAAAAGTGCATTCCTAAATGGTTTATTGGAAGAAGAAGTGTATGTTTAACAACCTCCAGGATTTGAGCAGAAGACTCTTGGAGATAAGGTATACAAACTCAAGAAAGCCTTGTATGGATTGAAACAAGCACCCAGAGCATGGTATGATACTTTGTCACAATTCCTAACTGAAAATGGATTTACAAAAGGAAAAGTAGATAGAACACTTTTCAGAATTCAAGACAAAAAGAGTATACTACTTGTTCAAATATATGTGGATGACATCATTTTGGATCCACAAACAAAGAGTCTGTGTGAAAAGTTTTCAAACCTCATGCAAAGTAAATTTGAAATGAGCATGATGGGAGAGTGACATTCTTCCTTGGACTCCAAGTGAAACAACTCAAGGATGGAACCTTCATAAGTCAAACAAAATACACCAGAGACTTAATGAAGAAATTTGGTATGGAGGAGAAGTCTTCACGTAAAAATACCAATGAATACATCATCCAAAATGGACATGGATGCGGATGGCAAGCACAGTAGATCAAACAAGATATAGAGCACTTATTGGATCATTGCTCTATCTTACAAAGAAGCATGAGCCGGACATCACCTTTGCTTTGTAGGTGTATGTGCAAGATTTCAATCTGCTCCAAAAGAGAGCCATATGACAAAGAAAATGCAAGAGAATATTGAGATACTTGAAAGGAAGCGAAGAGTTGGCTTATGGTATCCAAAGGAAGGTGGATTCAAACTAATTGGCTATTCGGACTCGACTATCTTTGGATGCGAGTTGACAGGAAGAGCACCTCGGTACATGTCAAATGCTAGGAAACAGTGATTTCCTGGTTCAGCAAAGCAAAATTCTATAGCCACCTCTACAGTGAAGCAGAATACATAGCTGCGGGCAAAATTGTTGTGCCCAAGTCCTATGGATGAGACAACAAATGAGAGAGACTATGAAGTTGAGGAAAAAGAAATTCCAATCATGTGTGATAACACAAGTGCAATTGCCATTACTCAAAATCCTGTGTTGCACTCAAGAACAAAGCATATCGATGTCAGATATCACTTCATAAGAGATCATGTTGAAAAGAAGGACATCATATTGGAATATATCTCAACTGATAAACAATTGGCTGATATCTTCACAAAACCATTATGTGAGTCAAGATTTGAAGAACTCAAGCACGAGTTGGGGTTAATTGAGCTGAGTTAACATTGAGAAGACTCAAAGAAAAGAAATGGAACACATAAAGGGAAAAGAGCTAAACTTACAAATCAGCTAAGTAAATAAGCTGTATTGGAAAGACAACTATACCAAGTCAGCTGGTAGCTGAGTCACTATGAGAACTGTGAGAAGAAGAGTTAAATCAGCTAAGGGATAAAATTTGAGTCACTTATGAGCAAAGTGACAAAAACGCATCGTTTTTACTAAGCGGGAATATTTTTAAGAATGACGTCGGATAATGATGATGTGTACGGACATAAAGCCGCACACCAAGCTTATGATTGGATATAAATCTTTGCCGCATTAAATACGAGACATTAAATGCTAAATCGGCGCAAAATCTAAGTTTGTTGATTTTGATCACATTTCAAAAAACCGTCCGCACGTCCTTTCATAAACCATACTTAAACCATTTTCACCGTTTCTCTCTCACTACCAAAACTGTTCATCTCTCTCTCGAAGCAAAATTCTCTCAAAAACCCTATCTATCTTCAAACCAATCCCTAAGTTTTCTTCGATAAAATCTTGAAAAATGGCACCAACTTATGATTTTATCAAGTTAGGAAAGCAAATCCACACCGGGTCTCTTGTGGATTTCGACGGCATGGTGAAACAGGGTCCGACGACACCTAGTGAAGAAAATCGGCCGAGAAATTGGAAACATCCGGAAATCATTTTAAAGCGTTAGAATATCCGATGACCTATGTGGAGGAGGTCGCATGATTCTCGTGAATGCCGAGATTCACGATGAAGGAATAAAGTCATCTGTTCACGGAAAGCGGTGACTATCTCGCCAAGGATTTGGTGAACAACGCTCACTACCAATGAGGAGCATCGAAATTGGCGAAGGCCGATGTAAACCAATTCTTTGCTTGGAAGGAAATAGCCAAGCCCTATCTTTGATAAAATAGTGTACACAAAAAAACAAGAGATCACAAGGAGGATTATCACAAGTTGTTGGACATAGTTGCCAAATGCATTGACATCAAATTTGGCGACTTTGACCAATCACAAAAGCAAAGCGATTGTAATGGCCGCAATCATCGCGAGAAAAAAAATAAATTTGAGTTTGTCTGCAATGAGACTCTCTTTAGAACGTAGGAACAAATCCTTCAAGGAAGATGGCACATTTGGAGGATCCCTAGGATATGGCCTAGTGATTGGCGGTGATGGAGGTGAAAGGAGTCCCTCTTAGACATGGGAAGGCATTCCATGTTAACAAGAGGATGTTCGAGCAAACCTCTCAGCGCGCACGAAGAGAGCCTACGCCAAGAGAGGCGACACGAGTGAGGGGAATCAAGCGACCACTCAAGATACGGTTGTTTCCTCTCCACCCAAGAAGAAAAGCCCTACCTAGCTGCTAAGAAGATTGCTTGCTCATTCAAAAAAAAAAACAAACCCGCTCCCGCCCGCGTAGCCGAGTCACTGCCCGCAGCTCGTGTCCTGCCCGGCAGCGCCGAGAAAGGACTCACAAATACCTTCTCCGATCGTCAAAAGGAGGAGAATCGATAAGCCAAGACGGCCAGCTCCTCGAAAGAAAACGCCCGGCCGCCCCGCCGCCCAAGACTAAGAAACCGTCTCTCGAACCAGAAATCCCTCTGGTACAAACAAGGAGACGAAGAAGACTCATCAAGCACTCGAGCTTGAGAAACCGGCCGAGTCGGCCACTCACCGAGCAGACAGGAGATCTGAGGCAAGGAGAAGTAGAGTCCCAGGATGTAATTGATGAAACAAAAGTCTGCTTTGAAGCGATCAAGAGGCAACTCGAAGACACAATCGTAGTCCACACAAACAAACACAAGAAGGCGATAGAGCCGATAGTGATGTGATGATCCTATCCCCACCTTACCCGGACATCCAAAATCGTCTGCGTGAGTGGAGAAATGGAAGTTGAGTAAATCAAGGAACAGTTCCAACGGCCCGAGTTTATAGAAGAAGAAGAGGAAGCTGTTAAACTTCCTTGGACTAACCACATGCTCCCCAAAGCCTTTGGATGAAGAAGACAATCGCACGATATCTGCAGATCTACAAGGACAAGGAGAAGGAAAGACAGACGAGAGAGGAAGCTAAGGCACGTCGGAAGGCCCGGCAAGATCTGTCCTATCTCGGCAACCTGACGAACACACACATCCTCTCCTCTTGATGTCTTCTCCGGTGATGAGGATCCTGGAGAATCTTTCTTTATCACGAGAAGAGGTGCAAATGCGGCAAGCATTGCACGAATCGAGAATCCTTCACGAGCAAAGATTGATGGAGGGACCAGGAGAGTCCTCCGAACTCACCGAAATTGATCCAATGGGAGTGGTTCACAAATCGCCATCTGTTGTTCTTGCCACCACTTCCCCACTCACTCGGAAGAAGGCCATAAGGGAAATGGCGATGGCCCCGGATAGTGGGGACCCCGGTCGAGCCAACCCCTATTGAAGGTGTCTTACCACCTGCCCCAACGGTTGAACACTCCATAGAACCAGTAAGCTGATGCGAGACGAGTGACCCCATTCCAAGTCACTCACCGGTGCGCCACCGAGGGGAAACTCCTCCACACTGCAGCAAGAAGTCGGAGAATCTGCGATGACTCAACAACGAATCCGGGAGGCGAAGCGAGAGAAAATACAAACACCAAACGAGCAATGAAGTTGCCATCAACGAAGCTCGAGGCGATTGAGACTGTCTCGAGGTGAAATCGCCAACCGCTCACGAAGGCTAATGACGCCTAGCGATGCGATCGAGGCACAAGAAGGAACGGCCGGGAGTTAACACTGGCGATGAAAGTGCAATCCATGGGGTTGAGACTCAATGGATGCCACCACGAAGACCCTAAGACAGTGACATCAGCGAAAGGGAGGTCCAAGCCTCGGCATTGCCCGAGGCTCAAGGGAGATAATGAAGGCCCACGGGAGGTTGAGACTTCCCGGGTAAAGAAGTCAAGTAGAGAACATCCCTCCTGCTATCATCGACCCATCCGAGAAGGAGATAAGCGCACTTCATGATTCCCGGATAATCCCGATGTAACCTTTCGGGATCGGGCGAAGAAGAAGTTGAGTCATCCCCGTGACAAATCCAAAAGACTCATTGCGGATGTTCCAAGCACGAGCAAGTCGATCCCAAGACTACTCGTCAAACCTTTAACTTTGATGATGAGCCACCAATGGAAATCTCATCATCGTCCGATGACGCTCGATAAGGCCAAGGACCAATCTACTCAATTGGAGAAATCACCGAGACCAACGGTTGTTGAGACAAATGTGAGCTCGAAAAAGTGGGTCCACTTTACAAAAGACCCCATCCAAACGCAGTCCACTGCGCGGTTCCCCAAGTGCAGCAGATTCGACTCAAAAAGGACTTCACGCGCACCGCTCATCATTGAACAAATCCCGATTGGCGGTGATGAATCCTTTATAGAATCTTTTCTTTCTCCCCCAGAGATACCCGACCTCCATGAAGAGTCGAGAACGAACGCGCACGCTACCACCATAGACCAGCGCTTTGTTATCTCATCGTACTATTGTTCCACTGATTATGACTTTGATGTTGCATGGCCATCGGATCAGTGAAGAATCACCAAGTCCGCGAAGTGTTCAAGGCTTTATTTGCTTTGAGATTGAACGAATGGAGAGGCACCAGGCCTCTATGGACATGCGGCCGGACAACAGAGATGCAAATCTTATCACGACTTGAGAGGCATCACGGTGCGGATCGGGAATGGTGGCAACAAAAGAAAACAATGCGTGTGGAACAAGTTAGATACTTGAGGACATTGTTCAACAAGTGCTGGTATGGAGAGAGAGAATGTCGATGCAAAAACGAAGTTGAGAGAACACATTGAGCACATGCATGAAGCTCACACTTTGAGATAAGGTGCAGCTGCGTGAACAAAATAAGAGTGATCTTGGCGTCCGGAAGCAAAAATGGACAAGCAAATTCAGCCTTCTCATGGCTGAAATGAAGCTAATTTCAAGAGAGTCCAACGCTACTCGCTCGAGAATTTCGTCTTGCATACTCTGCAGCAGCTGACTCGAGACAGAACTCAACTATCGTGAGGCTCGACTTCCCTTGCAAGTCTATTTCCGGGGAGTTCCTCTCTCCTTTGATGATGCCAAAAAGGGGAAGAGGAATACCTAAAAAACACGAGGAGGATCTCGAAGTTGAGAAGGAAGGAGCAAGCATTTGAAGGAAAGACAGGTGAGGAAGTATTGAAAGAAAAGAAAGGGAAGTCTGTTGAGGGGAAGGATCGAAAGATGTGACCACGATGATTGCACAAACCCCCAACAAGGTCTTGTCACGGTGACATTATCAGCCAAACTCCCCGTGACTCGCCTCTCCAACACTCTGCTATATCTATGGTGATAAGAGAAAAACAATTGAACAGGGGATGAAGGAAGTGGAAGGAAGAATGGATGCCCGAGTTATGAACATTTTGAAAGAACATGGAGGTATTCCGGTTGACAGAGACACTTATGCCATCTCGGATGTCGGGACAGAGCCACGTCGATTGATGAATTTAAAACGCTCGCTCCCGAAGGATACTTTGCAAAAATGTCTATGGCTCAAGCTTGGGACTTGTCTTGGAAAAGGGTCTCACGTTGTGTGAAGAAGCGACAGCAGCAGACTACCGCGATCGCTCTGTGGTCACTCATTAGTCACTCACCGGGAAGAAGAAGACCCCAGTCAATACACGCCCGGAGGTAGAGAAAAGTAGTGGTGGAGGAACAGGGTTTGGACCTGGGCCTCTGCCCAAAAACATTGAGTACATGGATCCAGGCAAGAAAGGAGGGATCTTGGGCGGGCTTGACCAAATAACAAATTTGCAAGTGGCTAAAAGTAATGCTGAGTATGCGAAAAGAATAGAAGAAGAAAACAAGAGACAAACTCAGCTATGGGAGGAAAGACAAGAAAGATTAAGAAGAGATGAAGCTGCCAGGAAGACATATGAAAAGAAGAAGAAAGCGGTGACGATGAGAAAAAGAGAAAAGAAGAGAAGAAGATCTTGAACAAGATGAAAGAAGGAGACAAATGAAATAAGATGAAGTGTTCTTTGTTCACCCTTCATGTATTTTATGATGTAAATACATAATCTGTAAGTCTTACGTAATAAAGCTATAAATTCTTTATTTTCTGTGTAGACAAATATGTGCTCTGATACACCTTGTAAACAGTTGTGTAAAAGAACAAGAATGTTATGATCAATAAAAGGATTGATTCTGCGCATACATTCTATGTCAATACACTATCTGTATGTATCTTTGCTATTTGCATTGTTGAATAATTTAAGTTTTGGCATCATCAAAAAGGGGGAAATTGTTAGGAAAATTATTGTTTAGATTTTGATGAATGCCATGTAAAACTTAGAATAGGAAGTTAGCACCCCAATTCTTGTTGTAAAATGCATTGTAATAAATAGAGTGGCCAAGCCGAGTTAAGTCGGCTACGCCTAACATGCAAGAAGACAACTCAAGACTAGAAGGTAGACTCTGCTGCGAGACAGTGAGTATGGCAAAGAAGAGCAGACGGAACTCTATCGAAGAAGCGGTGAGATGCGGTGAGTGGAGTATCGAGTCAAGTCAACTCGAGAAAAGCGAGTCTCAAGTTGAAGTGACATGGAAGAGTCATCCAATGATTGGAAGCTGACTCTAAGTCACATGGGGAAAGCAAAGAAATGCGGTCAAGTCGAGATAATCTGTAAAAGATCCGTTGCACGAAAATCAAGAGAATTACTTAAACAAGTAATATCTCCATACTACCTTTCTCGAAGTGCTCGATCCCCGAAGCGTGCAAAAGGAATGAACCAATGGGAAGCACTACACCGTGTCGAACTCGAAAAGGTGGAAAACAATTCATACGAGGAAACAAAGAATTCCAAGGATCGCAACAAGACAAGCACAAGCCAACGATCGCAGTGACTTTCAAAAATAAGCTATCTCTTCAACGGGCAAATTTTTGAAAGATCACTATAAAAGTGAGAACTTATTTGAGAATGTGTGACACAAGAGACACAAGTTCTGAGACTGAACCAAAAATGTTCAAGCAACTATTAGAAAATCAAAACATTCTCAATCCTCAAGCCTACACTACGAAGAACATCAATCCAACACTCACTTGTGAAGGAAAGATAACTTCAATCGGTTGAAGAGGAAAATACTTGAAAAATCAAGGGGTGTACATTCCACGAAGGATTGTAGGAAGGTTCGAGGTCGAACCAAGTCTTGAGCTTTTGGAGGCTTCGTGATCAAATCCAAAGAGCTTGAGCAAGTGAGTCGTAGTAGCAAAGCAAAATTGCCTTACTGTGAAGAAGGCGAGTCGTCGAGCTTGACTAAGTGATCAAGGCGTCTCGGATCGAGTCCCAAAGGATCAAGTCACCGGTGTGATCAATACTTGTATATGGGATGTTACCACTTTGTATATTGATCAATACCTAGTGGATTCCTCCAGGAGTTGGAGAAGAGAGGAGTAGAAGAATTACCCCATCTTGAACCTCTATAAAAATTTTATTGTGTCATTTACATTTCAAAGACTTTACATTCCTGCATCTTAATTGTTTATATCTGTTTGATAAATTTGCTATCCACTTGATAATTTCTAAGTACTAAACCAAGCACTAAATCCTTGCTTAACTAATCTTAAGGGTGTTAAGTCTTCCAAAAAAACAAACCACGATTGAGTTAATTTAGACTTAACAAATGAGTCATTCCATCAACTCGGTTGAGTCCATTGAGAGACTAACTCTTGATTAACTAAATTGGTCATTCCACCAAGGACACAAAATTGTGTAGTATCAACTCTGTATATTTTAAAAGGACTAAATCAAAAATTGGGTAAGGTTTATTCAACCCCCCCTTCTAAACCTTACACTTACACCCCTTGGGACCTACAGAAAGCAAATCAAATCATCATTCAAAGAAAAGACATGTCCATCTTCAACAAGAATATTACACCGCTACATATGGATCTATTTGGTCTGTTGAACCAACTAGCATAAGTGGAAAGAAATACACCTTGGTGGTAGTAGATGACTACTCAAGATACACATGGACAATTTTCATATGTAAGAAGAAAAAAACCTGCAGAAACTACCCACGGTGATGAAGAGAATCCAAATGAGAAGAGTCAAACCATTATCAAAATAAGATCGTGAGAGAACCGAGTTTGTCAATAGTATAATAACTCGAGTATTGTGTTGAAAATGGTATTAAATCATGAATTATCTGCAGAGCAAGGACTCCACAAATGAATGGAGTTGCGAAAAGAAGAATGAACTCTCAAAGAAGCGGAAGGACCATGTTAGGACAAGCAGGTCGCTAAAAGATTTTGGGTGAAGCAATAAACACAAATGCTATACTCAAAATAGATGCATGATAAACAGACAAATTGACAAAGACTCCCTATAGATTTGGACGGGGAGAAAGCCAAATGTTGCATATTTTAAAATATTTGGATGCAAATGCTTCATTCATAACAATGGCAAAGATAATTTAAAGGCTTTTGATGCTAAAGGCGTGAAGGTATCTTCTTAGGATCCTCGATTGAAAGCAAAGCCTACAGAGTGCTCAACAAGAGGACAATGGTTACGAAGAGTCTATTCATGTAGTGTTTGATGAACCCAATGTAAATGGAGAAGACATTGAAGAGTCACCGACTAGTGAATCAACCAACCATGCGAGAAGAGTCCCTATGTTGAAGTAGAAGGAATTATAAACCCGGATGAAGATGAGATAGGTGAGTCTCAAATACAATCGAAATATGCAGCTAAGTGATGATGAGAGAGGCTGATCAAAATAACACACCGCAAGACGATCAATCTAACTAACTTACTCCAACTCGATGTAAGGTGGCCGAGAGATCATCCACCGAACTAATCATTGGAGATGTAAGAGAAGGTGTGAAAACCGAGATCGAACTCAACAAGAAGCTATGTTCACTTGTTTTATCTCACAAATAGAGCCAAAAGATGTGTCACAAGCATTGGATGACACACATTGGATTCAAGCCATGCAAGAAGAGCTGAATCAGTTTGAAAGGAACAAAGTGTGGGAATTGGTTCAAAGACCTACCCATCAAAATGTTATTGGCACTAAATGGGTGTTCAGAAACAAAATGAATGAGGAAGGTTCTGTGGTAAGAAATAAAGCAAGATTGGTAGCCAAAGGGTATTGCCAAGAAGAAGGAATAGATTTTGATGAAACTTTTGCTCCTGTGGCAAGATTGGAAGCCATAAGAATGTTTCTTGCCTATGCTACTCACAAGAACTTCATTGTATATCAAATGGATGTAAAGACTGCATTCTTTAATGGGTTATTGGAGGAAGAAGTGTATGTTGAACAACCTCCAGGATTTGAGCAGAAGACTCTTGGAGATAAAGTATACAAACTCAAGAAATCTTTATATGGATTGAAACAGGCACCAAGAGCATGGTATGATACATTATCACAATTCCTGATCGAGAACGGATTCACAAAAGGCAAAGTGGATAGAACCTCTTGAGAATTCAAGATGGGAAGAGTATCTTTGCTTGTCCAAATATATGTGGATGACATCATCTTTGGATCCACGAAAAAGAGTCATGTGATAAATTCTCAAATCTCATGCAAAGCAAATTTGAAATGAGCATGATGGGAGAGTCGACATTCTTCCTTGGACTCCAAGTAAAATAGCTGAAGGATGGAACCTTCATAAGTCGACAAAATACACCGAGATTTAATGAAGAAATTTGGTATGGAAGAGAAGTCTTACGTGAAAATACCAATGAATACATCACGATCAAAATGGATATGGATGCGGATGGCAAGCCCGTGGGATCAAACAAGATACAAAGCACTTATTAGATCATTGCACTATCTCACAAAGAAGCCAGGCCGGACATCACCTTTCTTTGTAGGTGTATGTGCAAGATTTCAATCTGCTCCAAAAGAAAGCCACATGACGCAGCCAAGAGAATCTTGAGATATTTGAAAGGAAGCCAAGTTGGCTTATGGTATCCGAAGGAAGGCGGATTCAAGCTAATTGGTTACTCGGACTCGACTATCTTTGGATGTAGAGTTGAGAAAAAAAGTACCTCGTGCATGCCAAATGCTTGGAAATAGGCTAATTTCTGGTTTACCAAGAATCAAAATTCAATAGCTACCTCCATCCACAAATGGTGAAGCGAATACATAGTTGCGGGCGCAAAATTGTTGCCCAAGTCTTATGGATGAGATAACGGTGAGAGACTATGAAGTTGAAGAAAAGGAAATTCCAATTATGTGTGATAACACAAGTGCTATTGCAATCACTCGAATCATGTGCTGCACTCAAGAACAAAACAAATTGATGTCAGATATCACTTCATAAGAGATCATGTAGAAAGGAAGGACATCACCTTGGAATATATCTCAACTGATAAGCAGTTAGCTGATATATTCACAAAACCATTATGTGAATCAAGATTTGAAGAACTCAAACATGAATTAGGATTAATTGAGCTGAGTTGACACTCAGAAGACTCAAAGAAAAGAGATGGAACATGAAAAGATGAAAAAGAGCTGAACTCCTGAATCACTAAGTGAATCACCAGATCGGAGAATTAGCTGCATCGAGTTAGCTGACAGCTGAGTGCCTATGTGCAAAAAGAGAAGAGTTAAATCAGCTAAGGAGTAAGCTGAAACATTTATGAGCAAAGTGACAAAAACGCGGTCGTTTTTACTAAGCGGGAATGTTTTTTAAGAATGACGTCAGCATAATAATTATGACGTCTGATCAAAAGTCGCACACCAAGCTTATGATTGGATATAAATGCTTTGCCGCATTAAATACAAGAAATTAAATATTAATCGGCATGCAAAATCTGAGCCGTTGATCTTGATCAAATTTCAAAAACCACCCGCACGTTCTTTCATAACCCATACATATACCATTTCGTCCGATTTTCTCTCACTTTACCAAAACTGTTCATCTCTCTCAAGAGCAAAGAAAGCATTTTTACTCTCAAAACCCTACAAATCTTTAAAGATTATTTTCAAAGTTTCATTCGGTAAATCTTCGAGAAATGGCATCTACGTACGACTTCGTCAAGTTGGGAAAGCAAATCCACACGGGATCTACTGTGGATTTCGAAGGCATGATCAAACAAGGGTAAGACGAAACCCTTGTGAAGAAAATAGCAGAGAAGTTGGAGAAATCAGGACTGAAACCCTTTTTGTCGATGGAGTTTCAGATGACCTACGTGGAGGAGGTCGCACAATTCTATGTGAACGCTGAAGTTCACGATGAGGGCATCAAGTCCTCTGTTCACGGGAAAGATTTCACCATCACTGCCAAGGATCCGCGGAACACCTTTCGTTCGTTGCCGGCGGAAGGAGTGCCGAGATTTATGAAACCGATGTTAACCTGGTCACTGCATGGAAGGAAGTAGCCAAATCGACGTTGCAAGGTTGTCTACACAAACCGTAAGAAGTCGAAGGAGGATTACCACAAGTCATTAGACATTGTTGCCAAATGCATAGATATCAAGTTTGGAAGCTTTAATCACCGTCCAAAAACCAAGTTGATCGTGATGGCCGCGATCATGGAGGAGAAAAAGATGAACTGTGCGAGTTTGTATACAAAGCCCGACTCTCGCGAAATATTGGGAATAAATCCTTCCAGGAGGATGGTTCGTTTGGAGGATCTTTGGGATATGGCCTGTGATTGGTCGGATGATGGAAGTGAAGGAGTCCCTCTTCGACATGGAAAGGGTTTCCATGTAAACAAGAAAATGTTCCGATCGAACCTTTCCTGAGCACTGAAGAAGAGCATACGCCAAGAGGGGCGTCTGAGTGAGGGGAATCACCGCCCTGAAGAAACAACTGTCTCCTCCTCTCCCCGGAAGAAAGTCGCCCTGCACTGCGGTACAAAGAAAATCGCTTGCCCCTGCAAAAAAGAAATAGAAAACAAAGGATGTACTTGCCCCTCGTAGCCGAGTCACACCCCTGCGCACCAGCAGGAGAAGGAACCTCAAATACCTTCTCCGGTTGTCAAGAAAAAGAGGATCCACAAGCCTAGAAAGCCATCTCCTCGAGAAAAAGACAATAAGCATCGCCCCCGCCGCCAAGACTCGAAGGAAACTACATCCGAACCAGAAATTCCTCTCGGTAAGGACCAAAAGAGAAAGGCTCTTCAAGCGATCGAGCTTGAAAAAACAGTGAGTCTGCCACTCACCGGAACAGATCGTGGAGACAATCGGAGAAGTAGAGTCTCCCGAAATTATTGGTGAAACAGCCAAGTCTCTTTGGCCGATCAGAGGCAAATCAAGACACAAACTGTAGTTAAAAAACAAAGGCGCAAGAGGTAGGACAAAGTCAACTTTGCCTGTCAGCGGTCGTATCCCCGCATCGCGGCGACGCACGCTGAGGATGTTGAGCAAAGCAAAGTCTCGCTACCTTCAATCCCCGAGAACGAGGGACAACAAGGAGATAATGATGAAGAAAATGATGACGTGATGATCCTATCCCCACCATATCCGGACATCCAAAATTGTCTCATGAGAATGAAGGAAGTGGAAGCTTTAGTCGATCCAGGAAACGATTCCAAAGACCGGAGTTTATTGAAGAAGAAGAAGAAGCTGTTGAATTTCCTCGGCTTAACCACGGTGGTTCAAGCACTGGATGGAGAAAAATCGCAAAGATATCCTGTAGATCTTCAAAGACAAGGAGAAGCAGAGACTAGTAGAGGAAGCTAAAGCTCGTGAGAAAGCCAGTATCTGCCCTCTAACTGGAACCACTGATCATACTCATCCACACCTTGATATGTTGTCGGGGAGCGATGAGGATCTGGACCTGCTGCTGCTCAAGAATGGAGATGCGGCAAGCCATGCGGGAATCCAGGACCTGCGTGAGCAAACGGTGATGGAAGGACCAGGGGTTCTTCCAAATCACTGTTGGAGAGATTGATCCTATGGGAGTGGTGCAACAAATTGCAACCGTTGTTGCTGCCACCACTTACCCAGCTCACTCAGAAGAAGGTGTTAAGGGAATTGGCGATGAAACTGGGAATGTGGGGACCCCAGTCGAGCCAACCCCTGATGAAGGTATCTTACCACCTGCCCCAATGGCTGAACACTCAAAGGGAACAGCAGGGAGTCTGAGATGAGTGACCCCATTCCTAGTCACTCAGCTGGTGTACAAGCTGAGGGGGAAACTCCCTCCACTACAGCAAGGACGGAGGATGCTGCAGCTGACTCCACAACGAATCTTGGAGGCGAAGTGGAGAAGGAAAAACAAATGGATACACAACAAGTTGTCACCGAAGTGGCTCGGGCGATTGAGACTGTCTCGGTGAAGTGCCACCGTGCTTTGAAGGCCAATGACGCCTGCGATGCGGTTGAGGCAAAGGATGGATATGCCCTGGGAGTTAACACTCTGGGCGATGAAAGTACAATCCATGGAGTTGAGACTCCAGTGGATGCCACCTCCTCGAAGACCCTAAGGCGAGTTGAATTTGTCGAAGGGATTGTCCAAGGCCTCGCCGCACTGAGATTGCGAGGAGGTAATGAAGGCCAACGGGAGGTTGAGACTTCCGGGGTAAAGAGACGGAAGCCGCGAACATCCCTCCTACTATCATTGATCCATCCGAAAAGGAGATAAGTGCTCTTCACGATTCCCAAGACAATCCCGATATAACCTTTCGGATCCGAAGGTGAAGACGAAGCTAAGTTATCCCCCATTGCCAATCCAAAAGACTCAGCTGAGGATGTTCTCCCAAGTACGAGTAAGATCGATCTTAAGGCTACAACAACAGACAATGCGCGTAGAACAAGCTCGATACTTCAGAACATTGTTCAATAAATTGCTAGTCTCGAAATGGGCTGAGAATCTTGATATGAAGAGAAGAATGCAAGAAAACATCGATCGAATGCATGAATCTCACAACACAGAGATGCAGCTTCTGCATGAATTTCATAATAAAGATCTTTTGCGCTTAGAGGAGAACATGGAGAGGAAATTCAGCCTCCTCATGGCTGAAATGAAGCTGGTGGCACCAATCCAACGCCACCCGCTCCGAATTCCGTGCGGATATTCCCAAGAGATTGAAGCATAACTCTATCGATCGCTTAGACTTCATGATTTCTAGCTTGTTTCCGGGGTTGCTCTCTCCTTTGATGATGCCAAAAGGGGGAAGAGGAATACCTAAAGGCGTTGAAAGGTTTTGAAGGCGAGAAGAATGACGAATATTGTGAAGGAGAAGGCAAATTAAGAACTAAGAAGAGAAGAAGGAAAATCTGTTGAGGGGGAGGTTCGAAAGATATGACCACGATGATTGCTAAAACCCCCAACAAGGACTTTTCACACGGTGATATCATCGGAAACTCGATGACTCTGCCGCTCCAACACTCCGCACCCATGGTCAAAAAAACGAAAAATAGTAGAAGCGAGGGGATGAAGGAGGTGGAAGGAAAGATGGATGCCCGAGTGATAGATATACTAAAACAATATGGAGGCATTCCGTGGGGAAAGAGACACGATGCCATTTCGAGGCGTCGAACCGAGCCAAGATCTCGTGATGAATTCAAGACGTTCGCATTCAAGGGTTACTTCACAAATATGTCCATGGCCCAAGCACTGGATTTGTATTGGGAAAAAGCTTCAAGCTATGTGAAGAAGGCGACGAGCTGACGGACTCTTGCAAATCCTCTGTTGGTCACTCTGTGATCACTCACCGGAAAAAGAAGGCCCCAAGATAATACACGCCCGGAGCGGATGAAGAAACAAATGGAGGAGGAAGAGGTTTGAGACTGAACCTCTGCCCTAAAAACATTGAATATATAGATCCGGGCAAGAAAGGAGGGGATCTATTGGGTGGGTTCGACGAAGTAGCCAACTTTTTGCCGCAAGTGGTCAAGAATAATCTTGAGTATGCGAAGAGAATCGAAGAAGAAAATAGAAGACAAACTCACCAGGAAGAAAGACAAGAAAGAAAAAAGAAGAGATGAAGGCGCGAGAAAAGCATATGAGAAAAAGAAAGCGATTGAAGAAGAGAAGAAGAGAAAAAGATCGAGAAGAAGAGCGGAGTGATGAGGAAAGAAGGATCACGCAAAGGAGATGAAGTGTTCTGTCTACCCCTTCATGCATTTTACTATGTAAATGCATTTGTATGTAAGTCTTCTGTACATTGAATAAAATTGTATAATTTCTATACTTGCGTAGATATAGAATAGCATGATTACCTTAAGCTCTAATTAAGCTCTGATACACTTTGTAAACAACTGTGTAAAGAACTAGAATGTTATGATCAATAAAAGATTGATTCTACGCATACATTCTGTGATTCTACATTGTCTGTACGTATCTTTGCTATTTAATTGTTGAATGCATGTTTTAAGTTTTGGCATCATCAAAAAGGGGGAAATTGTTGGGAAATTAATTTTTAGATTTTGATGAATGCCATGTAAAACTTAGAGTAGAAAGTTGGCACCCCATTTTCCTTGTAATTTGCATTGTAATAGATAGGGCTGGCCGAGTCGAAAGTGAGTTAAGTCAGCTATGCCTGAACATGCAAGAAGTCAACTGGAAACTAGAAGGAAGACTCCGCTGTGAGGCAGCTGAGGAAGAAAAGACAGGAACTCGACTGAAGGTGCAGCTGAGATGCAGCTGAGTAAAGTGTCAGTCAAGTCAATTCAAGATAGCCAAGTCTCAAGTTGATGTGACAGATGAGTCATCCAATGATTGGAAAGGCGACTCGAGTCATCAGGTAAATCAAGGAAATGCGGTCAAGTCGAGACAAGCGAAAGAGATCCGTTACCGAGTTAAGAAAATTACTTAAACAAGTAATACTCCCATCTTGCTTTCTTAAAGTGCTCATCCCGAAGCGTGCAAAAAGAATAAACCAATGAGAAGATCGCACTGTGTCGAACTACGAAAAAGTCAAGACTCATTCAATACGAGGAAATGTCAATTCCAAGGATCGCAACAAGACAAGCCAACGACCACAAGTGCCTTTTGAAAATTAACCTATCTCTTCAATCGCAAATTTTCAAAAGAACACTATAAAAGGCCGAGGAATCATCTTGAGAAAAGGTGACCTTGATTACCGAGAAAACCATTACAAGCAAGAAAGCAATATCGAACCGAAATATTCTCAAGTCATTTAAGCAATCCTCAAGCCTACATTACGAAGGAAATCAATCCAACACTCATCCGTGAAGGAAAGACGACTTCAATCGGTTGAAGAGGAAACATTTGAAGAATCAAGGGGTCTACATTCCACAAAGGATTGTAGAAAGGTTCAAGGTCGAACCGTCTCAAGTTTTGGAGGGCTTCGTGATCAAATACAAGAAGCTTGAGCAAGTGGGCATGTAGTAGCAAGTCACCGCCTGTGAAGAAGGCCGAGTCGTTCGAGAAGCCAGCTGTGTGACCAATGCATCTCCAGACTAAGTCCCAAAGGATCAAGTCAGCTGTGTGATCAAGACTTGCATCTGGACTGATAACCACTTTGTACATTGATCATTACTTAGTGGATTTGTCCAGGAGTTGGAGAAGAGAGGAGTAGAAGAATTATCCCATCTTCGAACCTCTATAAAATTTATTGTGTCATTTACATCTCAACACTTTAATTACTGCATATTATTTTGATATATGCAGATAAATTTGCTGTCCATCTGATAATTAACAAAGTGCTATAATCAAGTATTAAAACAAACTTAAACCAAGATTCAAGGGTGTTAAGTCTTCCGCTGAAAACATATCACAGTCGAGTTAAGTTTTAGTCAAAACAGCTGAGTTACTCTATCAACAAATCGGGCGATTGCATTGAGTGGCTAACTCTGGCGATCAACTAACTTAGTTGTCCATCAAGGAATTAGTTGTGAAGTATTAACTCTGAACGTCTTAAAAGGACTAAATCGAAAAGTTGGTAAGGTTTATTCAACCCCCCTTCTAAACCTTACACTCACACCCATTGAGACCAACAAATTTTTTTATTTATTTTTATATAAAATAAAATATACTTTTGTATTCATTAGTTAGCTAATAATATTTAAAATTTATTTTTACGATTTCGGGCTCACGATTATTATCTGGAAGAAATATCATCAATTATGGCTTATATAATTATGGTGTATCCGGTTCAAACTCTTTGATGACTTCGAAAGAAGCTGTAATAATTGATCTCACAGAAGATAAACCAAACGGAGCTCATGTGACTTCAAATGAACCGACAACCGATGAAACTTCTGGTTTTAACATAACTGAGATTGATCTCAGTGAATTATTCAATCCTTCAAATGCTGGTTAGTGATTTTCTTTATATATGTTCATTTCATATATGCATTTATTAATATTATTTAATATATTTCTATTAATTAAAGCAATTTTTATTTTTTCAGATTATTGGGATATATGAGATGCGAGTTATAAATGGCAATTTTGTGGAGCATTATTTTGGTTAGAAGAAAGACTATCCTCCTTTCCAAAATCAAAGCCTTCCTACTCTTTGTGTTGTGTCCATGGAAATATTCAACTTCCGCCAATCAGACCACCACCAAGTGTTCTTCAAGATCTATTGTTTGGAAATGGAAATAAAAGCAAACACTTTCAAGATAATATACGATCTTATAACAATATGTTTTGTTTTACATCTATGGGAGGAAAGATTGACACGAGATGTAAACAAAGATCGAGGTCCTCCTAAGCCGAATGTATGGTCAAAATTACCACTTGATTGGAAGTTTGTTGCCTCCAGATGGATCGACACCCAAATTCGCTCAGTTATACATATACGATACGGAGAATGAAATAAGTCATAGGTTGAATTCCGTCAGGTTTGTATTTGTTATTATTATTTTATGTCACTTTATAATATTTTTGTATAGATTTTTTAACGTAATTTTTTTTAATTTTATTTAAAAAATGTTTAAATTTGTAGGCAAATGGAGTGATACCAATAATTTGCACGGTTATCATGTCCGAATTGAAGAGAATATTGGATGAGAATAATGTCTTGGTAAAATCTTTCCGAATGGCAAAAGAAAAGATTCGAGAAGAGGATATTCGGCGTAAATTTACGTTTGATTGGTAGAAGAGTACGGATGCTAGGAGATATAATATGCCAACGAGCGGTGAAGTCGCGGCTTTGATTGTTGGTGATTTTGATCGTGCTTTTTTAGGCGATCGGGATATTGTTGTTGAAACAAGATCGGATTTTTGCAACGGATAAATGAATTGAATGCCTCTTATTTGGCTCTGCAGTATCCATTATTATTACCGTATGGTGAGGATGGTTTTAGAGAAGATATACCTTTCTCAATAAATAAGACTAATAGTACCGGTTCTAGAACAACAATTAGTGTGCGTGAATACTTTGCATACAGATTACACGACAGAGACCATGAATCGGCGACTATTTTGTCTTCTCGGAGATTGTTTCAACAGTTTTTTGTCGATGCATAGACAATGGTTGAGTCAGCTCAATCGAAATATATCTGTTTAAATCAGAAAAAGTTGTGATATGATATATATAAAGGCTTGACTGATGTTGTTTTGCGTGGTGATATTGATCCGAGTACTCAGGGTAAACGCATTATATTACCTTCAACATTCACCGAAGGTGCTCGATATATGATACAGAATTATCAAGATGCGATGGCTATATGTCGATGGGCGGGTTATCCTGATTTGTTCATAACATTTACTTGCAATCCCAAATGGCCAGAGATCATTCATTTTCTCCAGAAAAAGAATCTAAATCCTGAAGATCGTCCGGATATTGTTTGCAGAGTCTTTAAAATGAAGTTAGATTCTTTGATTAAAGACCTTCGGCAAAATAAATTATTTGGGAAAGTAAATACATGTTATCATTTGTTTTTTTAAATTTTTTTAATATATTTTGTACAATATAGTAAATAGTTATTTAATTAGTTTACATTCTCAAATCCTTATTTTTTTATTATTATATTGCAGTTATTTATACGATAGAATTTCAAAAGTGGGGTTTGCCTCATGCCCACATATTGTTGTTTCTGGCTAAGGAAGACAGATATCCAACTGCAGATGACATTGATCGAATTATATCAGCCGAAATACCTGACGAGAGAATTGATCCATGTTATTATATTGTAGTAAGGGATCATATGATTCATGGTCCATGTGGTGATGTCAGGAAAAACTCTCCATGTATGGCTGATGGTCGTTGCACTAAACATTTTCCCAAAAAATTTGTGGATGCGACTACTATTGATGAAGAAGGTTATCCGCATTACAGACGCAGAAATGACGGAAGAATAGTTGAGAAAAGTGGTGTGTCGTTGGACAACAGATATGTCGTGCCTCATAATCGTAAGTTGTTACTAAAATATGGAGCTCACATAAATGTGGAATGGTGTAACCAGGCGAGATCTATTAAGTATCTATTCAAGTATGTAAACAAAGGAAATGATCGTGTCACAACGTCGTTTTATACAAGCACCGACGATGAGGACTCAGGGAAAACCATTGATGAAGTGAGAATGTATTATGATTGTAGGTACATATCGTCATGTGAAGCTGCATGGAGATTATTGGGGTTTGAGATTCAGTATAAATATCCTTCAGTCGAACGACTCAGCTTTCATCTTCCGAATGAGCAGAGTGTTATTTTTTATGATAATGAGAGAATAGACGATGTGCTTAGTAAAGATTCAGTTAAGGAGAGCATGTTTTTAGCATGGATGGAAGCAAACAAAATATATCCCGAAGCCCGTGAGCTAACCTATGCTAAAGCCCCAACAAAATTCACATGGAAGAAATACCTCAGGAAGTGGATGCCAAGAAAAATGGGGAAATCAATAGGTCGAGTGTTTTTCGTCCCCGCCTAGACTGATGATATGTACTATTTGCATTGTCTTCTCAATATTGTCCGTGGGGCTACGTGTCATGATGACTACAAGAAGGTCAATGGTACTCAACATGCTTCGTCGTGACGCTTGTTATGCTCTTGTCCGTTAGAAGATGATAGAGAATATGTTGATGCAATAACGAAGCTAGCCATTGGGCTTCTCGCAGAGTCTCGTAAGTCTTTTTGTGTCGTTGCTATCATCAGAATCTTTGAGCAGACCCGAAGTAGTTTGGTACAAGTGTTGGCAATATCTTTCGGATGATATTCTACATAGACGGTGACGTCTTCTCCAACATGAAGGTATTATTATCATATGTTAAATATCATATTTTTATTTCTAATAACATTATTTTTTATATCTTATTATTTATTGAATGACATATTATTTCTCTTGCAGAATTGGTATGGAGTGAGAACGAGATAAAAATCTTGCTTTGTTGGAGATTGAAAGAATATTGAGAAGTCGTGTACACGAGTCTACGTGATTTTGATACGATGTCATTTCCGATGCTGACAATACTGGGAATAGCCAAAACAGATTGATATATGACGAGTTATGTTATGATCGTAAGGCTCTTTTGGTAGAGCACAAGAACCTCGTTTCCAGACTTAATGAGGAACAAAAAAATGTTTACTAAAAAATAATGACAGTGGTGGAATCAAATAAAGGTGGTATATTCTTTGTTTACGGATATGGGGGAACAGGCAAAATATTTTTGTGGAGGGCTTTATCTGCGGCTTTGAGATCGAAAGGAGAAATTGTGTTGAACGTGGCATCGAGTGGAATAGCGTCCATATTGCTACCTGGTGGAAGAACTGCCCATTCCCATTTTGTTATTCCTTTAAACCCAAATCAAGTGTCAACTTGCAATATCAAACAAGGGACTCCGCTTGCTGAGCTGATTATTCATTCTAAACTTATAATTTGGCATGAAGCCCCAATGATGCACAAGCATTGCTTTGAAGCCGTGAATGAAACTTTGATATCTCTTTTAAAATTAATCAACCCACGGAATGAATCAAAACCATTTGGAGGAAAAACTATTATGTTCGGGGGTGACTTCAGACAGATATTGCCTGTTATACCGAAGAGAAGTCGATAGGATCAGGGGTGGGCATTCGGGATCGGGTAGTCGGTTTCCGACCCGATCCGATCGGATAAAAACCGATCGGGTCGGATATTTTTTAAAAAAATCGGGTTTTGGGTAACCCGATAACCAAACTTAATAAGTCGGATCGGGGTTCGGGTTCTGTAAATAGTACCCGAATACCCGATCAGGTACCCATTAATTTTAAAAAAAAAAAAGAAAAATAGAATAGGGCCATGGGTGTGCCGCGTGCATGTGTGATAAAGTTGCAAAGTGGGTTGGAATGTGTGTATTTTGTAAATTTGGGCGTGCATGTGTGTTAAAGTTGGGGACAAAGTTTTTTTTTTATATTCTTTTTGTAGGAAAGTTGAGACAAAGACAAATGGTGGTGGGGAATGAAGTTCCATACTCAAAATTTTTCTTTTTTTTTTTTTCTCAAAAGCTCAGCAAAAAATAAATCAAAAAAGCGGAAATTTAATTAAAAGAAAAAAAGTTATCTGAAACCCGAATTGTCGGGTATCTGGTTATTTCGGGTACCCGATAATCGGGTATCCGATAATATCGGTTCGGTGGCGGGTAGCTATATTCGCCACCCGATAATTTCGGATACCCGACCCGATTACCCGAAACCCCGACCCGATGCCCACCCCTAGATAGGATGTAGTCAATGCCACGATAAATGCATCGTATTTATGGAAAGATTGTACAGTACTGAGATTGACTAAAAATATGCGTCTTCAAAGCCTCAATCAGACAGATGATTATGCGGATTTGGCCCAATTCTAAGAGTGGATAGCAAGCATCGGAGATTGAACAATCGGAGGATCTAATAATGGTTGTGCCACTATCGACATACCTGAAGATATTCTTTTGGAATCATCTGGTGATCCAATGGCAACAATTATAGAGAATACTTATCCAATGTTTAAAGACGCAATTGATGATCCTACTTATTTGAAAGATAGGGCGATACTCGCATCGACTCTTGATTTGAGTCGATCAGTCAATATATGACGTCTTTAAATTCATCAGAGGGGCATACTTATTTGAGCTCAGATAGCACGAGTAAATCTGATGCTAATGTTGATTTCTTGCATGATCTGCATACACCAGAATTTTTGAATGGTATAAAATGTTTCGGCGTTCCCAATCATGAGCTGTATTTGAAGGTTGGGACTCCAATTATGCTCTTGAGGAACATGGACCACTCGACCGGATTGTATAATGAGACTATTACGAGGCTCTCTAGACACGTACTTGAAGCTAAAATTCTCAATAGAACGCATGAAGGTCATAAGGTGTTGATACCACGAATGACACTAACACCGTCGGACCTTAGAATTCCATTCAAGTTTCAACGTAGATAGTTTCCTCTTAGCGTGTCTTATGCAATGACCATAAACAAGATCCAAGGCCAATCTCTCTCAAATGTTGGTTTGTACTTGAAGAATCCAGTATTCAGTCACGGTCAATTATACGTTGCTGTTTCACGAGTCACCAATCGGAAGGGACTGAAAATATTAGTCTGTGGCGAAGATCAATCAAAAAACAAACATACGCAAAATGTGGTGTACAAAGAAGTTTTTTAAAATTTGTAGTTATTTAATTGTTCTATACGATATCTGTACATTTTCTATTTTTATTAATATATAATAAATTATATAGACATCCAATCTACGTTTCAACCCAACAAACCCAAAATCGTAAAATACCATAAACTTCATATTTTCCCACATTACACTTGCCGTGCATCGCACGGGTAGAGCACTAGTTATATATAATACGACAAAAGATACTTTGACCATGCAAATAAACATACGAATATTAAAAATGAAAAAATAGTATGAAAGTAACAATTATCAAATAAATAATATTTTAATTACAAAAATTGTTCCACATGAAAACTAAAAAAAGATACATTTTTATTAAATAATAATAATTTTAATAATCTTTATTATTTTCCCTTATACCAATGAGCTATATATTTAACTACAACATATATATTTGTTAAATGATTTACGGTTTTCTCACTTAAACTCCACACATTTTTATTTTCCAATATGAATAATAATTTTAGATCAAAATTATTTGAATTTTTTCGGTCTTTTGTTCTTTTTTTTTTCCTTCTTACTTTTTTATTTTAAATTTTCCTCCTTTTTTGGTCTTTGATTATTGTTAATGCTTTTTTTAAATAGAAATAGAAAATTAACATTTTTAATTCGAGCAAATATTTCATAGATAGAAATACATTTTCGCAAAAAAATAGAAAGTGTAGAGAATGAATAAAGTAAATTTCATCCCTAAATTTTAACGAAATTATTTTTAAAATGTATATTTTGGCTAATAGGATGCGCTTTGGCAAGTAAATATTAATTCGAGGGTGCAAAGTGCCAATAAAAATGGCAAAATTCCCACGGAGAACCTCCCCATCGGTACCCGAATAAAATGGGGCGGGAAAGCTCTGGTTAATTCGGGGATGGGACGGGGATGGAGACTCCCCGATTCTCT
Organism: Rehmannia glutinosa; assembly: GCA_016081115.2. Lineage (NCBI taxonomy): Eukaryota > Viridiplantae > Streptophyta > Magnoliopsida > Lamiales > Orobanchaceae > Rehmannia > Rehmannia glutinosa. The sequence goes on along the minus strand of JABTTQ020003102.1, from coordinate 156,948 downwards.
AGAAGTGGAGATGGGATGGGGATGGTATTTATAGCCTCTGCCCCATCCCCAACCTCATTTAGATAAAATGGGGATCCCCGTCCCATCTTCATTTCCTATATTTATATATTATTAACATTACTTTTATTTATAATATTTTATTTTATTAATTATAAAAACTAATCTCTTAAGTCTTTATAAGTTTACTTGTTCGCATTCTTTATTTTGGAAATTAGAAATTTATGTTATTTTATTCATTTTAATTATTGATTGAGAAGGGGGTAGAAACGATTCAATTATTAATATTTTCAAATTTTTCTGAAGTTAGCTGGTCAAGGCCTTGAATCCTTAAATTATAGGATAAATTACAAAAAAACCCTAGGATGCTCTCTTCTCTCTCTTCTCCCAAACCCTAGGGCCGTGCCTCCATGACTTTTCTGGCGGCTTTTTCCGGCGTTGGGATACAAGCCGCCAGTTATGATGTTTGCTCCTTTTCTACATCTTGCTCTCCGTTGGTTTTCTCCTCTACGAGTTCTCCTATGTCTTATGTTCATTTTGTGGCAAGGGTTTATTCTATAGATCCTTCGAATCTCTTACTTGGGACTGCCATGAACTCATCAAAGGTGGTCCCTTTGGCAGCGGTCCCCCCTCCTAAGGTGGTTTCAACTGTGGTCCCTCCCAAGGTGGTTACAACAGTGGTCCCCTCCTCTCCTTCAAATGCCAACACTCAGGCAACAGTGGTCCCCTCCCCAAAGTATTCTGCTATACAGGGGGGTGATGACCCCTGGGCCGCCGTCTGTCGTCTGCATGGAATCCTTCAACAGGCCCCCGCCCAGTAGCTGTTTCCAAGGATGCACCTCAGATTGCTATAATCTCTCCCCCAAGGACATCCGATTATGAATCGAACCCGCAACATTCAGCTCATAATACTAATGCTCAATCCCATTTTGGCCATTCTTTTGCTAAAATTGTTTCAGGTACTCACCACAATATGGATTCGACGACGCAAGCCCAAGGTAATTTTACAACATTTTCGCATGTTGCTGCTGGTAAATCCCATTATATCCCTAAACCTGTTAGAAAGGGAGATTATTATTCAGTTACGATTGATGAAAACGTTTATCAACAACGCCTCGCCGAATTTTCTTATTCATTGATTGGAAGGGTGATTTTGGGCAAGGGTAACAAACCATGGGCGACTATGCTCCTGCATAAACGCCTATCATATTTATGGGGAATTAAAAATAATTGAAAACAAACCCCCCTAGGTAAAGGATTTTTCTGTGTCATGTTCTTGAATGCGCAGGATAGAGCTCGAGCCCAAACACGTATTAATTGGCAACTCAATCCGGGAACTATTAGGCTTTCTCCATGGGTCCCGGATTTCAATCCGTACAAGGTACACACATAGGTGGCAAGTGTTTGGGTCCGAATCTTAGAGCTAAGTTTGGAGTAATGGGATCCTAATACCATCTTGGGGATCGCCAGTGCAATTCGAAATCCGATACAGATTGATCAACGATCGCTTGACGGCTCTCTGGGGTACTTCATTCGGGTATTAGTGGATATTGATCTGTCGAAACCATTGAAGGAGCACATCATGGTAAAACGGGTTGGCCAGTGTTCATTTGTGTCAGTTACTTATGAGAAATTACCGGAATTTTGTTCAAAATGCAGGGTAACGGGACATTCGATGGTTTCTTGTCGTATTACTCCCGCAGGTAACTCAACCACTGAAAGACGCGCCTCTCCTGACCAAGGACGTCCCAGGACATCAGCGGCACGTCCGAATTCTATGCAATGGGGTCGTTCCAAGGTCTGTAAAGTCTACCATCCGGTGCAGCAGGACAAGGGCAAGGCGGTTGATGACTCCATGGAAAATGCGGGTCATCAAGGTCGTGTTAAGGAGAGTGAACCTTCTTCTTCACGTATTCACACTAAGAATTCTTTTGATGTTCTGGGTGCTGATTCAGATGATGTGCCATGTGATAATACGAATTTGGAGCAAAATTCTGATAATGAGAATCGAATTATGGCTTCGGAATATAAAACTAGCAACACAGACAGAGCCATGGTTCTTTATCAACCGCAAGCAACAAATTTGGATGAACATGGACAGACTAATTTGCAACGTGGAATGAAAATAGTTTCAAATAGTCCTCCTTTTAATGATTATGTCCTTAGCTCCAGTGATCCTTCTGAGGGGTTCAAGGCTATGACAGTTGCTGCCCGGAAACGTTGGTCAGATATGGCGGATGAAGACGATCAAGATGATGCAGACAAATTGGAAGTTTTAAAGACCAAGTTAGGCGACTCTTCAACTGCTCCGATTGTCATTCACTTAAGTGATTCGTCATAAGCTATGAACGCTATGACAATTGTGGTTGGAGGATCCTGGGCCCATATTCCACAGGATACAACAGACCATCAGGAGGATACTCAAGCACGTGCAACACAAACACATGCCAATGTCCTTCGAAAATCCTATAGAAATAAACATCCATTATTTCGATTGAGATTTTAAGTTATTTATGTTGTTCCTTTTATGGGGTACTCTTTTTCCTATCAAAGGTTTTTCCCAATGGGTTTTACTTTGATAGGTTTTAACGAGACCCCTTTTTTAAAGCTCGATGCTTGGCTTGCAAACAGTACACTATATTTTCTTTTTTAATAATATTTTGCATTTATTCAAAAAATTCATTTTAATTATTGATAATTTTAAATAATTTATTTTAAAAAATAATTATGAATAAATACAAAATGGGGAATCGGATTCCCCGTTGGGGACCCCGTTTCCCGAACGGGGATTCCCCATCCCTGTATCAGATACCCAAAACTGGGAATGATGCGGGAATGATCTTTGGGATGAGATTTTGGGATGGGAATGGTACTATGTCCAATACGAGCCCCGTCCCCATCCATTGTCATCCCTAAGTGCCACATGTGTGTAATTTAAGGGTGTAAAGAGTCAATTACTCTAAAAACTATAATGAATAATCAATTAATGTTTTCAAAACTATTTTCCAAGAATATGGATGTTATTTTGTATTTGACCAATAATTTAATATATGTTTGATTTTGTATTTCACCAATAGTGTAAATTTGCATTAATGTCACCTAAAAATATATAAATAGACAAATTTCTTTCAAATTTCTCAAGTAGAACAGCACTACGTTCTAACCAACTGTTCGAACCTGTGACGTTCGGCTCATAAAGCTAATGCTATAATAAACTTACCTACGGACCAACATCTATTATTTTCTTTATGTTCAACTTGGTTGTACTTGAAAACTGTACATGTGCCGGAACAGATTTAGCGATTGATCTTTCATCGGAGTTATCTTGGTGGTCATGAATTGCATTTGTCATATTTGGATTTTTTTGATGTTGTAGTTTGTGTGGTAGCTTTTGTAGATAGTAGAAGACGAATTTTTTGATGCTTAGATTTGCCAATAGTAGTGTAGTAAAACATAGTTTGTGTGATAGCATTTGTAGATAGTCGAATCACTGTGAAATAGTAAAACACTTTTATTTGATAAGCTTCGCTTGCAAGCATTGTAGTAAAAAAAAATGAGTTTTCCATCACTATTTATACTACCCACCTTATTTAATGAATTGTTGTGAAGACTCAAAACATTCTATGGTGAGGATGATCATCTTGTCTTTTACATAGCATATTTTATTAGACACTTATTAAAAAAATTCCTAGAATGTTTTTTTAGGAATATATTGGATATTTCCTCAAAAAAAAATTCATAATTTCTTTCCTTTTAGAAATTTCCATTTTGTAGTATCTTGGAAGCTTTTTTACTAATTGTCTTTTTAAAATACTCCTTCTTAACTTACTAGAATATTGTTTGGTGATTATTACGTTTATTTTTTATTTTTCTTATTTTTTTGAGTTTTACTTATGATTAATTTTCGTTTCTCTATCCTGAATCGTATTGTTCCGTACCTTCCCATTTGAAATCTCAGAACTTTGGGATGGTTCTTGAGATTTTATGAATCTCCGAACTATCCCGTATCGTGCACACCCCTAATTACAATATTGAAATGGACGAAATCAGGAACAAATATCACATCACATCACAAAATAACATTTTTTTTGAAACCATCACAAAATATCTTTATGTTGCCCGAAATGGAATTGCTAAAAATCATTTTTTTTTAAATATGTTCTTTGTTAGTTTATTTTAATTCCCACAACATTGAGATATTGATCATCAATTTGATCATATCATTGATGCCTCGAAGAACTTCAAGTTAGTAATCAAAGTTCATTACCCACTCAGAATTAAGGTGTCACGTACGATAATCAAGTGAAATTAAATATCTATTGATCAATTAAATATTTAATTTCACGTGGTCTAGTCCAATACATTTAGAAATGCATTCTCAATTTTATCATCAAAGTCAAGAAAAAGTTTAATTAAATTGAGACGGTCTTATCAAAATAAATTGTCCATATTTATTTACCGATCGTGAATTTTAATTCTTTGAATTGAATTATGAATTGAATCTTTTCTGTGTTTAAATAACAACTTAAACACTCAATTTATAATATCAAACAATTCATTGACATATGCAAGCTCGATATATATATATAAATAATATTTATTCAAAATGTCAATTTACACAATAAATTACTTGTAGGCACAATACTACCAACACTTTAGACAAACATATCAATGTTGGTCTAATGAGATATCATTCACTAGAATGTATGCAAATAAATATAATATATATTAAGTTTAATTGATCATTATATTTTAATTATATTCTGTTGTAATCTATCCTATGTACTCACATTAACTGAATCAAACGGGGCCTTAAGAAATAAGAACAAATATTAGAGTTGGGCAGTCATATAGTATTAGATGTTATAAGAATATTCAAATAATAATTGTCTTTAGTATCTCAAGATATTTTCCTAAAAGGCAATACAAATCCACATTTAGTATTTTGGAAACGGATAATTACAAAAACACCCTGATTTTGATTTTGTTCTAAATTTAGGGGTAATTGTAATATTCTATAAATGTCAGGAAGTTTTGAAATATTTTTTTTTTTATGAAAGGGACAAATATAAGACGAATCAAACCTCAATAAGGTTTTTACAATTTTCAAAAAACTTTTAATTTTATTTTTATAATTAGCCCGAACATAGCTTTTTTTTTTTTGTAATTAAAACTTTTGATTTTATTTTTAGGGTTACTGATTATTTAGTACCTGATCTATAGGCACTTTGCTGGTTTGGTACCTGACATTTCCGAGTTACCAATTTAGTACCCATACTTCTCATTTTTTTTTATAAATTGGTACATACTCACTTTTAATGACGAAAATGCCCCTAAGAAACATAAGTTATACTCAAAATAAATTTTTGAGTATACTTATTTAAATTATAAAAAAAATTAAAATTTTAATTAATTCAATTAATAAAATATAAAAAGAAGTTTTTAAAAATATTAAAGAATTTTACAAAAAAAATAAAATTAATTACATTAAATTAGTAAATTAAGAAAAACATAAATTAAAATTTTAATTAATCAAAAAGAAAATTTAGTTTAGTTAACTAATTTTAATAATTAAAATAAAATTAAATAACTTAAAAATTAAAATTCAGATAATAAATAAGGAATTTATAGCAATTTTTTTATTAATATATTAATTTTTAATCGAATTTTAAAAAATATTAATTTATTTTATTTTATTTTTCACAATTAGTAATTTAATAATTTAGTTTAAATAATAATTGGTTATTTTTTAATTAAATTTATTTTTTAAATTTAATAATTAAAACATAACTTCTTAACATAAATGAAAAAAAAAATTGGACATTTTCGTTTTTAAAAATTAATAGGTACCAATTTATAAAACAAATGTGAAGTATGGGTACTAAATTGGTAATTCAGAAATGTCAGGTACCAAACCAGCAAAGTGCCTATAGGTGAGGTACTAAAAACTCAATAACCCTTATTTTTATAATTATCCCGAACATACCTTTTTTTTTTGTAATTATCCCTTTTAGAAATATTAAGCACCATAAGTTTTTTTTTTTTTCATAAGCAAGTGAGGGAAATTCCTCACAAAATTATTAAGTGGTAATGGGTCCAAATAACCCTTTCTATAATGAAAAAATGAAAATCAACCATCTTTTGAAAATAATATTTTTTAACCATTTTGGCATAACAAAAGACATTCATACCCTCTAGCATGTTTTTTAATATTTGTCTATTTATCTTTATCTTTCACTTATTTCTCTCTCTATATCCTCTTACTCTCTCTTTCAATTTTTTTTTTAAAAAATTCCAGCTAACATTGACGGCATTCCATCTACGGGTATCTCAAAAATGGTATTAAGCTCTTTTTTTGATATTTTCTTTGTTAGCCGGAACTTCGTATAGATATTAAACTTCTCAATTACGAGGAAGAAGAAACACAAATTACAGAAGTTTGGACAAAGAAATCAAGTTACGTGTAACTATATATCGAGTTACTGTAGCTCGATATCGAGTTATGAGCTACAGTAACTCGGCGCTACAGTGTCGAGTTACGATAACTCGGCGCTACAGTGTCGTGTTACAATATCGAGTTACAGTAATTGGTGCTACAATGTGTGTTTGTGTTATTAAATTGACTGAAAGACAAATTGAGTTTTTTACGTAGCCAAATGGCTAAAAAACATGTGTTTCAAGAAAATAGCTAAAAATCATTTTGACATCATGGGAAGTATTAAAAAACCTAGGGACTCTTTTAATTCCAACTTGGAAAGAATTCCTAATATAACTTGGTTTCAGATTTTTTGTTAGGATTTCCTAATATACACACACATTATAATTATGTAAAGTTATTTATTAAGATTGACATTGATTCTAATTCCAATTTGGAAAAGAATTCCTAATATATATAACTTGGTTTCAGATTTTTTCGTTAGAAATTAGTTTGGGACAGTACTAAAAATTACCTTTCAATACTAATAGATCATTGGTCCACGTACGTAATTGTGAAAGAATTTACAGTTTCCATCCTGGTACACAACTCTTAACAGGAAACCAAAAACCATCACAACTCTATCAACACCTTATATATAAAGCTTTGTTGTAAATTATCAATGTACTTTTATCGAGAATATTAGCACTCGGAGAGGAGTTCGGGAAAAAGGTTGGTTTTCTCATAACGTATGCTTTGATCAATCTTAAATTAAACTTTTTGATGTCCATATTTTATGTGGATTATAAGATGCAGCCTTCTAGGTTTCTTCTTGTAATTTTTTTTCTTTTTGTTTTGTTTTAAAAAAATCCTGAAATTTTAAAGGAAAGGATATGCAATCGTTCAATTGCGGAAACCAGTTTGATTATCATTTGGTTTTACGAAGCATGAGCTTGTAGCTTAAGTAGTATCGCAAATCTTTTGTAAGGATGTTGACCAGGGTTCGAACCATGTATTTTTCAGTTTTTTTGAAAGTTATTTTTTCCCTCCAACCACTACTCTCAACTTATTAAAAAAAATTCATTTGGTATTACGAAAATTGTAGTTTTTTTTCTTTTGTTTTAATTTATGGCGGATTATTTTTGATACTATTTATGAATTGTTAACGAGCTTAAGTTTTTTGTACAATTTAGTAAAGATTTATTTTTTTAAAAATAATCATTTTTGTTCCATATGAGTTGAAAATTTGAGATAGGTTTATTTATCACGTTACTTACATAAAAGTTATAACGAAAGCTGGGAATTTTATGTATTTAAATTAGTTATGTGAGATCATCAAGCGATTGGAAGCCACGAGCTGTATTTGGACAACTTAAAAAAAGGGAAAAAAATTGAGATGAGTTATGGATGGGCAGGGGAAATTAGGTATTCCGTAATATAATTTTTTTATTTATTTGTTGTAATTTGAAAATATTTTGAGTTCTTTTTATAGAAGATGGGATGTAAAATCATTCTACATGAACTTATCAAATCTAAACTTAGATAGTTCGAAATAATTTTCGAATCAAAGTTCAATCAACCGTCACGTGTTAGTTGGAAGTAGTGGTTTGAGGAGAAGTGGTTGGAGAGGAGAAGATAAATTAAAAAAAAAAAAAAAAGATACAGTAATAATTATGTGTTAGTTGATTAGCCTTGCTAGTACAATTAATTGAGCAATGTATCTAAAATGTCAAATAACAATTTCTTTGTCTATACTATGTACAAATATTTTTTCAAATTGTCTTATAAATTTACAAATACCCACTTATATATGTTTCTAGCTAGTTTATAAAATTACATCATCAAGAGAGAGTATTTACAATATATAAATAATAACCTCAATTGTAATTTTGAACGATAACTAAGTTTCTTTGTAATTATGCTATATGTGATTCATTGAAATTTTGTTATTTCTTTTTGTGATTCATTGATATTTAATTTGTAATTGGTATTGCAGAAAAGTAACACGTATTTGAGCGCAATGAGCAAAAGTCACTTTTCTCATCCTCCATTTTCTTCCGATCCCGACCAGACCCACCCATGGTTGCTGGTATCTCAAGGAAAAAAAATTTCACTAAAAATTATCTTTAGAAAGCCATCAAAAAACCAATATTTCAAAAGAAACATTCCTTTGAATTAAATAACAACGCAACAAGTACGTATCATTGGCTTCCTATGGCTGGCTAGCATTGATAGATGTCCTTAATATATTTGAAAAACACTAATAAATTACATTGTTGTCTTTTAATGACAATACAACAAAAATCAAAATATATTAAAAAAGATCCAAAAAATTTACTTCTTCATTCTTGATTTTTAAATTGAATTTAAATTTTGGGGTTGGCTTAGGTTTTGCATTAAATTGGGAGGGCTAATTTTGAATATTTTAGAACCAAGGTGTTTAGTATTTTGTTCTATGAATGTGTCTTGTCTCAAGCCCATACTTTTTACGACCCATCAAAAAACCAATATTTCAAAAGAAACATTCCTGAATTACGCAACAAGTACGTATCATTGGCTTCCTATGGCTGGCTAGCTTTGATTGTCAAAAACACCTTATTGTTCTTTTCAATCATTTCCGAGTCCATCTTTTTCTGTTACTCATTTCCGACTCCATCTTTTTCTGTCTTGGTGACAAAAAGTTCAACGAAAAGTCTATCATCTTCGGAGACGACTACTTATCAGCCACGACAAACCTCAACGGAAAAATATACGCTTGGATGGGCAAAAGTCAAAGTTTCGCAGAAATTGACTTTGGGGGTGGGCGGGAATTTATTCTTAAGCCGTTGGTGGACGATAGGGGGTTGCATTACACGTGGCCGTCACCCTTGCGTTCGTGTTGCTTTAGTAATTATATACTGGAATTCGAAGGGGAGCTATTGTTAGTGCACAAGAGTTGCAACATATATGGAAATTTGAAATGTTTCAGAATTTTGAAAGTAAATACTTTGAGAAAAACGTGTACGGAGTTGATGAATATAGGTGACCATGCCATTTTCGTTGGTTCTCATGGGTGCAAGTTAGCGTTGTGCAGTAATGAATCGGGTGTGAAGAAAAACTCGATATACTATTATGAGCAGAATATTGATAGGAAACTATATGTGTATGACATTGAGGAGCGAAGCAAAACGCTAGTTAAGCCGTGTCGTTTTGATTGGGGTACGAGATTCTTTATGTGTTGGATATGATTAGTTAAGGTTTGGTGGTGGTTGATTTATTTTGGATATGTATACTTTGGTGTTTCAATTAATTGGGTTGTTGCTGATTTATTTTGTCATATTTCTCATGTATTATACCCATATAGTATTGAAATTTCTTTCTTTTGTGTAATGATTTCATACAGTACTGTAACTGTACTACCCTTCTCTGTGTGATCGGTGCCATTCAATAAGATTTTTTTTTCCCAACACTGTAGACAAGATCCGTGTACTTTTGATTTGAGTATAAAGTTTTGGGATAATTACAAAAAACCCTTGAATTTTTATTGTGTCTTAAATATAAGTAGGGGTGTTAATTTCGGTCAGGCCCGTTGGGCCAGCCCGGTATGTTACCGGGTTGGGCTATAATTTATTAGGCACGGAAAAAACCAGGCTTATTTGACCTGGCCCATTCGGCCCGAACAACAGGGTCGGTCTGGTTGGCCCGGTATTTACAGTGTATTTTCATGGGCCGGACCGAGCTGGGGCGCCAAAAATAGCTGCCTAGTAATTGTTTGGCTCAACTCAACTCGATTTTTCCTCCAAGCCTGTTAGGCTAGTCCGACCCAATTTTTCCGATGGGCCTCATAATTTTGATGGCTCTTATTTTAAGGGATTTTGTAGGGATGATTGAGAGGCATAGTTCTAGTAAATATCATTTGGAGAGATTCGAACCTGGACTTAATAAATGCGGACAAGATCCTTTGACACAAATTTAACCTCGCTCCAATTGATTAAACTTTGGAGGGTAAACTTTTATACTAACTAATTTCCCCACCAAGATCAGCAGTCCCACCACAAGAAACCCCAACTCCAGTTAATGTATTTCTCTTATTTCATTGGGTTAGATTACATCATTTTCTGGCCAAAAAAAGCTGTTCGAAATGCCTTGTTCTAGTCTCTGTTAGACTGTTACTGGTTGGGAAGATGCAATGTGTTTTGAGGATTAAGTGGGCTTTAGTGATTTGGTGTTGTACATCTAGGATTGGGCTTTTGTTTGTGAAAAAATGTGATTTATTTTCTCTTGAATATTCTTAAATTAGGGTCAAATTGGCCTGATAGCCCGGTGACCCGTGGTGGGCTAGACTCAAAATTCAACAGCCCGACCAAAAATTGGCCCGACCCAGTCCGACCCAATTTCGCTCACTGGCCCGCTGGGTCGGGCCGGGTTGATCCGGCCCGAGTATTTTGACAGCTCTAAGAACAGCACTACGTTCGAACATGCGACGTTCAACTCATAAAACTAATGCTATAATAAACTGACCTATGGACCGACATTTATTGTTTTCTTTGTGTTCAACTTGGTTGTACTTGAAAACTGTACATGTGCTGGAACATATTTAGCAATTGATCCTTCAGGATTTATCTTGTTGGTCATGAATTGCATTTGTCACATTTGGATTTTTTTGATGTTGTAGTTTGTGTGGTAGCTTTTGTAGATAGTAGAAGATGAATTTTTTGATGTTTAAATTTGCCAATAGTAGTGTAGTAAAACTTAGTTTGTGTTAGATAGTCGAATCACTGTGAGATAGTAAAACACTTTTATTTGATAAGCTTCGCTTGCAAGCATTGTAGTAAAAAATGAGTCTTCCATCACTATTTATGCTACCACCTTATTTAATGAATTGTTGTGAAGACTCAAAACATCCTATGGTGAGGATGATCATCTTGTCTTTTACATAGCATATTTTATTAGACACTTATCAAAAAAATTCCTAGAATGTTTTTTAGGAATATATTGGATATTTCTTAAAAAAATTCATAAATTCTTCTATTTTAGAAATTTCCATTTTTCAGTATTTTGGAAGCTTTTTTATTAATTGTATTTTAAAAATATTTCTGGTTAGCTTACTAGAATATTGCTTCAACTATACTAATTATCTTCTGAAAATGTTTATCAGTTATAGTTGTCAAATAGGAATTAAGAAATTATCGTTGGTACCGGAGTTGTTCTTTGTCACGCCCCAAACGCGACGCGACGGCGATCAATCACTTAAACAGAAATAAACCCAACATTCTAGAAAACGATGCAATAATCCCAAGTGAAACAAGGTCTAAAGGCAATGAAAACTACAAGTACAACACGATTACAAATACATCCCAACAACCAAATAGCTTACAAATCTCGAACTAGGAAATAAAGTACACATCATATCACCGACTTAAGTGTTAAAGGGTCCTACGGCCTTAAATTACAAATTAAATGGCAAAGAAAATAAAAGAGTCCAACAAGAGAAAAATAAAAGAAAACAGTCCAAAGAACATAGATATCAATAGGAAGTAAGTCCAACAAAGTGAGCACGAGAATTCAATCCAAGGCAGTTCAACTTTTTCGACAAAGTCATCTTCTAAGGTTAGAAAACGGGGGGTGAGACAATCTCGGTGGATGGGGTGATTGTGTGCAAGTGTGGCGATATGTATATAGTTAATACGAGAAATTTAGTTGTATGAAAATGCGTGAGAGATGATGCATGATTTCACACACAGTCCACAATCGTCGTGATAAATATATTTAAGTAATATACGTATATCTGATTAAGAAAAACAGATTCGTGGTCAAGCGGTACTATGGTCCAAGCGATGAGAGGATTGTGTACGGATTTGTAACGCCAATCCTATGCAAGACAAGTAGCGGTTGCGTACGGATTTGTAGCGCTAACCAAATGGGTCCGATTAACTCCAGAATCGTGTGGATCAGACAACGATTCCTTTGTTCTTCATTGTAACTCCCCGAGCAAGATGGTCCAAGACCTGTCACCTTATCGCTCCATAGGCAAAGACAAAATCCACAGTAGAGCTAGCCAAGCTCGGATTTGTCATAATCATGATTATACCTCAAGTACTATGACCCACTTCCCTTGGACAAACTCCGTCCCTCGCCATGGGGATTAAGACGATGGGGCCGAAGAGTGGAATAGCAGCCGAGCTGCCCGGTTCCATCCCCGATGTATCCACCCCGACTGTGAGCTCGACACACCAAGTTGACTCAGGCAGTAAATTAAATACACGTTTAGGTAGTCAACTAGGCAGTCGAGTATATTGATTCGGGAAGCAGTTCATGAAAAGTTTTCAAAATTTGCGTAAGGTAATTATGGCGTTGGCAGAGTTATTTGGATGAAGATGATTATCGGGAGGATAAGCAATCTTTGATATCTTGAAAGATTAGGTGGAACATAAGTCCGTTATAGATTCGAAATCGCAAGACGAGGAAGTCGCCCCACGATCGCATATTAATCGGTCAAGACGATCCGATAAATCAAGGGATTTTTGAGAAAATAAAATATTTTAATCAATAAGTAAAGTTAGAGGGTCCAGAGCTGTTTCTTTAAAATAAAAATAATTCGAGTTAGGTCCTTGTAAAAAAAGAAAATTTTCAATTAGCCCCGTTTTGTAAAAACCAATTCTTTTGGGGTTAAAAATTGAATAAATAAATGTCCCGACCTTGAAAAATTATGAGGTCAGTTCCTAAATTCTCTAAATTGTTCAGAGATTTTGGTTTTTAAAGTTTTGAGGTTGAGTTTTTTTATAAAATTCTCACATTGGCCCCAAATTTGTTAAAATTGCCATTTCGGGCTCTAAGTTTAAAATAATTAGAACTCACAAACCGGAAGGGGTTTTAATGTGATTCCAGTTGTAAAATGTCACTAAGGTCAGTGGGATATTGGGAAAAAAGCAGTTTTAAAAAGAAGTAAGTATAGGTCCTTTAAATTTTGAAAATCTTATTTTTGTCCCATTTTGAAATAATTGCCTTTAAGGCTTTTAGGGGTCCAATTGTTATGAAATTTGAACCTTGGGTCCAAGATATAATTATGTTATAGTTAAATTAGTATTTCCAGGTGCATGGACTGCATAAGTCATGGAAATTATATTTTGGTCCTCAAGTTTAATCTTTTACAATTTGGTCCCTCAATTTTTATAAAATTACTTTCCAAGCTCTACACTTGGATTTTTGGAATACACTTAAAATATGTTATTTCCAGTCCCTTAAGAGTTAAAATTTCAAATTTTAAAATTAGGGTCTGGTACAGTTTCGAAAATTGCAAAATAGCCCTTAAACTTCTAAAATTTTACAATCTAGTCCTTGGGATTTTAAAGGTTGATTTTATTTATCTAAAAACTCTTAAAACTTTATTAAAATGTCAAAGCATAATTTTTGAACCTGAGTTCAGTCCCAAAAATCAAAATTACAGAGGGGTCCCTTAAGTTTTATTTTGTTGCAATTAAGTCCACCAACTTTCCATTTTGCATTTTAAGTATAAAAGTTGAATTTTAATCAATTATGCTCGACTTGTCCAGGTTATAAATTATTCAAAACATCGATTTCAAGAGTCATACACATTTATATTATTCTCGTACAAAATTTAATCAAGTATAACAATAAAGTGTACATGTATGCCCTATTTTTTCGATAAATCGCATTTTTGAGCAACACTTGAGGATTTTTCCAACTTGATACAAGAAAATAGAATGCAATACATAATATATATCTCAAGTTCTCAAAATCAAAATACTACATGCATTTTTTTAAATAAAACACCTAGAAGTTGAAAGAAATTTTCCATCCACCTTGTTTGTTTGGTTGATTGGTGTAAAGTGATATGTCACTAAACCTTCAGGATTTTAATCTTCACTTAAGGCAGCCCCTAAGTCAATTAATACAAGGATTTTTGAGTTAGAAAATGAAGAATTGAACTAAGGAGGAAAAAAGAGGAGGAATAGGCCAAAGGTACCACACTTACCTTGTGTAGTTGAAAGTTGTAGTCAAAAATTGATAGTCTCTTAATAACTTGATCACCTCTTAACCAAAGCTCCAAGGTCAGCCTCTAATCACCTCAAATTTATAATTTTCGTATTAAAATTCGAAATTAATAGGGAAGAAGAAGAAGATACTAAAATTTTCATTTCTTACCTTATAGTCCAATTTCTTCACAATTTTTCTTCAAGATGACAAGTCTCTTAATATCTTCAAAGGTCTTCTAGGTATACCTCAAAATCAAAAAAATCAAACTTAAATTAGAAGGTAAAAGAGGTGAGCTAGAAGGTATAAGAATAGATTGAAGAAGAAAATTTCTTACCTTGTGTAGTATATGGTTCGAATTTTTTGTGAAGTTTAAGAGGGGAATTTCTTGTATTTTTTGGTTAAGTGTTAAGAAAAAGAAGAAAATGTGTAGAGAGATATATGAGGATTTTTAGAGAGAGTTGAGAGGATCTTCAAGTCTTAGAGTTGGGAAGAATGAAAATTGAAACAAAATTTGATCCCCAATATGGCCATTTGGCCGTCCATGAGGAGAGGGGTAAATTTTTTTTTTTGTCTTGTTTGATTAGATGATAAGTTAGAGTAATAATTGAGGAAATTAGGGAGTAAAGTAATACTTAGACAACTTTATTAGGGACAATTAGCCATAATGCTAAGTTTAGGGGGAATTTTTAAATTTGTCTTCTTTGACCAATTGGGTGGTTGAGATTTTAGGATTATTCTAAGATGTAGGTTTGAATTAATGGTGTAAAAATACACAAGGTGAATACACAAGGTGTGCATGTACAAGAGTTGGGAGATATTTCTACACTTAAAATACCATCATGGCCGTCCCTTAAGGGGTATTTGGTAATTCCATATATATATATATATATATATATATATATTGTCCCAAAATTGATGATAATAGATGAATAATATCAATCTCCAAAATAATTAGTGATTTCTTTGATCACTTATAAGTCTCATGATCACTTATTCTAAATCGAATTCTTAATTCTATTAGGTATGAATCTCTAAAATAAGTAGTCTCTTCAATTTCTAAGTTGACTAGTAAATACACAAGTAATAATAATGATGATCAACCAAGTGATCATAAATGTGAAATAAAATTAATAAATGATTACGATCACAAGTAATAAATGAAAGAATTTAAATACAAAATATATTTATCATTAATATTTACCCGTCAAAGCGACGCGGTAGAATAGTCAAATAGTACAAAGACGATATGTGAGACAAGTACATGTTCGAATAAAAATCGAGGGCTTCACATTCTCCCCTCCTTAAAAGAATTTGGTCCCCAAATTCTCTTCAAAATAGTTCTGGATATTTATTCCTCATGTCTTCTTCCATCTCCCATGTTGCGTCTTCGTCTCGGTTGTGGTTCCGCCATACAACTTTAACCATTGGAATCTCTCTGTTACGCAACTGACGTATCTGCTGGTCAATGATTCTGATTGGTTCCTCGGTGTAAGATAAATTCTCCATTAGAGGAGGAGCATCACGAGTGATTATATGCTTGGGATCTGGTTGATACTTTTTCAATCTCGATATATGGAATACATCGTGCATTCCCGCATACTATGCTGGTAACTCAAGTCTGTAGGCCAACTTTCCGATCCTCTGCAAAATCTTGTAAGGTCCAATATATCTCGGACTCAATTTGACTCCTTTCTTTGAATTGATCAATCTTTTTCGTGGCAAGAGTCTAAGAAATACTTCATCTCCGGCTTCAAATTCCAAGTTTTTCTCCTCTTGTCCGCGTAACTCTTTTGGTGGCTCTGAGCTATACGGATCCGTTCTTTGATCAACTTGACCTTCTCCATGGCCTCCTGAACTAAGTCGACCTTTGGAATCGAGGGTGACTTCCGTACTCCTTCGGAGTCAATTGGTCATCAATCTTCCAGTGTAGAGGGGATCTACACTTTCGTCCATACAAGGCTTCGTAGGGTGCCATCCCAATCATGGCCTGATAACTGTTATTATAAGCGAACTCGGCCAATGATAAGTGCAAATTCCAACTTCCTTGGAAATCTAATGTGCAGGCTCGCAACATGTCTTCCAGGGTTTGAATTGTTCGCTCAGAAAGGCCATCAGTTTGCGGATGTGCTGTTGTGCTGAAACTTAGCGAAGTACCCAATTCCTCATGTAAGCATTTCCAGAATCTGGAGACAAACCTCGGGTCTGTCTGACACTTTGTTGACTGGCACTCCATGCAGTCGAATGATCTCTCGGATGTAAATTTGTGCAAGTTTCTATAAGCTATCGGTTTTCTTCATGGGTAAGAAGTGTGCAGATTTCGTGAGTCGGTCTACGACTACCCATATAGCATCATCACATCGTCTAGTCCTCGGTAGATTCGTCACGAAGTCCATCGTTATGTGTTCGTATTTCCACTCGGGAATTCTCAACGGTTGTAATAAACCAGATGGTCATTGGTGTTCTGCTTTTATTCGTTGACAAGTCAAACATCTCGCAACGAACTCTGCTATTTGGTTCTTCATGTTCACCCACCAGAAATGTCGTTTCAAATCCTTATACATCTTGTTTCCTCCAGTGTGTATAGTGTATTTGGAACGGTGTGCTTCTACTAGAATTATGTTTCTAATCTACTCGTCACTCGGTACACAAACTCGATTCCGAAATCTAATGATCCCATCTTCATGTACCGAGAATTCTGATCCTTCTCCTTTAAGTATCTTCTCTTTCAGTCTTTGAAGTTTCACATCTGTATCTTGTGCTGCTTTGATCTTGTTCAGTAGGTCGGGTTTAACCGAAATGTTAGCACACAAAATTTGAGTATTGGTTCTTGTCGGATTCCAAGTGCTCAACTCTTCTAATGATTTCCACTCTCGAATCATTAGTAAGCTAAACTAAACGCCTTTACTCGCTCAAGGCGTCAACTACTACGTTAGCCTTCCCGGGATGGTATTGAATATCAAAGTGATAGTCTTCTATTAACTCCATCCATCTCTGTTGTCTCAAATTGAGATATTTCTGAGAGAATAGATACTTTAGGCTCTTATGATCTGTGTAAACCGTGAATGTTGCTCCGTAGAGATAGTGTCTCCATTTCTTTAACGCGAACACTATTGCTGCCAATTCCAAGTCATGCGTTGGGTAATTGGCTTCATACGGCTTAAGTTTCCGTGATGCATAAGCAATGACCTTTCCTTCCTGCATGAGTATTGCTCCTAGTCCTTCCTTTGATGCATCATCTTTGTAGACGACAAAGTTTTTGTTCCCTTTGGAAGGGCTAAGACCGAGTCGTAGTAAGTCGTTTCTTGACTCTTGGAAACTAGCCTCACACTTGTCATTCCACTCAAACTTGGCTTGCTTCCGGTCGGTCGAGTGAGTGGTCCGGCTATCTTGGAGAAATCCTGGATAAATCTTCGATAATATCCAGCTAGTCCTAAGAAACTTCTGATCTCCATTACAGACTCGAGTTGTTTCCATTCAACCACTGTTTGTACCTTCGAAGGATCTACGGCGATCCCAGTGCCGGATACTATGTGTCCCAAGAATGCGACTTCACTAAGCCAAAATTCGCACTTGCTGAATTTGGCATACAACTTGTGCTCTCATAGTGTCTCTAAAACAATTTTCAGATGACGCTCATGCTCCTCTTTAGACTTAGAGTATACGAGTATGTCGTCAATGAATATCACTATGATATGATCCAAATAAGGTTGAAAGACTCGATGCATCAGATCCATAAACGCTGTTGGTGCGTTTGTCAGACTGAAAGGCATTACTACAAACTCGTAGTGTGCATATCTGGTTTGAAATGCCATTTTGGAAACGTCTTCTTCATGAATCTTCAGTTGATAATATCCTTGTTGTAAATCAAACTTCGAGTACACCGTCGCTCCTTGAAGTTGGTCAAACAGTTCGTCTATCTTCGGGAGGGGTATTTGTTCTTGATGGTCACGCTATTAAGACCACGATAATATATACACAGTCCTAATGTGCCAGCTTTCTTTTTGACGAATAGTACCGGTGCTCCCCAGGGAGACGTACTTGGTCGGATAAATTCCACATCCATCAGCTTCTGTAATTGAGTCTTCAACTCTTGTAACTCAACAGGAGCCATTCTATACGGCGTTCTGGCGATCGGGGCGGTTCCTGGTAATACCTCAATGGTGAACTCGACTTCCCTATCTGGAGGGACAGTGGTGAGTTCTTGTGGAAATACATCCGTATATTCCGATACTATAGGTACTTAATTAATTTGTGTCTCAACCTTGGGTTTGTTAATTACAAACACCAAGTACCCCTGTGCCCCTCTAGTGATCGCTTTCATTGATGAAATGATTGGGACAATCTTAATTCGTGCTCTTCCCGAAATTTCTACTTCGGGCTTACCGGGTTCACATAGCTTTATCTCATCAATTTGTGCATGGTGTGCAGACAACCAGTTCATCCCCAAAATTATGTCGTATTTGGATATGGGTAATAAAATCAAATCGACAGGAAACTTTATCTCATCAATCTTAACTTCGCATGAATTATAGATAATATATATTATCTGGCTTGCGCCCATAGGAGTTGATACTTCTAGAACTATAGGCATATGTTCTATGCATGCATGCAACTTGTGTACAAAATGTGGTGCGACAAATGAATGTGTTGATCCAGGGTCAAATAGTACTTTAGCGTAGTGGCTAGATACTAGAAGCGTCTTTCCACCACGTCCTGCCTCACGGAGCCTCATGTCCGGCTAGTGCAAATGCTCGAGCGGGCATCCTTGCCCGGTTACCCTGGTCGTTACCCAACTTCTGTGGTTGCACCTGTTTGGTCCGGTCTTCGTATTTCTGGCAATCCTTCAACTGGTGTTGATTACTACCATAGCGTAAACACCTTACCTGTTTACGCCAACGATCATTAGGCGGTATGCCCTGATTTACGGCAATGTGTACACACTTGACCGGCTTTCTGTCTTGGTCCTTTTCCTTTATTCGTCTCATTAATCGGTGCCTTCTAAAACTTAGCGGTTTGCTTAGATGGTTGTCCCACGTTGTCCTCTTGAGACTGTTTGATGGCCTACACTTGTTGAATCATCCAATACGGTTCGATCGCGACTCGATGCGGAGAGTGCCTTTTACCGTGGCTTGAGTAGGTTGTCATTTCAACAGTCAGAAACTACTTTTGAAGTTCTAGATTCAGTCCCCGTGTGAACTTATATAATTTGTCCTCTTCCGTACTGATTGTCCCAGAGCATATTTGGACAATCGATGAAACTCAGACTCGTACTGGGCTACGGACATGTTCCTTTGTCTCAACTTATAGAACTCATCCCGGCGTGCCTCCTTCACGACTTGGGGAATGTACTGCTCATTGAATTCAGCCAAGAAATTTTCCCACGTCCTATCTACTTGGTCCTGTTCCCATTTTCTCTCAACTGCTCTCCACCAATCTCTAGCAGTCGATTCTAGTCGGAACACGGTGAGAGTAACCTTTTGTTCCACTGAGTATTGGAGAGCATTGAAGATATTCTCCAGTTTCCCAATCCATTCTTCTGCCTTTAAGTCATCAGGCTCTCCTAAGAAAGCCGGTGGGTCAAATCGCAAGAATCGCTCCAAAGTGCGATCATTCGCCTCTCTAGCGGGCTTGGGAATACACCGTTGAGGCTCTGCTTGTTGCCTCATGAAGACCAGTATCTGTTGCAGGGCTATTGCTATCGAGTTATCTCTTGCGACTGGCGGAGGAGGTGGTGGTAGTTTGGGGGAGGGTACCCGTTCCCTGGGTACGTCCTCATACATTCGGGGAACACGGCGGGGTCTCCCGCGTCCACGATTTCCAGCCATGCATCTGTAGTTTAGCTACAATTCAGAAAGGAATGATTTCAATAAGTACTTGCTTATAACAAGTTATATCACAACAGCAATACACAAGACATAGAATAAGTAGAAAAAGTATATTCATTGATGTGAAATTTGAATACACCCGAATGAGTTCATACAACAGGAATATAGAATCGAAGATAAACTAGAGTCAGGATACAACTTGATCAAAGTACAACGGAAAGCAAAATACAACAGGATGGAAATAAGCGTCGGCTAAAATCTAGCATAGAAGATATCTACTCGGTGAGGTTGCCGTCATCATCACTAGCGGCCTCGACCATAACCGGAACCACAGCCTCAGCATTAGGCCAGTCGGCTCTGGCCACTGCTCCAGTCCCGGAGCGTCATCAAGTGGAGCGGCTTCAAGCGCCTAGGGCTCTCCATCCGCGGCCTTCCTTGGTGCGTTCCATCTTCGTGCGAGTAATTTCCAAGTGTTCCTGGATTGACTGGATTTGATCTTCGTGAGCACGGATGGTATCCTCGTGATCCTTAGCAAGGAGGGTAAGATCGTTCTTCTCTCATGGCTCTTCGTCAGGAGACGTGTTAGTTCTTGGTTGCGGCGGCGTTTCTCTGCCAATTCTAAGGTAGCCCGAAGGTATTCCTGGTGCTAGTGGTTTGTGTATGCCCGGAAGTAATCATGTTCGGCGCGGGCCTCCAATAATTCCCACCAGATAGGTGGCGTCGGCTGCATCCTGGTCAAGCCAAACTAAGGAGGATTAGACAAAGTTAAGGAAAATATAAGGGAGAACAAGGAAATAATGAATAAATAAAGTCAGTCAAGAGTCAACTAGGTCAAATCAAGTATGATCATAGGATCTCCAAGTATAAATTCTAACTTAGTATAAAATCAGTAATACGGTTCTATGCCATTTTTGAAATCGATTTCACACTTAATTAGTCCAGTCGCAGTACTACCCAACACAATCCGAGGGTCCTATCCTGGGTCAGCTCGGAGTAAGTTCCCATCTTACTAGCCGAGCTCTGATACCATAACTGTCACGCCCCAAACGCAACGCGATGGCGATCAATCACTTAAACAGAAATAAACCCAACATTCTAGAAAACGATGCAATAATCCCAAGTGAAACAAGGTCTAAAGCAGCGGAAAACTACAAGTACAACACGATTACAAATACATCCCAATACCCAAATAGCTTACAGTCCAGAACTAGGAAATAAAGTACATATCATATAACCAGGTTAAATGTCAAAGGGTCCTACGCCCTTAAATTACAGTCCAGAATGGCAAAAGAAAATAAAAGAGTCCAATAATAGAAAAATAAAAGAAAGCAGTCCAGCAACATAGATATCAATAGGAAGTAAGTCCAACAGGCGGAGCACGAGAATTCAATCCAAGGCAGGTTCAGCTTCTTCGACAAAGTCATCTTCTAAGGTTAGAAAACAGGAAGGGTGAGACAGAAATCTCAGTGGATGGGGTGATTGTGTGAAAGTGTGGCGATATGTATATAGTTAATGCGAGAAATTTAGTTGTATGAAAACGCGTGAGAGATGATGCATGATTTCACACACGATCCACAATCGTCGTGATAAATATATTTAAGTAATATACTTATACGATTAAGAAAACGATTCGTGGTCAAGCGATACTATGGTCCAAGCGGACATGAGGAATTGCGTGCGGTTTGTAACGCCAATCCTATGCAAGACAAGTAGCGGTTGCGTGCGGTTTGTAAGCGCCAACCAAACGGCTCCGATTAACTCCGAATCGTGTAGATCGATAACGATTCCTTCGTTCTTCCTTGTAACTCCCCGAGCAAGATGGTCCAAGACCACACCTTATCGCTCCATAGGCAAAGACAAAATCCACAGTGGAGCTAGCAAGGCTCGGATTTGTCATAATCATGATTATACCTCAAGTACTACGACCCGCTTCCCTTGGACAAACTCTGTGCCTCAGTTGTGGGATTAGGACGATGGGGTCGGAGAGTGGAATAGCAGCCGAGCTGCCCGGTTCCATCCCCGACGTATCTACTCCGACTGTGAGCTCGACACACCAAGTTGACTCAGGCAGTAAATTAAATACACATTCAGGTAGTCAACCAGGCAGTCGAGTATATTGATTCGGGAAGCAGTTCATGAAAAGTTTTCGAAAATTTGCGTAAGGTAATTATGGCATTGGCGGAGTTATTTGGATGAAGATGATTATCGAGAGGATAAGCAATCTTCGATATCTTGAAAGATTAGGTGGAACATAAGTCCTTTATAGATTCGAAATCGCAAGACGAGGAAGTCGCCCCACGATCGCGTATTAATCGGTCAAGACGATCTGATAAATCAAGGGATTTTTGATAAAATAAAATATTTTAATCAATAAGTAAAGTTAGAGGGTCCAGGGCTGTTTCTTTAAAATAAAAATAATTCGAGTTAGGTCCTTGTAAAAAAATAAAATTTTCAATTAGCCCCGTTTTGTAAAAACTAATTCTTTTGGGGTTAAAAATTGAATAAATAAATGTCCCGACCTTGAAAAATTATGAGGTCAGTTCCTAAATTCTCCAAATTAAGTAGTCTCTTAAATTTCTAAGGTGACTAGTAAATACACAAGTAATAATAATGATGATCAACCAAGTGATCATAAATGTGAAATAAAATTAATAAATGATTACGATCACAAGTAATAAATAAAAGAATTTAAATACAAAATATATGTATCATTAATATTTACCCGTCAAAGCGACGTGGTAGAATAGTCAAATAGTACAAAGACAATACGTGAGACAAGTACATGTTCGAATAAAAATCGAGGACTTTACATTCTTGACTCGAAACGATCGAACAAGAAAAGCCGTTTTTTCTTCTTATCATTATTCTTTTTTTGTCTTTTTCATATTTCCTAATCTCAGTAAAAAAGTTACAATTAGTTATTATGTACTCAAAGCTCGTAAATTTGAAGAACTGCTCATGTGAATCATTTCATCTGAATTATTTTTGTGATAATTGCTCAAATTGCACAAATAGAATAGATAAAACTCTTTATTATGACTTTCCTATAACAAACTCTATCTTAATTCTTACACAAAAAATGCGTATTTTTACATCTTTACCCTTAATTTAACCCAACTCATTACCCATAGTTAACTTTATTCTATCTCTCTCATCAACACACATTTATTATTTTCCCCACCAACACCATTCAAGTGGCATCTCATCTCAACAACATTGGTGGGTTTCAATTTCCATATCCACTTTTTATTTTTTCCTTCTTCGATGACCCGTCGCCGTGTGTGCTAGTGTGTTCCTCAACTGAACTAGCAAAAAACACAAGATATTTGCTTTACACTTTATTTCTTGATTTGTTTGTATGATTGTAGGCAAAATGTTTGGCATTATGTATATTTATTTCTTTTTTTCGTAAATATAAGCTTTGTAATATTATTCTTTAGTGTAAGTGCTTGAGTTTGATGTTGTTTTTCATGATTTTTGGTAATTTATAATATGAATATAATCACTAAATGACTTGAAATATAACACCATAGTATGGATATTAATGGGTTTGGTTTACTTCACTGTATAATAGATGGTTCACGGTAATATAGATGTTAGAGGTGCCTATTTCTGCACATTTCACGGTATGAATACGTTCTCGGTATTTACAACTACACGGTAAATGTCGAATAAATTCACGGTTATGTGCATTAAACCGTGAAGTTATAAAATACCATGAAACCAAGAATTCCATGAAGTGAATGAGAATAAGTGAATAACTCCGTGATGCTAATACATAAACTTGAAACTCTCTAGAATAATATTGTGATGTTAGTATAATACCGTGAATCTACATATATATAGCGTGAAATAACGTTCAGCCATGACTTCTCGGTATTATAAGACTTCACGGTATAATATATATATACCGTTATCTTATACCGATAACTTATACCGTGAATTAATATCAACAATATACAAGCATGTCCATACTGTGAAGTCCGTCAAACCTAAATCTGTAATTAATCTCCAACCCCTTCATACTATTAACAAAGAAAATCAAAACTAAAATTCCTAAATTGAGCATATAAACCTCAATTTCGACCAATAAATCCTGAAAATAATACAACTTAGTTTGGGACGCCGTTTCTCATGTGAACAAGATTGAGGGTCGTCGGTATATGTGGAGATGGTGGCCAACAACTTCAGTGGAGTACGAGGCAGTGGGCAATTTAGGGAAAGGCAACGGCAATTTGGGGCGATGGGTTCAGTGGTGATTTGGGTGAGGAAGGTTATACTTAGATGCAATAAAATTATTTTTCAAGTAGGAGAGAGAAGGGGGGGAGGAAAATCAGGTGGTCTAAAGGGGGTAGACCAACTAAAGTGTGGTTGAATATGGGTGTGTGGTTAAAAAGTGTAGAAAAGAGTTTTTTAAAAAGTGTGTGTAGAAAAAGAGTTTTAGTTGTTAAAAAAGTATAGAAAAAAAATGGGAGAATTTTTAAAGTACCCACTATGGATAGTGGGTACTCTTTTCTACCCAATAAGATAAAAAACTTCTTTTCTACCCAAATTGACTAAATTATCCCTCCTTTAAGTTGATATTTTTGAATTTGAAATTTAAGTCATAATTATAACATTCAAAACCGTATAGAAAACCGTATAAAAACAAAAAACAAATAAGAAAGCAAAACCCATCGGCCATCCCCATTTCGTGCCCCAACAATCAAAACAAAAGGAAGAAAAAAAGTAAAATACCCATCCATTTCGTGCGACTACAAGAAGAGGAAGAAGAAAATCCAACCCCCCATTTCGTGCCCACATCGGTCAAGAAGAAGAAAAATACACATCCCCATTTCGTGCCCTCTATCGTGCGAGAAGAAAGAACATGGACTCAATCGTGCTGCCGTCGCCGTCGACCGTCTCTCCACCTCCGCCGCTGCGCTCGCCGTCCGCCCGCCTCCGCACCCCTCCGCCGTTGCGTCGCCCCTTCCGAACAGGTAATCATATCAATCGCGATTTTGGGTTTTAAGTTTTAAACTCTATCTATGTTAGATTCATTGATTTAGGGTTTTAGTGTTCGATTTTGGTGTTTAGGGTTTATCAATTGGTGTATATAACTTGATAATAATGTGAATAAGTTTGATAAATTTGTGTGTTGGGTTATTGTTGGATGTTGGTGACTTGGTGTAGCAGCCGCCGTGCCGCGCGATTTGATGAAGAAGATGAAGTGGCACGATATATGTCGCATATCGTGCCTAGGTATAAATGGGCACGATATCGTGCCATAGTTTAATTTCCGCACGATATCGTGCCCTAGGTTTATTTTGTGCGCCCATGCTGTTTGTACTGGGGCACGATATATCGTGCCTATTTGTACTGGGGCACGATATATCGTGCCTGAGTAGAAAATAGGCACGATATATCGTCTTTGAAGCACGATATCGTGCCTATTTGTCTTTGGGGCACGATATATCGTGCCTGGTAGAAAATAGGCACGATATATCGTGCCTTGTGTTTCATAAATGCAGGAAATTTTTTCTTTCACAAAACACTTCACATATTTTGCAAATATATTGGTCTTGAACGATTTAAACAAGGTTAAGTAATTAGGAGGAGAAGAACATTACCTTGTTATTCGATTTTTTGGTGCGATTTTGGTGATGAAAGACCACAAAAATAACTTCTTGATATTTTGTGAAGAAGAAGAAGAAGAGAGAAAAAATGAAGAGCAAAATAGAAGGGGAGGGTTCACGTATGTATTGGGAGTATTTAGTCGCAAGAGAGAGAAATACAAATATACCTACTTTTTAGGTTTGCATTTAAAGCATCAAGAGTATTGTGGTAAAAGAACACCAAAAGTGGGTAAAAAACTATGTTTTTTATCCTACATGTCAAAAAACTCTCTCACCTATCCCAAGTGGGTAATTTGCCCTATTTGCTCAAAAAGAATTTACCCATTATTTTTTGCCTAGTTTCCTATCTCATTTCCTCGTCGGTTCTAATTTGAGTACCGAAGCTTTTGTCCGGTGATCCCAACACCTTTAACGACTTTTGTGTTGCAAGTAGAATTTTCATTTTGAAGTAATCTATTATTCTAGGGATTTAAACCTAGGGATGGCAATTGGCCGGCGACCCGTGGTGTTTGGGGCGGGGTGGACTCGCCCGGTCCCCGAGACGGGCGGGGCGGCCGCCGGCCCGTTGGGCGAATTATTGTAATTGCCTGCCCCGCCCCGCACCGCCCGCACCGCCCCGCCCCAGTAGATATATATACACTAATATTATTATTATATGATATTATAAAAATAAAAAAATACATTTAGCTTTCACAAAAAAATACATTTACAATAATACATTATAGAATATTATAAAAATATAAAAATATATTTAAATTCACAAAAAAATAAAAAAAAAAATACACTTTGTTAAATTAATTTTAAGCTCAAAAAATTCAAAACGGGGTCGGGGCGGGACGGACCCGCCCCACAGTTTTTGGACCCGTGGTGGGGCGGGCGCGGGTAACTAGCATGGGGCGGGTCCGGGTATTCAATTACCCGCCCCGCCCCATTGCCATCCATATTTAAACCTGAGTATATCACATCAAACAGAGAAAGAAAATGAGAAACTCCTTCATGGTTCATAACTTGCCAAAGAAAATTAGATTAACTCATCATAATTTCATGGTAAGTGTCTATAGTTCTATGATAATAGACAAATATACTTGATTCGTCTTATTGTTCCGATAATATGACAAATTAATTGCTTGATAAAGCTAACCTTTAAAAATAAATCTTATTGAATGGTACAACAACAAAGCCGAAGGTATATAGTTATAATTTTACACAAAAAAAGAAATTTCAATACGACGGTATAATATATGATCATAAATAGGATTTGGATATGAGTCCACATAAATGACACGAGACCAAATGTCATTGATTTAATTTTTAAACGGTTGAGATTAATCGGATTGTTCCATTTTTTAATATATAACTTAATAAAAAAAGGACTTTTTGGTAATTTTAATTAAGATCGAGTTTTTGGGAGAGAAATTATTTTTGGTAGTGGGCTAAAAATTAGAAACGGTTTTGAGGGATGTGTAATCTAAAATCTTGCATATCTTCTCATCTTAGCCTTCTCCCGTATGCACCCATAACAATCATTCATA
This sequence comes from Rehmannia glutinosa, assembly GCA_016081115.2. Lineage (NCBI taxonomy): Eukaryota > Viridiplantae > Streptophyta > Magnoliopsida > Lamiales > Orobanchaceae > Rehmannia > Rehmannia glutinosa. Next base: position 129,587 of record JABTTQ020003102.1, on the reverse strand, counting down.
ACAATCAACAAAGCCATAACAATCATTAGCTCCCGCAACACCTCTCATCATTAATCCTCCAATCATAACTAGCCTCTCATCTACAATCTCCATTAATTTCTCATCCCTTAGTTTCTCAAACATTGTTCTCGGGAAAACTCGAATTTCTTCTTCGATATTTTATATATATTTCTCAAAATAATCTCCAACAAAGACCATTAAATATTGTAGACATCGCATTTTATAGCAATATCCATTTAAAACCTATGGATCGTGGTGACCACTGGTTTCTCGTCTCTTTTTTGAGTTTGGCTCGTAAATCGGAACGAGCGCGCGATAATTCTCGTTGATCGTGGATGTTTTCCGGCTTTTACGTCAGTTGATACAATCGCGGTGGAATATTTTTTTACATCAATCGCGACCTGCGTCTCTATATTCTTCTAAATGCATAATCGATCTTGTGGGTTTTTTATTATTTTTTATTTAGATTTTACTAGTTAAAAAAATAAAGTTAGCGATCGGGGAGATTAACGAGGCTTCAAATCGCTTATTATTGTTGATAATTATGCTTATGTATGTTTTATATTATGCTTATCTATGTTTTATATTATGCTCTCAAATTAGGGGTAATTAGTATTGTCATATTTTTCTAAGGTTGGGGGATTGTTTATTGATATTTTCAACTCTTTTGTTGTTGATAATTCCGTTATCTATAGTTTATTTTCTTTTATACATATCTTATATTATGCTTATGTTTTGTTGGTTTTTATGCTTATAAATGTTCGTTTGTTAATAAATATTTTATATAAATGACTAATTATTTTTTTTTTTTATAGATTTTCTATTGAAATGACAAAAAGATGTAATGAACGAGTAGAGGAAGTCGGTCTTGGGACGGGCGAAGGAGTTTGGCAAATCGAGTTAGGATCACAAGGAAACATTGTTGTTTCTAAGCACCAATGTTGTTTCATTTCACTTTTGATCAAAATGTTGAATATTGTATATTTTATAGCAATTTTAAATATGGTTGGTTTGGACGTACATGGTAATTGATATAGGAATTTTTTAGTTAACATTTTATTTTCATGGTTTTTAGATATTGTAGTAACCCAATTGCTTTTGCAAGCAAAATTCAATTGCTTTGTAATTTCAATTACTTTGAAAGCAATTATTTTCATGGTTTGATGGTATTGTAAGCAAATTCAATTGCTTTCTAAGCACCATAACATCATTTCACAAGAAACACTTTACGCACAAATAAGCAATTGAACATATGGGATAGTAACCCAAATTTTGCAAGAATGTTGAATTATTTGCAAAAACACTACAACATAGTTGAATTTAAGCATTACAATAACCACACATAGTTAATTTGTAATATGTGAATAAGCGACATTAAACAAATAAATAAACAAATCACAACATATTCTCGAACACATACTTTTTTTTTATTTATTAAGCATCATTTTTAAAATGGTATTCCGTTGTCGATATTATCAAAATTAATTCCTTCTTATGGAGTCATATTTTAGTGCATTCTGTATACAATTCGGAGATGATTCGATGTTATTTCAATCATTGTCCGTGGCACATGTGTAATCCCAACCGATCCAAATAAAATAAATAATTAAGCAACATTTAGAATATACATAAGCGTATAGTTACGCACATGTAAGCAAACGTCTAGCCATAACTAAGCAAAAATCTTGAGTTAGAACAAATGGGGACGTAATCAAATATTTGAATACATACAAGCAAGTATTCATGCATACATAAGCAACATTTTAGTATCACCCAAGCGATTTACGGGTTAAAAAACCGTCAACGATTGAATGAATAAAAGTCCATATAAGTATAAGTTTTTAATTTTTTTGCATAACATGATAGTTCTTCTCAAACAAACTAGTATTAATGCGAGAGTTTAAAACACAGTAAAAACTAAGCAACATTTTGCATACGTGTGAGCTGTAAGTCCAAGCGGCTACGATAATCTAGAGGGGGGGTGAATAGATTATCTCCATCTTTTCGATTTCGCCCTCTTTTTATAAACGAATGCTCAAACAAAATAATAAAGGTGCGGAAAGTAAGCAACACACGACGATTTAAAGAGGTTCAACCCACCTAGGGCCTAATCCTCTACCACCCCAAAGATATCCGGGATGGATTTGAAAAAAAAAAGAATTTTATTAATTACCAAAATTAATACAAATTCAACTTACAACACCTTGAAGAGCACCACACTCTTCTTCAACACCACCTTTGGAGATTACCACAATCTCCCTTTGAAGATTACCACAATCTTCCTTCAATCGCACCTTTGAAGATTACCACAATCTTCAACCTTGAAGAATACCAAATTCTTCAACACCTCAATAAGAAGATTACCACAATCTTCTTGTACCTATCACCTAGATCATCCAAGTGTGCTCTTACCACAAGAACACTCACAAGGATATCTTGTGTTTGAATGATAACCAAAAATCAAGATTACAACTCAATGATGAATAATACAATTTGAGTGCAAAGTGTAATCAAGAATAGCCTAGACCTCAAAGATGTGAAAGTGATAAGCTAGGCAATTTTACAACAAGAATAATAACAATGAAAGACCAAGTGTTTGCTTGAAGTGTATCTTGTTGTGTTGTATCTCAATTGTTGTGTTGGTTGCTCCAAAACTTCCTCTATTTATAGGAGATGATTGATCAAGCATAGGCTCCTCTTGGGGATTGAAAATCTACAGAAAAATACAATTAAAATCAAGAATATAGTGTTAGAAATCAATCCCACAATTTAAGGAAATGTGTCTGTCAAAACGGTCATATTTTCTTTGTCAATACACAGGGCGACCGGTCGCACGGAGATAAGAAAAAAGAGAACACTTTGAAAATTACAACGGCGTGACCGGTCGTAGGCTTCGACCGGTCGACCCCTGTTTCAACCGGTCTCCTAACCAAAAATACGAAGGATTTAAGTCTGTTTCAACAATGAAACTTGCAGTCTTGCCGTCGATCATTGGCGACCGGTCGACGACGGTCGACGCCCCAGGGCGACGGTCGACCTGCTTGTTTTTCCTTCCGTCTCATTTTCTGTTTCTAAAAACATCTTCGATGCGGGTTGCCCTATGGGGCGGCCGTCGACCACGAGACAAAATATTGTCCAATTTTTGTCGAAAATAAAACTCAAGAAATACTCCGAAAATTTAGTAAAAACATTTTAAACCGATCGGAAGTATTAGGACAACATTTAGAAACATCGTTTGAGAGTAAAAACCCAATAACATAAAATCATTAAAAGCGTTGTCCAATATAGACGAAAATAAACTTGAGAAAATACTCCGGAAAATATTAAAAACCATTTTAAATCATTTAGGAGTATTTGGACAACCTTTAAAAGCATTGTTTTGGTGACAAAATAAAATCATCAAAATTAAGATAAAAATCTGTATCAAACAATCTCCCCCTTTTTGATGATTACAAACCAAAACAATTTTTACACAAACTAAGAGAGCAATTTTCGAAATGATTTTCCGGTAAAAACATTTGACCGTTTGGAAGCAACCAAAATTTCCAAAAATATTAAAGCAACCAAGTAGGGAGTAAATATTTTCAAAAAATAAGCACAAGCTCCCCCTATCAAGAATAATGTAAGAGCAATAATCCATAAGCTAAAAGCTTTAGCTTTTACAATTTGTTCAAGAGCTTATAAGCTCCCCCTGTCACAAAACAACATTAAACAATAATATAAGTCCATTAAGCAACAATTGGACTAAGAACAAATCACAACTTATGGCTTTTATGAGCCATAGCTTATAGCTTTTATGACAAGCTTTTATTAGCTTCTTTGAGCTAATGAGCCAATATCTTGTTTCTCCCCCTTTGGAATCATCAAAAAGAATGTTAGGATGGTGAAAACACCATACAATAATATCAAAGCATGCCAAAAGGACGGTAAAAACCGTTTGAGCAATTTAAAGCATAATCATCCAAGGAAAGTGAGAGAATTGAAACATAAAAGATCCATAAGCTCATTAGTATGCTAAAAACATGATTTCAAAAAGATTTTAAGACATTTTGAAGCAAGAGAATCATGTAGAAGTTGAAAGTTTCATTGCGACATTTCAACAAACACCTTGTGTGCGTGAAAAGTAGAAGAGGTTGTATATAACCTTTGTAAATGGTTCAAGCCAAAAATTTTCATATCATCAATCAACCTCATTTCAAGGCTCAAAAAAATCATATGCACCATATGCAATAATTTGTTCATCAATTAATGAGCTCAAAGTAGATTCTCAAGGGTTCAACCCAATTGAGATAAGCTAAGAATGATCAAGGCATTACAAATGCCAAAAATTAGAGCATCCATCAAGTAATAAGTCATGCTTTCAATAATACATGTATCAAATGTCCCAACTAAGCAAAATGAACAAAGCATTAAGAGAAGCACTTTTACCAACAAGTACTTCACACCAATTATCAAACAATGCTTAGAGTATTTTTACCATCAAATACTCCATCAAAATCATGATCATCCACAAGTCATTATCAACTTGCAATATTAACCCTTTTAAGAAAAACAAGCAAATATCATTAGTACAAATGAGTTTTACAAAAGTTCATAAAAGTACAAAGCAACTTAAATGAAAATGCTAGAAAGTAAAGGGGTGGGGTAACATCATTCCTCATCCGAGGAGAAGCAAGATCCGGGAATTAAGTCCTTGATGAATTTCTTTAACTTGCCGATAGACTTTTGCATTTTGGAGGTCTTTTGCTCCAAAGCCTCATACCTCGTCTCATGAAAATCCCTCATCTCATCAAATTCGGCTTGAGTATACCTCCTAGGCGTTTGAGCACCGGTATTACCCTCCGGATTGCTCGGTTCGCCCTCTTCCACCAATCTTGCGGCCCCGGCGTCATCAAAGACGTCATTAGGATCGGGAGACTCTTGACCTCTTCCTCTCGCCATTTTGGTTGGTCGGATTTCCATGTTCTTGCGCATAGTGACTATTTGGGTGATGTTATCAATGTCGAAGTCGTTTTGAAATACCTCCGAGTTACACTCCGGCGAAGGTAGTCGATTGAATAAGAAGTTTACAAATCCAATTTCCCATAACCAACTTCTTATTACCTTGAGTAATGGACTCGATAAGACATTGAATAAGTATGGCACCAAAGTTAAGTGGTTCCCTCCTAGCAATCTTATAAGTCAAAAAATAATCCATATTGCTAGGCATCTTTCCCGACTTACCACAAATGCAATATGCGACAATGACCGATAAAATGCGATGCTCAAGTGTCATTGCCAACAAAGAATACTTTGGCCATACTCCCAAATACGTCTTAACTTCTTTCATCGATACCCCCAACATTTCATCATTCCAAGTCCCACAAGAGAAATAATCCCAACCACCTTCTCTAACATGTAAAAGCCGGCAAATATCATTGGGAGTCCATCTAAAATGACGACCCTTTATAAGCGAATTAACGGCAATCGACTTTCTATCATTATCATATTCGACCCACATATTGGCATAAAAGAGTTGGATAATATCATCATCATACAACACATAAGCATGTTCCCATAAATACATCCAACCTTGCTCCTCGAAAAATCCTCTAATCGTAGGATACTCATTTGTAAATGAACTAAAACGACACATTTTAGTCCGAGCAATCGACTTTCCTCCCATTCCCGAGTCCTCATAATACCATTCCGCATATTTATGAATGAAATTAAGAACATTGTGGGAATTAGGGGCTTGAGTAACAAAGGATTTTTTACCTTTCGCCCAACGGCAATTTTGGAGCGAAATCATTCCGCGTAGCTCGGTAATTTGGGCCCGAGAGAGAATGGGATTTTGAACATCATCACCTTCTTGAGCCACGTTTCTTTGAGCGGCTCGAATATCCCTTTGTTCGGCTTCCTCTTGCCGATTTCTTGACGAACCCTCTCCGCCCCTTCTACGCTTGGAGATGGGATTTTGACCGGTGGAATTCTTTGGAGGAGCCATATATGTAAGATTCTTGTGAAAAAGAGAAGATTAGCAACAAGAATCGTGAAAAATGATGAAGAATTGAAGATTTTAAAAAAAAGGGGATGATATACGCTGATAAGGGTTTGGGGGGATTTTTGTTCTGTTTCTGAAAGTGAAGAATAGACCGTTTTATGCTTGAAAAATAACCCTGGGCGGCCGGTCGAGGTGGTGGGCGGCCGGTCGGTGTGCGGCGGCCGTCGCCTCGCTTTGACCGTCCCCAGTGATTTTTCTTTCTCCCGAGTTTTCCAAAATTCGATTTTTCACCCCAAAAGTTTTAAAACTTTGCAAAAATATAAGTTTGGACTATATCCAACAAATATGGGTTATGGGAAAACATATAAACGATAAAATCGAGACTAAACACGTAGTGCCTTTTTTAAAAGAAAATATTTGCAAGATCAATTTGGGGCACTTAAGGGTCAAAATGAAATATCTTGAAGGATATGTGCATAAGCATAATATCGAGTTTAAAGAAAAATACGAGTAGACATACCTCGATGGTTTAGGAAACTTGATGACGTAATAGCCAATGAGTATGAAATATGTATCCTACACAATTCTTAGACAACATTTTCATAGAAAATTCAAGTGTAGGCAAATAATATGAGATAACAAAAAGAGCTTATGCTATAAGATTTCATAAGAGATAATAAGCCACATAAGTCTAATAAAATGCTCAAGAGTTTTAGAAAATCATGCAAGGTCCCTTTTTTTAAAAAAAATTTGAAACTCATAAATATATAAGAGACCTATTTTAAAAATAAATACTTGAAAATTCATTTTGCAATTAAGACACAATTAAAAGTATGCATAAAAAAAATGCATATACAAATGGGAGATACGGTTTACTAATTACGCCCGTTTCCATGGGTTGTGTCTTTCCCATTGTTGATGATATCTTCCCATTGAGAAGTCACTTTGTTGATGATGACTTCTCCATTTCAAGTTTGGTTACCTTCCCATGGTTGATGGTTTCTTTTTCTTTGAAAATCATCTTGTTGATGATGTCTTTGCCATTTCCAAAGGATTGTGTTCTTCCCATTTTTGATTATACGCTCTTCTTGGAAATTGGCTTTGTTGAGAGTAGTTTCTCCTTCTTTGATCAAATGAAACGTTCATTTGATGTTTTCTTGGTGGCATGAATTTTCTCCGATTTTTGCTTTGCCGGGTACCTAGTAGCACATTGTTTTGTGGTACCCTTATGTGTTTGGGTCCTTTAAGATTAGCTTTGAGACTTTTAGGTCTCCAACAATATTTAGAGCTATTTCTAGCCCGACAAGAATTAGCCGTATGACCCTTTTGCCACAATAAAAACAAGTAATAATTCTAGGAGCATAATGACCAATATGCATAGTGACTTGATCCTTTTTCATATGATTAACAACATTAGGCTTATGATCAAGTCCCTTATCAAAATTATGAATATCAACAATATTGGACATTTTATTGGTACTCAAGTTGGATTTTAATAAATCCTTTTTCATGCAATCAATATTCTCAACAAGAGTACTATTTTCTTTTTCAAGGTTTCTAACCTTGTCAAGTGTGGTGGTGTGAGCACATGATAGTGATTCATAAGAAGTAAATAGACTATCCTTATCATTTTTCAAAATATTGAATTCCTTTTTCAAATTTTTGTATCTAACAAGTAAGCTTTGGAATTCATTTTGAAGTTCATCATAATCATTTTGTAAATCATTATAATCATTTTGAATATCATAGGAAGTAGAGGGTTTAAGACATACCTCATTTTCTTCATTGATGCCCATAAAACAATATTCAACTTCTTCATAATTGGAAGTTGTAGGAGGCTTATTCCTTAGATTTGAGCTTGTATGATCTTGAGAAGTAGATGCTTTTGTTTGACTCCTTTCATTTGCAAATACTCCATAGATGGCTTCTAATTTTTGCCATACTTCATGTGCCGACTTTATTCCTACAATATGTTCATTTTCTAAATTAGTAAATGAACAATACAAAATATTTAAAGCCTTACCGTTTAAGGAGATGATTTTCTTTTCTTCATCATTGAGCTTTTTGAAGCCTTTTGAGGTGTATGGTGTATCTTTCATCGGAATGGATTCTCCATTAATGACGGTGTTCCAAATGTCGAACCCGCAACCTTGTAAGTAGCATTCCATTCTTTCTTTCCAAAATATAAAATTTTTGGAATCAAACCGAGGTGGCTTGGTGGTGGAGGTGCTTGGATAGATGAGCTTCGTTCAGTAGCCGTCGATCGTTTCTCTTCACTCGCGATGTGAAACGAGCTTGCCAAAGAGTTTGGCTCGATACCACTTGTAAGTCCAGCGGCTACGATAATCTAGAGGGGTGAATAGATTATCTCCATCTTTTCGATTTCGCCCTCTTTTTATAAACGAATGCTCAAACAAAATAATAAAGGTGCGGAAAGTAAGCAACACACGACGATTTAAAGAGGTTCAACCCACCTAGGGCCTAATCCTCTACCACCCCAGTATATCCTGGATGGATTTCGAAAGAAAAAGAATTTTATTAATTACCAAAATTAATACAAATTCAACTTACAACACCTTGAAGAGCACCACACTCTTCTTCAACACCACCTTTGGAGATTACCACAATCTCCCTTTGAAGATTACCACAATCTTCCTTCAACGGCACCTTGTGAAGATTACCACAATCTTCAACCTTGAAGAATACCAAATTCTTCAACACCTCAATAAGAAGATTACCACAATCTTCTTGTACCTATCACCTAGATCATCCAAGTGTGCTCTTACCACAAGAACACTCACAAGGATATCTTGTGTTTGAATGATAACCAAAAATCAAGATTACAACTCAATGATGAATAATACAATTTGAGTGCAAAGTGTAATCAAGAATAGCCTAGACCTCAAAGATGTGAAAGTGATAAGCTAGGCAATTTTACAACAAGAATAATAACAATGAAAGACCAAGTGTTTGCTTGAAGTGTATCTTGTTGTGTTGTATCTCAATTGTTGTGTTGGTTGCTCCAAAACTTCCTCTATTTATAGGAGATGATTGATCAAGCATAGGCTCCTCTTGGGGATTGAAAATCTACAGAAAAATACAATTAAAATCAAGAATATAGCTGTTAGAAATCAATCCCACAATTTAAGGAAATGTGTCTGTTCAAACGGTCATATTTTTCTTTGTCATACTGTGCGACCGGTCGCACAGAGATAAGAGAAAAAGAGAACACTTTGAAAATTACAACAGGGCGACCGCGTAGGCTTGACCGGTCGACCCTCGCTTCAACCGGTCTCCTAACCAAAAATACGAAGGATTTAAGTCTGTTTCAACAATGAAACTTGCAGTGCACCGGCCGACCATTGGGCAAATCGGCCGGACCGATCGACGCCGACGCCTGACGACTGTCGACGACTGCTTGTTTTTCCTTCCGTCTCATTTTCTGTTTCTAAAAACATCTTCATGGTACGGGTTGCCCTATAGGGCGACACGACCACGAGGCAGAAATATTGTCCAATTTTTGTCGAAAATAAAACTCAAGAAATACTCAAAATTTAGTAAAAACATTTTAAACCGATCGGAAGTATTAGGACAACATTTAGAAACATCGTTTGAGAGTAAAAACCCAATAACGTAAAATCATTAAAAGCGTTGTCCAATATAGACGAAAATAAACTTGAGAAAATACTCCGGAAAATATTAAAAACTATTTTAAATCATTTAGGAGTATTTGGACAACCTTTAAAAGCATTGTTTTGGTGACAAAATAAAATCATCAAAATTAAGATAAAAACCTGTATCAAACATGAGCAAGTATTTAAGCACATATAAGCAACATTCTGGCCATATCAAACAATTTTTTTAAAAAACAATGGGAATGACGAAATTTTATTGGGATTTTCTAGATTTAGCACATTGAGTTAAGGAAACATATCATCAAATTTGTTTGGAAATCAACTACACGGTGTGGGTTGAATGAAGGATGCCACCAATTGTGAGTAACTCCCCTATTTTCATGGGATTTACTAGATTTAGCCAACCTCCCTATTTTTTATGTGGACTAATTTGCCCCCATTTTGACTTTACCATTTATTTTATTAACATTAATCAGAATTAATAATAGCCATTGAAATATGTAGATATGTGGTCTGGATTTGGTCCTACGTACTCATATAATAGGGGGTCTTATATAACCCTCCCCCATCATAAATATGACAAAATAAATCAAGAACAGCCTAATTAAATGAAATAGCAACATAACAAACTTTGATTGGGTATGACTGACACCTAACTTAGCTATCATATTGTGTTTGCTTCAATATTCAAGGGCTCAAATAATTTATAGTTTAGTTATCAGGGTTAGTGATCAACTACACCCCATCCATCATGCTCCATTTGAAATCATATCGAATCTCCTATTTTATTGTCATTTTCATTTAGTATTTCAATTAGAGCTAGAAATGGGTCTGGTCGGGTCGGCTTGATTGTGGCCGGAACACGGAAATACACGGTCCAGTCAAGTCCATGTGTGCATTTTGTGCACAAAAATTGTCGATGGTTAAAAGTCGGGCCAATCAGGTCGGACCAAACAGGCCCGAATATTTTTGGGCCTAGAAAATCATGGTCCAGTTCCACCCAAACCTAGAGCCAATTAGACCAACCCGCTAGTCGGGCTAGAGTTTGCCCGCTCTAATTTCAATACACGTTTATAATTATGATATTATTGATTTGATTGGGTATGATTAACACCAAATCTGGTTCAATATTGTGTTTGCTTCAATATTAACAAGCTCATTATATATTCTAAATTCTAGTGGATAGTGGATTACACCCCTCTTAAGCAACCTGTGATTAGGAGAATTAGTATTACAATATGAATGAACAAATTTAGTCCTTCCATTTAAAAAATAATTAATAAAGTTTTTAAAAGGTTAATAAGTAGCATTGTGATTGTTACAATATTGAAATGGACGAAATCGGGAATAGACATCACATCACAAAATAACATTTTTTTGAAACCATCACAAAATAACTTTATGTTGGCCGAAATGGAATTGCTAAGAATCGATTTTTTTAAATATGTTTTTTGTTATTTCACTTTAATTCCCAAAGCATTGAGATATTGATCATCAATTTGATCTCATCATTCATGCCCCAAAGAACTTCAAGTTAGTAATCAAAGTTCATTACCCTTTCAGGATTAAGGTGTCACGTACGATAATCAAGTGAAATAAATATCTATTAATTAATTAAATATTTAATTTCATGTGGTTCAGTTCAATACATTTAGAAAATGCATTCTCAACTTTATTATCAAAGTCAAGATAAAGTTCAATTAAATTGAGACGGTCTTATTAAAATAAATTGTCCATATCTATTTACCAATCCTGAATTATAATTCTTTGAATTGACTTATAAATTGAATCTTTTCTGTGTTTAACAACTTAAACACTCAATTTATAATATCAAACAATTCATTGACATATGCTAGCTCAATATATATAAAAATAATATTTTATTCAAAATATCAATTTACACAATAAGTTACTTGTAGGCACAATACTACCAACACTTTGGACAAACATATCAATGTTGGTCTAATGAGATATTATTCACTAGAATGTATGCAAATAAATAAAATATATATTAAGTTTAAATGATCATTATATTTTAATTATATTCTATTGTAATCTATCCTACATAATCACATTAATTGAATCAAAACGGGGCCATAAGAAATAAGAACAAATATTAGAGTTGGGCGGTCATATAGTATCGAGATATTATAAGAATATTAAAATAATAATTGTCTTTAGTATCTCAAGATATTTTCCTAAAAGGCAATACAAATCCACATTAGTATTTTAGAAACGGATAATTACAAAAACACCCCGAGCTTTGACTAATTATATTACAAAAATATATAGAGATGTTTCCCAAAAAAAAAAAAAAAACCTCAACTTTGATTTTGTTTTAAATTTAGGGGTAATTGTATTATTCTCATAAATGTCGGAGGTTTTGAAATCTCTTTTTCTTATGAAAGAGATAAATATAAGACGAATCAAACCTCAATAGTGTTTTTACAAATTTCAAAAATCTTTGGAGTTTTTTTATAATTAGCCCGAACATAGGATTTCTTTTTTTTTTTTGGTAATTATCCCTTTTAGAAATATTAAGCACCATAAGTTTTTTTTGATAAGCAAGCGAGGGAAATTCCTCACAAAATTATTAAGTGGTAATGGGTCCAAATGAACCTTTCTATAATGAGAAAATGAAAACCAGTCATCTTTTGAAAACAATTATTTTTTAGCCATTTTGGCATAACAAAAGACATCCATACCATACTAGCATGTTTGTTTAATATTTGTTTATTTATCTTTCTCTTTCACTTATTTCAATTGTTCCTTCTTTATTTTCGAGCATACCGATTATATTTCCTCCTCAAGTATTAATTCTTGATCGATTATTTACGACTTTAGAAATATTAGACCCTCAAAAATTTAGGAGTACATTTCGATCCTTATCCAAATATTTCATCTTATTCTATAATTCATCCCAACCAACTTCCAATTTTTATTTCGATTACACATTTCTTATTTCACATCTTTATTTTAAATTTTTAAATATTTAATTATGGATATTTACACATTTTATTTTTTTTCCCTCAATTTTTATAAAGAAAAGAAACCAAATATTTTTTTTTATTTTTTCCCCTAATTTTCGAAATTACCACTTTAAATGGGGAAAATAACTCAATTTTTCTTCTATCACTATTTTATCATTTTGTATCTCCGAACTAAATTATTATTGGACAAAAAAATAAATAAAATTTTGATAATTTCATTCTATTTTATTTTATGTCTTCTAAGCCTACAACTAAAAATCTTCCTACAAATCCCACTAACCCCTTAGTCAAACAAATTAATTTTAAATTTCCCTCTAAAACCTAGTTTTTGGCTTCATGTCCCTAATAAAGAAAGCTAGTTATTTTTTTCCCCTAAACCCCTAATTATTCCCATTAACTATCATTAATCTCCCAAGCAAAAAAAAAAAAAAATCATCTCCCTTTCCTCTAAACATTCTCCTACTTCTCTCTACAAATTTCTTCATATCTTCAAACCTTCTTCATATCTTCAAACAATCTTCATATCTTCAAAACACACATTCTTCAAATCTTCAAACAATCTTCATATCTTCAAAACACACATTCTTCAAATCTTCAAACAATCTTCATATCTTCAAAAGACACATTCTTCAAATCTTCAAACAATCTCCATATCTTCAAAACACACATTCTTCAAATCTTCAAACAATCTTCATATCTTCAAAACACACATTCTTCATATCTTCAAACATTTCTTCATATCTTCAAACACACCTTCTTCATATCTTCAAAAACTTCTTCATATCTTCAAACACACTTTCTTCACATCTTCAAGAATACTTTCTTCATATCTTCAAACACTTTCTTCTTTCTTCAAACACTTAACAAAAAAAAAAAAAAAACTCTTCTTACTTCTTTATTTTCGAAACTATCACTACTACAAGTACACTTAGAAGACAACTTGAAGATAATAGAGACTTGGAACCATCTTGACTAGACCTCAAGAAATTGTGAAAGAAATTGGACTATAAGGTAAGAAATGTAATTTTTAGTACATTTTCTTCTTCTCTTCTATTTTCCAAAATTTTGATACTCCATTTTCATTTTTGAACTTTTAGGGGCTGACCTTAAGAGTTGTTTTAAGAGTGAGCAAAGAGACCCATTTTGAGACCTCTACTAGTCTCATTTCATCTACTACACAAGGTAAGTGTAGTTTTACCAATATTCTTCACCTCCTTCTTCTTTCCTTCAAATTTTAACCTCATTTCCTAACTCCTACATTGTTTTTGGTATTCCTTGACCTAGGGGGCTGACCTAAGTCACTTCTCCTTCAAAAGTGATTTATTTCATCTTTCACCAACAAGTTCATTTTTAAGGTGGGTGGAAAAATCTTACCAACTTCTAGGTGTTTTTACTTAAAATGCATGTAGTATTTTGATGTTGAGCACTTGAGATATATATGTTATGTATTGCATTTTAATTTCTTGCATTAAGTTGAAAATTTCTCAAGTATGGCTCAAAAATACCATTTGTTGAAAAATAGGTACATACATGTACATTTTATTGTGATATTTGGTGAATGCTTGTGTGAATGGACTTGTATATGTATGACTCTTTAAATCCATATTTTGTATGACTTATAACCTGGAAAAGTCGAGCATAATTGATTAAATTTCAATTTTTGGACTTAAAATGCAAAAATAGAAAGTTGGTGGACTTAATTGCAAGTACCCCTCTATAATTTTCGATTTTTGGGACTGAACTCAGGTTCAAAAATTATGTTTTGACATTTTAATAAAGTTTTAAGAGTTTTTAGATAAATAAAATCAACCCTTAAAAGCCCAAGGACTAGATTGTAAAATTTTAGAAGTTTAAGGGCTATTTTGCAATTTTCAAAACTGTACCAGATCCTAATTTTAAATTTTGAAATTTTAACTCTTAAGGGACTGGAAATAACACATTTTAAGTGTATTCCAATAATCCAAGTGTTTAGAGCTTGGAAAGTAATTTTATAAAAATTGAGGGACCAAATTGTAAAAGATTAAACTTGAGGACCAAAATACAATTTCCAGGACTTATGCAGTCCATGCACCTGGAAATACTAATTTAACTATAACGTAATTATATATTGGACCCAAGGTTCAAATTTCATAACAATTGGACCCCTAAAAGCCTTAAAGGCAATTATTTCAAAATGGGACAAAAATGAGAATTTCAAATGTTAAGGGACCTATACTTGCTTCTTTTAAAAACTGATTTTGTCCCAATATTCCACAGACCTTAATGACATTTTATAACTGGAATCACATTAAAAGCCCTTCCGGTTTGTGAGTTTCAATTATTTTAAACTTAGAGCCCGAAATGACAATTTTAACAAATTTGGGTCAATGTGAGAATTTTGTAAACACTCGACCTCCAAACTTTAAAAACCTGAATCTCTGAACAATTTAGAGAATTTAGGAACTGACCTCATAATATTTCAAGGTCGGGATATTTACTTATTCAATTTTTAACCAAAGAGTATTGGTTTTTACAAAACGGGGCTAATTGTAGATTTTCTTTTAACAAGGACCTAACTCAAATTATTCTTCTTTTAAAGAAAACAACCCTGGACTCTCTGACTTTCATTAATTAATTAAAAGATTTTATTTTCTTAAAACCCCTTGACTTGTCGGATCGTCTTGACCGATTAATACCCGATCGCGGGGCGACTTCCTCGTCTTGCGATTTCAAATCTATAACGGACTTATGTTCCACTAATTTTTCAAGACATCGAAGATTGCTTATCCTCCCAATAATCATCTTCATCCAAATAACTCCACCAACGCCATAATTGCCACCCGTAATTTTCGAAAATTTTTCCTGAACTGCTTCCCTGAATCAATAATACTCATTGCTGGTAGACTTCTCACGTGTATTTAATTCTGTCCTGAGTCAACTTGGTGTGTCGAGCTCACGGTCGGAATGGATACGTCGGGGATGGGCAACCGGCAGCTCGGCCGCTATTCCACTCTTCCCCCATCGTCCCTAATCCCACAATCGAGGGATGGAGTTTGTCCAAGGAAGCGGGTCGTAGTACTTGAGGTATAATCATGATTATGACAAATCCGAGCCTTGGTAGCTTCACTGTGGATTTTATCTTTGCCTATGGAGCGATAAGGTGACAGTCTTGGACCATCTTGCTTGGGGAGTTACAAGGAAGAACGAATGAATCGTTGTCGATCCACACGATTAAGAGTTAATCGGACCCGTTTGGTTGGCGCTACAAATCCGTATGCAACCGCTACTTGTATTGCATTGGTTGGCGTTACAAATCCGTGACGCAACCGCTACATGTCTTGCATAGGATTGGCGCTAAAACCGTCACGCAATCCTTCCGCTTCTTGCTTGAATCACATAGGGCTGTGTGACCACGAATCGTTTTCTTAAAACTGTATAAGTATATTACTTAAATATATTTCTCACGACGCTTGTGGGATGTGTGTGAAATCACACATCATATCTCACGCATTTTTCATACGACTGTTTTCTTGCATCAAAATATATATCGCCACACTTGCACATGATCACCCCATCCAGTGAGATTTCTGTCTCATTCCCTCCTGTTTTCTAACCTTTAGATGACGAGTACATTGAAGACGTCAAACCTACCACGGACTGAATCCCGCGCTCTGCCTATCGTACTAGTTCCTATAATCTTTGATGTCGAGCGACATTTTCTTTTGCTTTTGTTATTGTTGAACTCCTTCATTCTGTTTTAGTTTAGACTGTAAGTTTAAATTCGGATATTTTGATGGATTGTATTTGGATATTGTCGAATCTTGAGATGTAACTCGTACTTGTGTGTATTTTATTCCGCTGCATTAGACTCTATTTCACTTGGAGTTTGTATCATTGGTTTAGATTGTTGAATTATTTCTGTTTAAGTGATTGATCGTCGTCGCGTCGCGTTCGGGGCGTGACAGTCATGGTATCAGAGCTCGGCTAGTAAGATGGAAACTTACACCGAGCTGACCCAGGATAGGTTCCTCTAACCTTGGATTGGGTACCGCTACTATATGACCTAAGTTGAATCTTGGATGAATATTTGAATTCTTTTGGGTTGTTATAGTGTTAAGATATCCGGATATTCCTCTATTTAGACGTTAGGTGATTTAGAAAATCCGTGATTTAGAGATTATAATATATGGTGAGACTCGAAGAAAATGAGGATATCTCTTAATAAGTATATGATTTGGATGTGATAGATTATGGGATCTAGACACATAATGATATTACTTTGGGAAAATAATAGTAGGGGAATCAATAAGTATATTGATCAACGATAATACCCTTGTGTTTAGGTATCACGGATAAGATACATTAAGGATGTGACTATTATACGATCTCGACTAGATGTTACCACTAAATATCCCCTCCTGAGGATAGACGAACTATTTGATCAACTTCAAGGAGCGACGGTGTACTCAAAGTTTGATTTACAACAAGGATATTATCAACTGAAGATCCATGAAGAAGACGTTTCCAAAACGGCATTTCAAACAAGATATGGACACTACGAGTTTGTAGTGATGCCTTTCGGTCTAACGTACGCACCAGCGGCGTTTATAGATATGGTGCATTGAGTCTTTCAACCTTATTTGGATCAATCGTAGTGATATTCATTGATGACATACTCGTATACTCTAAGTCTAGAGAAGAGCATGAACGTCATCTGAAAATTGTTTTGCAGACACTACGAGAGCACAAGTTGTATGCCAAATTCAGCAAGTGCGAATTTTGGCTTAGTGAAGTCGCATTCTTGGGACACATAGTATCCAGCAATCGGATCGCCGTAGACCCTTCGAAGGTATAGACAAAGTGGTTGAATGGAAACAACCCGAGTCCAGAACGGAGATCGAAGTTTCTTAGGACTAGCTGGATATTATCAAAGATTTATCCAGGATTTCTCCAATATAGTCGGACCACTCACTCGACTAACCTAGAAGCAAGTCAAGTTTGTGTGGAATGACAAGTGTGAGGCTAGTTTCCAATAGCTGAAGAAACGACTCACTACAGACTCCAGTCTTAGCCCTTCCAAAGGGAACAAAAACTTCATCGTCTACAAAGATGCATCAAAGGAAGGACTAGGAGCGAAAGTGCTCATGCAGGGAAGAAAAGGTCATCGCTTATGCATCACGCTCAAGCCGTATGAGGCCAATTACCCAACGCATGACTTGGAATTGGCGCGAGACATTATTCGCGTTAAAGAAATGGAGGCACTATCTCTACGAGCAACCTTCACGATTTTCACAGGATCACAAGAGCTTGAAGTATCTATTCTCTCGAGAAAAGACCTCAACTGAGGCAACATAGATGGATGGAGTTAATTGAGGACTATCACTTTGATATTCAATATCATCCCTGAAAGCTAACGTAGTAGCCGACGCCTGAGCAAGCGAGTTTAGCCGACTAATGATTCGAGAGTGGAAATCATTAGAAGAGTGAGCACTTGGAATCCGACGAGAACCAATACTCATATTTCATGTACTAACATTTCGGTTAAACACGATCTGCCGAACGAGATTAAGGAAGCACAGAAACAAATGTGCATCTTCAAAAACTTAAAGAGAAGATACTTAAGGGAGAGAGTTCAATTCTCGGTGCATGAAGATGGAATTATTAGATTCCAAAAATTGAGTTTGTGTCTTGAGTGACGAAAGCGATTAGGAACAGAATCCTCGTAGAGGCACACCGTTCGAATACACTATACATCCCGGAGGAAACAAGATGTATAAGGACTTGAAACGACATTTACGGTGGGTGAACATGAAGAACCAAGTAGCGAGTTTGTTGCGAGATGTTTGACTTGTCAACGAATAAAAGCGAACACCAACGACCATCCGGTTTATTACAACCGTTGAGAATTCCCGTGGAAATGGGAACACATAACGATGGACTTCGTGATGGATCTACCAAGGACCAGGAGGAGGCCATGATGTTGTATGGGTAGTCGTGAGACCGACTCACGAAATCGCACACTTCTTACCCATGAAAAAAATCGGCGACTTTGAAACTCGCGCAGATTTATATCCGAGAGATCATTCGACCGCATGGAGTGCCGATCAACATTGTGTCGACAGAGACCCAAGGTTTGTCTCCGTTCTCGGAAGTTCTTGCACGAGGAATTGGGTACCTCGCTAAGTTTCAAAACAAAGAAGACATCCACAAACCGATGGCGGTCACGAGTGAACGATTCAAACCCCGGAAGATATCTTTGCGAGCACCGCACGCTTGGATTTCAAGGATGTTGGGATTTGCACGCACCATTGGCCGAGTTCGCCTATAATAACAACTATCAGGCCATAATTGGGATGGCACCCTACGAAGCCTTGTACGGGCGAAAGTGTAGATCTCCACTACACTGGGAGATTGATGGCCAATGGACTCCAAAAGAGAAACGAAAGTCACCATCGATTCCAAAGGTCAACTTAGTTCAGGAGGCCATAGAGAAGGTCAAGCTGATCAAGGAATGGATCCGCACAACTCAGAGCCACCAAAAGAGTTACACAGACAAAAGAAGAAAGGACTTGGAATTTGAAGCCGGAGATGAAGTATTTCTCAGACTCTCTCCACGGAAAGGATTGATCAATCCAAAGAAAGAAGGCAAGTTGAGCCCGAGATATGTTGGACCTTACAAATTTTGCAGAGGATCGGGAAGTTAGCCTACCAGCTTGAGTTATTAGCACAGTATGCGAGCATGCACGATGTATTCCACGTATCGAGGTTAAAGAAGTATCAACCAGATCTCGAGCATATCATCACCCAAGATACTCCTCCTATGATGGAAAATTTATCCTACATCGAGAAACCAGCCTGGATCATTGACCAGCAGATACGTCAGTTGCGTAATAGAGAGATTTCGATGGATAAAGTAGTATGGCGAAACCACAACCGAGACGAAGACGCAACGTGGGAGATGGAAGAATACATGAGGAATCAATATCCAGAGTTGTTCTGAAGAGAATTTGGGGACCAAATTCTTTTAATGAGGGGTGAATGTGAGGCCCCGAATTTTAACAACGTGAGATACGGTGTTATGTAGTGATTATTTATTCGGCTATGTATCACAAACCTATTATTAATTAAACGCGACTCTACTTTTATTTATTCCTTCCAACGTCAATTGTTCCTTCTTTATTTTCGAGCATACCGATTATATTTCCTCCTCAAGTATTAATTCTTGATCGATTATTTACGACTTTAGAAATATTAGACCCTCGAAAATTTAGGAGTACATTTCGATCCTTATCCAAATATTTCATCTTATTCTATAATTCATCCCAACCAACTTCCAATTTATTTTTCGATTACACATTTCTTATTTCACATCTTTATTTTAAATTTCTAAATATTTAATTATGGATATTTATACATTTTATTTTTTTCCCTCAATGTTTATAAAGAAAAGAAACCAAATATTGTTTTTCTTTTTTTTCCTAATTTTCGAAATTACCACTTTAAATGGGGAAAATAACTCAATTTTTCTTTTATCACTATTTTATCATTTGTATCTCCCAACTAAATTATTATTGGACAAAAAAATAAATAAAATTTTGATAATTTCATTCTATTTTATTTTATGTCTTCCAAGCCTACAACTAAAAATCTTCCTACAAATCCCACTAACCCCTTAGTCAAACAAATTAATTTTAAATTTCCCTCTAAAACCTAACTTTTGGCTTCATGTCCCTAATAAAGAAAGCTAGTTATTTTTTTTTCCTAAACCCCTAATTATTCCCATTAACTATCATTAATCTCCTAAGCAAAAAAAAAATCCTCTCCCTTATCTCTAAACATTCTCCTACTTCTCTCTACAAATTTCTTCATATCTTCAAACCTTCTTCATATCTTCAAACAATCTTCATATCTTCAAACACACATTCTTCAAATCTTCAAACAATCTTCATATCTTCAAAACACACATTCTTCAAATCTTCAAACAATCTTCATATATTCAAAAGACACATTCTTCAAATCTTCAAACAATCTTCATATCTTCAAAACACACATTCTTCAAATCTTCAAATAATCTTCATATCTTCAAACACACATTCTTCAAATCTTCAAACAATCTTCATATCTTCAAAACACACATTCTTCAAATCTTCAAACAATCTTCATATCTTCAAAACACACATTCTTCAAATCTTCAAACAATCTTCATATCTTCAAAACACGCATTCTTCATATATTCAAACATTTCTTCATATCTTCAAACACACCTTTTTCATATCTTCAAACATTTCTTCATATCTTCAAAAACTTATTCATATCTTCAATCACACCTTCTTCATATCTTCAAGAATACTTTCTTCATATCTTCAAACATTTTCTTTTTTCTTCAAACACTTAACAAAAAAAAAACTCTTCTTACTTCTTTATTTTCGAAGCTATCACTTCTACAAGTACACTTAGAAGACAACTTGAAGATAATAGAGACTTGGAACTGTTAGTCCAAGTGGCTACGATAATCTAAAAGGGGAGGTGAATAGATTATCTCGGTTTTTCAGATTTTGCCCTCTTTTTCGAAAAATCAAGCAAAGACGAAATGCTAAGTGCGGAAAATAAATAGCACACTTTGATTTAAAGAGGTTCAACCCACCTAGGGCCTAATCCTCTACCACCCCAGTATATCCGGGATGGATTTCAAAAAAGAAAAAAAGATTTTATTAATTACCAAAATTAATAATACAACATCTTGAGGATTACCACAACCCTCTTGCAACACCTTGAGGATTACCACAACCCTTTTACACCACCTTGAGGATTACCACATCCCTCTTACAATACCTTTGAAGATTACCACAACCTTCAAACACCTATCACCTAGATCACCCAAGTGTATTCTTACCACAAGAATACTCACAAGGATGTCTTGTGTTGAATGATGACCAAAAATCAAGATTACAACTCAATGATGAATGATACAATATGAGTACAAGTGTAATCAAGAATTGAAAGCTTAGACCTCAAATTTGTGCAAGTGAAAGTGTTTAGGCTAATACAACAAGATATATGAAAGTGTTTGCTTGTTTGCTATTTGCTTGTGTAGAGTGTTGTATCTTGTTGCTTGAATGAAGCCTCTATTTATAGGAGATGTCTTGGCTTTGATTTCCAGACATAGGCTCCTCCTTGGGGAGTGATTTGCTGCAAAAGAAACCATTTAAAATCATCAATATAGCTGTTAGAAATGAATCCCTCAAAATAGGGAAAAGTTGTCTGAAAATGCAACAGATAGTTTGCTTGATAAAATGCAGTGCGACCGGTCGCGCAGAGATAAGTTTGAAATTGAATTTCTGTGATTTTTACACAGGGGGACCGGTCAAAGGGGGTGCGACCGGTCGCCCTAGACCATGACCGGTTGGGGGTGTTTAAATTACGAAACAGAGAAGACTGAACCAAAAGAGGGACTCCCAGGTACCGATCGCCCAGGGGTCGACCAGCCGCCCTCCCTCAAATTTTCTACGTCCCTTTTTCTGTTTCAAAACTCAACTCATGTACGGGTTGCCCTATAGGGCGACCGGTCGAGCCTGAAACAAATGTGTTGTCTAATTTTTTATCGAAAATAAACTCCAAAAAATACTCCAAAAATAGTAAAAATATTTTAAATCGATCGGAAGTATTTAGACAACATTTAGGGACATTGTTTTGGTTTAAAAACTCATTTGAACAAAATCATCAAAATCGTGATAAAAACATTTATCTAATAAGAACCATCTTGACTAAACCTCAAGAAATTGTGAAAGAAATTGGACTATAAGGTAAGGAACGGGATTTTTAGTACATTTTCTTCTTCTCTTCTATTTTCCAAAATTTTGATACTCCATTTTCATTTTTGGACTTTTAGGGGCTGACCTTAAGAGTTGTTTTAAGAGTGAGCAAAGAGACCCATTTTGAGACCTCTACTAGTCTCTTTTCATCTACTACACAAAGTAAGTGTAGTTTTACCAATATTCTTCACCTCTTTCTTCTTTCCTTCAATTTTTAACCTCATTTCCTAACTCCTACATTTTTTTTTGGTATTCCTTGACCTAGGGGGCTGACCTAAGTCACTTCTCCTTCAAGAGTGATTTATTTCATCTTTCACCAACAAGTTCATTTTTAAGGTGGGTGGAAAAATCTTTCCAACTTCTAGGTGTTTTTACTTAAAATGCATGTAGTATTTTGATGTGGAGCACTTGAGATATATTTGTTATGTATTGCATGTTAATTTCTTGCATTAAGTTGAAATTTTCTCAAGTACGGCTCAAAAATACTATTTGTTGAAAAATAGGTGCATACATGTACACTGTATTGTGATATTTGGTGAATGCTTGTGTGAATGGACTTGTATATGTATGACTCTTGAAATCCATGTTTTGTATGACTTATAACCTGGACAAGTCGAACATAATTGATTAAATTTTAATTTTTGGACTTAAAATGCAAAAATGGAAAGTTGGTGGACTTAATTGCAAGAAAATACAACTTAAGGGACCCCTCTGTAATTTTTTATTTTTGGGACTGAACTCAGGTTCAAAAATTCTGTTTTGATATTTTAATAAAGTTTTAAGAGTTTTTAGATAAATAAAATCAACCCTTAAAAGCCTAAGGACTAGATTGTAAAATTTTAGAAGTTTAAGGGCTATTTTGCAATTTTCAAAACTGTACCAGATCCTAATTTTAAAATTTGAAATTTTAACTCTTAAGGGACTGTAAATAACATATTTTAAGTGTATTCCTAAAATCCAAGTGTTTAGAGTTTGGAAAGTAATTTTATAAAAATTGAGGGACCAAATTGTAAAAGATTAAACTTGAGGACCAAAATACAATTTCCAGGACTTATGCAGTCCATGCACCTGGAAATACTAATTTAACTATAACATAATTATATCTTGGAACCAAGGTTCAAATTTCATAACAATTGGACCCTAAAAGCCTTAAAGGCAATTATTTCAAAATGGGACAAAAATGAGATTTTCAAAAGTTAAGGGACCTATACTTGCTTCTTTTAAAAATTGCTTATGTACCAATATACCACTGACTTTAGTGACATTTTACAACTGGAATCACATTAAAAGCCCTTCCGGTTTGTGAGTTTTAATTATTTTAAACTTAGAGCCTGAAATGATAGTTTTAACAAATTTGGGGCCAATGTGAGAATTTTGTAAACACTCGGCCTCCAAACTTTAAAAACCTGAATCTCTGAACAATTTAGAGAATTTAGGAACTGACCTCATAATTTTTCAAGATCGGGATATTTACTTATTCAATTTTTAACCCAAAAGTATTGGTTTTTACAAAACGGGGCTAATTGTAAATTTTCTTTTAACAAGGACCTAACTCAAATTATTCTTCTTTTAAAGAAAACATCATTGGACCCTCTGACTTTTATTAATTAATTAAAAGATTTTATTTTCTTAAAACCCCTTGACTTGTCGGATCGTCCTAATCCCACAACTGAGGGACGGAGTTTGTTCAAGGGAAGCGGGTCGTAGTACTTGAGGTATAATCATGATTATGACAAATCCGAGCGTTGCTAGCTTCACTGTGGATTTTATCTTTGCCTATAGAGCGATAAGGTGACAGGTCTTGGACCATCTTGCTTGGGGAGTTACAAGGAAGAACGAAGGAATCGCTGTCTGATCCACACGATTCGGGAGTTAATCAGACCCGTTTGGTTGGCGCTACAAATCCGTACGCAACCGCTACTTGTATTGCATTGGTTGGCGTTACAAATCCGTACGCAACCGCTACTTGTCTTGCATAGGATTGGCGCTACAAATCCGTACGCAATCCTCCTGTCTTGCTTGAATCATATAGTGCATGTGTGACCACGAACTGTTTTCTTAAAACTGTATAAGTATATTACTTAAATATATTTCTCACGACGCTTGTGGGCTGTGTGTGAAATCACGCATCATATCTCACGTATTTTTCATACGACTGTTTTCTTGCATCAAAATATATATCGCCACACTTGTGTAAGTCAAGCGCTACGATAATCTGAGAGGGGGTGAATAGATTATCTCCATCTTTGCAATTTCGCCCTCTTTTTCGAACCAAATGCTCAAAGACAATAATAAAGGTGCGGAATGTAAACAACACACGTCGATTTATAGAGGTTCAACCTACCTAGGGCCTAATCCTCTACCACCCCAAAGATATCCGGGATGGATTTCAAAAAGAAAAAAATTTATTAATTTACCACAAATTAATACAACACCAACTTACAACAACACCTTGAAGAGCACCACACTCTTCTTCAACACCACCTTTGAGATTACCACAATCTCTTCTTGAAAATTACCACAATCTCCAACGGCACCTTGTGAAGATTACCACAATCTTCAACCTTGAAGAATACCAAATTCTTCAACACCTCAACAAGAAGATTACCACAATCTTCTTACACCTAACACCTAGATCACCCAAGTGTGTTCTTACCACAAGAACACTCACAAGGATATCTTGTGTTGAATGATTACCCAAATTCAAGATTACAACTCGATAATTGATAATACAATAGAGTGCAAGTGTAATCAAGAAAAGCCTAGACCTCAAGGATGTGAAAGTGAATAGCTAGGCAAATTACAAGAAGAAATAAGACAATGTAAGAACAAGTATATTCTTGAGTGTATCTTGTTGTGTTGTAGTTTTCTCTCTCTTATTGTTGTGCTTCAAAACTTCATCTATTTATAGGAGATGATTGATACTTGATAGGCTCCTCTTGGAATCGATTTCTACAAAAATTGCAATTAAAAACAAGATTATAGTCATTAGAAATCAATTCCACAATTTAAGGAAAAGTTGTCTCACCGACAACGGTTAGAATTCTCATTGTCAAACTTAAGGCGCGCCAGTCGCACGAAATAGAGTTTGAAATAATCATATCAACATTTACACAGGCGACCGGTCGACGTGCACCTCGGCCGGCCGACCTAACCTGGCCACAACCGGTCGCACTCATCAAAAATGAAAGACGAAGTTCTGTTTCGATTTTTGCTCCCAGTCTGGTCACCCTATAGGTCGGCCGACGGCACTGCCGGTTGCTATAGGGCGATTGGTTGCCACGACCATTTTTCGCAAACATGAAGTTTTCTGTTTTCCTCAACTTTCAGTGCACGGGTTGCCTATATCGGCCACTGTTGACCTCAAAACAAAAGTGTTATCCAATTTTATATCGAAAATAAACTTCAAGAAATACTCCGAAAAATAGTGAAAATATTTTAGACCGATCGGGAGTATTAGGACAACATTTAGAAACATTGTTTTGGTGAAAGAAACCATTGACATAAAATCATTAAAAGTGTTGTCCAATTTTGTCGAAAATAAAACTTGAAGAAATACTCCGGAAAATATTAAAATCATTTTAAATCATTTAGGAATATTTGGACAACCTTTAAAAACATTGTTTTGGTATAAAAACAAAATCATCAAAATCATGATAAAACCATTTATCAAACAACTTGCACACGATCACCCATCCACTGAGATTTCTGTCTCATTCCCTTATGTTTTCTAACCTTTAGATGAAGAGTACGTTGAAGACGTCGAACCTACCACGGATCAATCCCTCCGCTCACTTTGTCGTACTAGTTCCTATAATCTTTGATGTCGGCGACATTTTTTTGCTTTTGTTATTGTTGAACTCCTTCATTCTCGCTTTTAGTTTAGACCGTAAGTTTAAATTCGGATATTTTGATGGATTGTATTCGGATATTGTCGGATCTTGAGATGTAACTCGTACTTGTGTGTATTTTATTCCGCTGCATTAGACTCTTTTTCACTTGGAGTTTGTATCATTGGTTTAGACTGTTGAATTATTTTTGTTTAAGTGATTGATCGTTGTCGCGTCGCGTTTGGGACGTGACACGCACCGTCCCGTGACTCGAGGCGGGGCGGGGCAGGTCTGGGCATCACTTCCGCCCCGCGGGTACCCGCCTCGCCCCGTGCCATTTTTTTTTATTTTTTTAATATATTTAATGTATATTTTACATGTATATTATATAAAATAATATAGCTTTTATTTATTTATTTAATATTATATTTAACATATATAATGACAAATTTTATAAACAATATGTATTTATAATACAAAATATAATATTAAAAATTATTAATAATATAAAATATAAGATACAAATATAAAAAAAATTAAAAAAAAAAAGTTCAACACGGATTGCCCCGACCCGCCCCATTGCCATCCCTAAATTCCGAACTTGGAAAGAATTCCTAATATAACTTGGTTTCAGATTTTTCGTTAGGAATTTCTAATATACACACACACAATAATTATGTACAGTTATTTATTAAGATTGACATTGATTCTAATTCCAACTTGGAAAAGAATTCCTAATATATATAACTTGGTTTCAGATTTTTTCGTTAGAAATTAGTTTGGGACAGTACTAAAACTTACCTTTTAATACTAATAGATCATTGGTCCACGTACGTAATTGTGAAAGAATTTACAGTTTCCATAACCTGGTACACAACTCTTAACTGGACAAGAGTTCTTGTAACCAAATACTTATACCATTACGTACAACTCTATTTACCGTCAATTATATAGAAAGCTTTGCTGTAAAGTACTTCTTTTACCATCAATTATCAATATACTTTTTCGAGAATATTAGCGCTTGGAGAGGAGTTCGGGAAAAATTAAAGGTTGGTTTTCTCATAACGTATGCTTTGATCAATCTTAAATTAAACTTTTTGATGTCCATATTTTTATGTGGATTATAAGATGCAGCCTTCTAGGTTTGTTGTTGAATATTTTTCTTTTCTTTTTTCTTTTTTGTTTTAAAAAAATCCTGAAATTTTAAAGGAAAGGATATGCAGTCGTTCAATTGCGGAAACCAGTTTGATTAACATTTGGTTTTACGAAACACGAGCTTATAGCTCAAGTAATAATGCAAACGCTTTGTAAGGGTGTTGACCAGGGTTCGAACTCTGTATATTTCAATTTTTTGAAATTTATTTCATCCTTCCAACCACTACTCCCAATTTATTTAAAAAAAATCATTTGGTTTTACGAAAATTGTAATTTTTTTTCTTTTGTTTCTAATTCATGGCGGATTATCTGTGATCCTATATATGAATTGTTTATGTGCTTAACTTTTTTGTACAATTTAGTAAGGATTTTTTTTTAAATAAAAAAAATCGTTTTTATTTTTTTGACGCCAAAAAAATTCGTTTTTGTTCCATCTAATGAGTTGATCATCACGTTACTTACATAAAAGTTATAACGAAAAAGCTGGGAAATTTATGTATTTAAATTAGTTATTTGAGATCATCAAGCGATTGGGAGCCACGAGCTGTATTTGGACAGCTAAAAAGAAAAGGAAAAAAATTGAGATGAGTTGTGGATGAGCAGGGGAAACTAGGTATTCCGTAATATAAATTTTTATTTATTTGTTGTAATTTTAAAATATTTCGAGTTCTTTTTATGATGGGGTGTAAAATCATTATCCATGAACTTATCAAATCTAAACTTAGATAGTTCGCAATAATTTTCGAATCAAAGTTCAATCAATCGTCACCCGAAAAAAAAAAAAAAAAAAAAAATATGTGTTAGTTGGGAGTAGTGGTTGGAGGAAGAGATAAATTTCAAAAGAAACCGAAAGATACGGGCGATTATTTGTTAGTTGATTAGCCTTGCAGTACAATTGATTGAGCAATGTATCTAAAATGTCAAATAACACTTTCTTTGTCTATGCTATGTACAAATATTTTTTCAAATTTTCTTTCTTGCCCATATATATACATGAAGAGTCAATTACAAAAACTGCTCCTCAGTTTAGCCTAAGTACAAAATAATCAAATTGTCTTTTAAATTTACAAATACCCACTAACATATGTTTCGAGCTAGTTTACAAAATTGCACCCTCAATAGAGAGTATTTGTTATATAAATGTACAAATCTCAATGAGTTATTTGTCATTCTGAACGTTACTAGTTTCTTTGTAATTAGGCTATACGTGATTCATTGATATTTTGTAATCGGTATTGCAGAAAGATAACTCATATTGAGCGCAATGAGCAAAAGTCGCTTTTCTCATCCTCCATTTTCTTCCGATCCCGACCAGACTCACCCATGGCTGCTGGTATCTCAAGGAAAAAACTTAGAAAGCCATACTTTTTACGACCCATCAAAAAACCAATATTTCAAAAGAAACATTCCCGAATTACGCAACAAATACGTATCATTGGCTTCCTATGGATGGCTAGCATTGATAGACGTCGGAAAAGTGCCTCTACAATGTTGTCTTTTTAATACAACATCAAAACAAAAGATTCGACTCCCACGTATTCGACTAGACGAATATCCCGAACCAAGGAGTATTTTGTTCTACGAATGCGTCTTGTCTAAGCCCCCGGGCGACGACCCCGATTGTCATGTTATGTTCCTCTTTCCCGGTCCATCTTTTTTTCTCGTCGTCTCGGTGACAAAAAGTTCGTCGAAAAGTCTACCATCTTCGAGACGACTTATTATCGAGCCCGACAAGCCTCAATGGAAAAATATACGCTTGATGGACGCAAGTCAAATTTTCGTGGAAATTGACTTTGGGGCGGGCGGAATTTATTCTTAAGCCGTTGGTGGACGATAGGGGTTGCATTACACGTGGCCGTCACCCTTGCCTTCGCCTTGCTATAGTGATTATCTACTGGAATTCTACGGGGAGCTATTGTTAGTACACAAGAGTTGCAACTTATATGGAAAAGTGAAATGTTTCAGAATTTTGAAATTAAATACTTTGGAAAAAACGTGTACGGAATTGATGAATATAGGTGATCATGCCATTTTCGTTGGTTCTCATGGGTGCAAGTTAGCGTTGTGCACTAATGAATCGGGTGTGAAGAAAAACTCGATTTACTATTATAAGCAGAATATTGATAGGAAACTGTATGTCTATGACATTGAAGAGCGGAGCAAAACGCTAGTTAAGCCGTGTCGTTTTGATTGGGGTAAGAGATTCTTGATGTGTTGGATATGATTAGTTAAGGTTTGCTCGTTGTTGATTTATTTTGGATATATACTTTGGTGTTTCAATTAATTGGGTTGTTGCTGACTTATTTTTTCCTATTTCTCATGTATTATACCCATATGGTATTGAAATTTCGTTTTTTTGTGTAATGATTTCATACATTACTATACTTACCCTTCTCTGTGTGATCGGTGCCATTCAAAAAGAATTTTTTTTCCCAACACTGTAGTCAAGATCCGTGTACTTTTGATTTGAGTATATAAGTTTAGGGATAATTAAGCCCATAAAGTTTGGGTTAATAACAAAAAAATCAAGAGATTTTTCAAATTACAAAAAAAACCTTGAATTTTTATTGTGTTTTAATTTTAAGTAGGGGTGTCAATTTCGGACCGGCCCAGTTGATCGGCCCGACTAGCCCAATATTTTTACCAGAATGGGTTGTAATTCATTAGGCCGGAAAAAAATGGGTCTATTTAACTCGACCCAAAACTGGGCCGATCTAATTGGCCCGATATTTACAGTGTATTTTCATGGGCCGGGTTGGGCTGGTGCGTCAAAAATAGCTGCCTGGTCATTTGTTTGGCCCAGCTCAACTTGATTTTTCCTCCAAGTCTGCCAGGCCCGATGATTTTTGACAGCTCTATTTTTAAGGGGTCCATTGTAATATTTTGATAAATGTAATGAGAACTTTTTAACTATTTTTTTTTTCCATATGAAGGATAAAATGTAAGCACATCAAACCTTAAGGATTTTCTTTGTAATTTTGAAACATTTTTGGGTTTTTTTTATAATTAGCCCAAACCTCAAGGTGTTCTTATAATTATCCCTAAAGTTTAAGATAAATTCTTGAAAGAGAGAGAAATAACCCAAATATCAAACAAACATGCTAGAAGGGTATGGATGTCATTTTACACCCCAAAATGGCTAAAAAAGATGTGTTTGAAAAAGATGGCTAAAAAATATCTTGGTTTGTTGGGAATGGCTAAAAAAAAACGGCTCATATAATTATGTAGGAGTTGAATAATAATCTTATGAATATAATAATGGGGAGCACTATTGACACCCCCAAAATCTATCAATACACCCGATCTTTAATTATAAAAACATCATCAACTAAAAAGTCTAAAATACCCTTAGCACACACATTTTTTAATCCTACAGAGAAATAAGAATTCTTCTCTCGTCCATTGTGTGGACACATTTTTAAATTGGGGTGTATAAGTAAATTTTTTTTAAAAGGAGTGAGGGTGTATTAAGAATGTGGGTGTATTGATAGGAATTTGGGGTGTTGATAGCGCTCCCCTATAATAATTTCCCTTGATATGAAAAAACTGTAAAATGAATACATGGATACAGAGCAAAATTGTCGTCTCGACGGGCTGGCCGATCAAGCCCACAGAGCAAGCCCACATAATTGGATTTTATTTTTAAATGTCTGAAAAGGACCAAATCTATTTTGGCCCGACCCAAATAATTTGAAACATGACAGACCCAACCAAAAATACATGTGTTGGGTTAGGCTGACCCACAAAAACTACAGCCCGACGAAATTTAGTCAGTCCAATCCAACCCAATTTTATGACTTGACCTGCTGGGTTGGGATCGGGCTCGGTCAATCCATTTGGCCCATCCGGCCAAAGAGAAAATTGGGGTCGGGCCAAGATTCCATCGGTTGCCATTTTGGAGGCTCAAGTCCAACCCAACCCATGAAAATACATATAAAAAGTTGGGTCAATTGAGCGGGGATTTCGGGCCTAATGTTTTTTCCGAGCTTACAATAACATAACCTGTCCCGGGCCTCATGTTTTTTCCGAGCTTACAATAACATAACCTGTCCCGAGCCTATCACCGGGTTCGGCTAGTTTTGACAACTCTAAATTGCCAACTCACTAAAAACCAAAGTATTCACCAGAAATTGCCTCCCATCAACTGATATAACCACAGACTACACAGTAGAGTGTTATTTCACCAAGATAGTTGGGTACAGAGCTTCTTTTTCGTTTTTTCTACTGTTGTTTTGTTTCTCCTAAAAACTAATCTATTTTTCCAAGGTCCCTTTGCTGAGCTGAAAACAACTTTACCTTTTCCCCAAAACGACTTTTCTTTCTTTTTCATTTTTTTTTCTGTCTTTGCTCTTCTCCATACTCCATCCACACTGTCAAAGCTTTCACACTCACACTCACTCTCTGTGAAGCCCCATTTTCATCTCATAACCTTTCTTTCACCCATCGAAAATTGGTTTTTCTGCCGCACAAAGGTAAGTTTTGTCCCAATGTTTTTCCTTTTTCATTCTTGTTAGTGGGTTTCCAACGGTCGTATTTCTTTGTTTAGTCATTTTTCTTGGAGATGCTAGCTTTTGTTGCTTTGTTCGTTTTAATTTTGTCTAGCTGTTGTAATTTTGTTGTTGTGAGTTCTTTGAATGATGAAGGGTTAGCTCTACTTTCATTCAAGGAGTCCATTAAAGAAGACCCTGAGGGTTCACTTAATAACTGGAACTATTCAGATGAAAACCCTTGTTCTTGGAATGGGATTACATGCAAAGAACAAAGAGTTGTCTCTGTTAGCATTCCTAAAAAGAAACTCTCTGGGTTTCTTTCTTACTCTCTTGGATCTTTAACTGAGCTAAGGCATGTAAATTTAAGGAACAATAAATTGTCTGGAATATTGCCCTCTGAGCTTTTCAAGGCTCAAGGGCTGCAAAGTTTGGTTCTTTATGGTAATTTATTTAATGGGTCTTTACCATTTGAGGTTGGTAATCTTCAATACCTTCAAACTTTAGATTTATCTCAGAATTTCTTTAATGGGTCCTTGCCCACATCATTAATTGAGTGCAAAAGGCTGAGGAATCTTGATTTTAGTCAGAATAATTTTAGTGGTCCTTTGCCTAATGGGATTGGCAAAAATCTGGTCTTGTTGGAAAAGCTTGATCTTTCATTTAATGGCTTTAGTGGTTCTATTCCTGGTGATTTGGGCTATCTCTCTAATTTACAAGGCACTCTTGATTTGTCTCACAATATGTTTAATGGCTCAATCCCAACTAGTCTTGGTAATCTTCCGGAGAAAGTTTATATTGATCTCACTTATAACAAACTAAGCGGTCCGATTCCACAAAACGGTGCTTTAGTAAATAGAGGGCCAACGGCCTTTATAGGGAACCCTGGTCTTTGTGGTCCTCCATTGAAGAATCTTTGTTCTTCCAATAGTGAGGCGAGTTCGCCTTCATCATTTCCTTATTTACCGGATAATCATCCACCGGAAGGTGGAGGAAAGGTTGGTGGTGGACGGGGGTTGAGTAAAGCGACTTTGATCGCCATTATTGTTGGTGATGTAATTGGAATTTGTGTTATTGGGTTGCTATTCTCGTATTGTTACTCGAGGGTTTGCGGTTGTGGTAAGAGGAAGGATGAAAATGGTTATGGTTTTGAGAAGGGAGGTAAAGGAAGTAAAGAATGTTTCTGCTTTAGGAAGGACGAATCGGAGACTTTATCCGAAAATGTAGAACAATATGATCTAGTGGCATTGGATGCACATGTGGCGTTCGATCTTGACGAGCTTTTGAAGGCGTCTGCGTTTGTTCTCGGTAAAAGTGGCATTGGAATTGTGTACAAAGTCGTGCTCGAGGACGGGCTTACGTTGGCCGTCAGAAGATTAGGCGAAGGAGGTTCGCAGAGGTTTAAAGAATTCCAGACCGAAGTGGAAGCTATTGGAAAGCTAAGGCATCCAAATATTGTTACTCTCAAAGCATATTATTGGTCAGTTGATGAAAAGCTGCTAATATATGATTTTATACCAAATGGGAATCTTGCTACTGCAATTCATGGTGAGTTTTATTAACCCACAAATTTATAATCTTGTTTGTTATTCCCACTTGGTGGTAACTCGGATATTCTGTGTATGCTAATTTTTTCAGGAAAACCCGGGTTGGTAGAATTTACGCCGATTTCATGGTCCATTCGATTGAAAATAATGAAAGGAGTCGCGAAAGGACTCGTTTATTTGCACGAGTATAGTCCCAAAAAGTATGTTCATGGTGATTTGAAACCATCAAATATATTACTCGGACAAGATATGGAGCCGAAAATCTCCGATTTTGGCCTTGGCCGTCTAGCAAATATAACCAGTGGTGGGTCCCCAACCGTGCAATCCAATCGTATGGTTTCCGATAAGCCACAACAAGGGCAACAAAGCAGTTCGGCTTCAGAAGTAGCAACGTTTACCTCGGCTTCTTCTTTCGGTTCCTATTATCAAGCTCCCGAGGCACTAAAAGTAGTGAAACCGTCCCAGAAGTGGGATATCTACTCATACGGAGTGATTTTACTCGAAATGATCACTGGAAAATCACCGTTAGTCCAAGTCGGTAACTCCGAAATGGATATAGTCCATTGGATGCAGCTTTGCATCGAAGAGAAGAAACCTGTTTCGGATGTATTAGACCCGAACCTAGCGCAAGACGCCGATAAAGAAGAAGAGATGATCGCCGTTTTAAAGATTGCAATGGCGTGCACGCAAAGCAGCCCCGAAAAACGGCCTTCGATGAGGCATGTCTCCGATGCTTTGGAAAAACTGCCCGTGTCGTCTGATTAAACCGCTTATTCGAGATTTGAGCTGCAAAGACATGGGCAAGAGGGATTTAGTGGCATCATTGTAGAATTGCCACATGATGGAGAGCATAATTGCAAATTATGTAGTCAAGAGAAGTTCATATATTGATGAAATCTCATTTAGGTTGTGACTGTTTGTTTATTCATGTGTGTATATGCTAATATGCATAAGAATGCTGTTTACTTGTCTTTTTATTAGAGACCTTTTTGATTGTTGGTTGTTTTGTTGGTCTTTGTCCTGTGTGTTTGTTTTTGTTGTTCCTTTTTTTTCATTTTTCCCTTTGTAATCTTTGACTTTGTCATCACTCATTTGATGCGGACAGCAGCCATAGACTTAATTAATTATCTGTTTGGCATGTGAACTAGTCTAGATTCTGTAACCTATTGATGTTAATTATCTAATATTTAAGTTCAAGAATTTTTTTAATAAGTTAGGAGGATTGGTTGGAGATGAGAGGATAAATTTCAAAGAAATTGATAGATATCAGGTTCGAACCTCGGTCAATACCCTTACAAAGGGTAAGCGCTACCACTTGAGCTATAAGTTTGTGGTTCAAGAATGTAAACACAATGACAAAGTATATTGTTAATATTATTTAATAAACTTGGTGGTGTGCATTAGTAATGTTGGGGGAAGAAACATCAAGCACTATAGTTCACATGTATTCACACTTCTAGATAATCGGGTTTGATGCAATAGTGTGCAAAATTAGTTATAAACGGTCTCGTTTATAGTTTACCTTAATCCACTATACAAATATAAAATTGTGCAAAAATATAGTTTTGAAAGTGATATATGACATTGAGAATTCATTTGGTTCACTAAACAAATATAAAATGATATATTTGTCCATAGCTATTTAATGTACAATCACCTATAGGTCAGCACATGTGGCCAAACTACACAAATGGAGTGGGCCATTGATTTAGCAATCTATTGTGCGTGTGAATAGAATGCTTCCATGTCCGAGATATCACCATTAAATGACTCGGACATCCAATAATTATTTCAGTTACTCAACTTCTGATAGAATGACCATTTAATAGTTAGCGCGTCTTTTTACATGTAGGGATAGGGATGTTCTATATTTTTTAGGTTAATTACAAAAATACCGATGAAGTTTGGAGTAATTACATAAAAAACCCAGCTAAATATTAAAATTACAAAAAGTACCTCGAAATTTGTGGAATTGCAGTAAAAACTAACAAAATTTGTGTAAAGTCGATAATAACCTTGGCAGAATTAAAATAAATAAAATTCAGAAAAGTGAATAGACAAAATTACCCACAAACCCCAAAGTGTTTGGACCTTTATGTAATTTGTAGAAAATCCATAAGGATGAAAGTTGTTTCTTCTTTGTAATCAAAACGTTATTTTGTAAGATTCTTTGTAATCAAAGCGTGTATTTTACTTGATAATTCTAGACAAACTCAGGAGGAATATTGTAGTTTATATTGAAAATGATGTATAACACATAGCATGAGTTTTTTTTTTTTTTGTTTTTTTTTTTTTGCTTTTTTGAAATATTTTATGAACAACCAAACGTACGTATTATGGACATTTTTAGATTTTCATGTCAGTTTTTAATAACGTCATCAAGTTATGGTATTCTTAGATTTAGAATGGAACCCGGTTATTGCGGGGATGAGATTCTATGTTCCACTTTACTGTCTATTCCAATATATTGGATGTACGACACATGTACTATTATGACATCATCATGTACCATGTCATCCATCCAATTTGTTCCCTATTTCAATATATGTCATTTGTGAGTTGTCGCACATTGATTAATTAGATAAATAAATGCTAACTTATAACCTTGTAGTGTACTCCTATCACCAATTAGTTTTTGGATGAAACATCACATTATGGGTGGTTGGCGCTCCCCTCTCGTATTTGATATACTTCAAGTGTGGGTGGGTCATACCAAGTCTCCTCGAATTTAACATAGTAACAGAATAGACCCTTGTGATGATTAATGAATTAGCAAAGGACTCACAAGTAATAAGACGTGATGAAATATGTTAATTGTGAATTGTCCGATATTAATTAATTAGAAGAATGTAGCCTAAATTATAAGACAAGTGTACTACTTCTCTATCCAGTTACACATGACCAGCCATAAACTAAGATTGTTGATGTTTTCGTGTAATATATATGTTTCAATCAGCCTCAAGAGATTGATGTAACTTAATTTAATTACATGAGAAGTGCAGAATGCAAAAGGAACCCCCAGAAGATGTCCAATAAATCCATCAATACAAATAAATTTTGTTTTTTCTAACGGAATTTATAGTGAATCAACTCTAAGAGCGTTGTGCGCAAGTGCCAATTTGGTGCCAAAAAATGCCCCAAACATCCTCCAACTGAAACCCCATTTTTGGCGCAATTTCGGCGCAACACTATTCATGTGTCAAAGCTGTTTTTTGTTTTTATTTGTTTTTATTAATGAATAAGTTCTTATACATTTAAATATGTAATAAAATATTATATATTATCTAGCTGTATGTTTAATTTTTAAAATAATGTTAATAGAATTCAATTATTTGAATTTATAATTTAATTATTGATATTACAAAAAATATTTTTGTTGTAAACTCTTACAGCCCTATTTTGATCATATATTGGAACAAAATGTGAGTAAAGTTAGTTCTATAATTTTGAATATGAATACGAATATTCAAATTGAATAACGAATTTGGAGATTTTTTTTCGAAATCTATTCGAAAATCGTAATTCAATATGAAGTTCGAGTGAATTCGATCTAAATATTGATTCGTGTGCGTATTTTTTATTTGAATTCGTGACTGATTTGAACTCAATTATAATTCTAGTTCTTATTATAAGTTATATATTATATATTCTAAATATTATACGAATGTAAATTGTATATGCAAAAAGAACTAATATAATTAATTAATGTATAAAAAATGTTTAGTTCACATGGCTATTATAATATAATTGTTGAAGTAGAGTTATATCATTAGCCATTGCTAGTTTCACAATTCAATCTCATTTCAAAGTTTCAATAATTTTTGTTTAATTTTATTAATGTCGTGTGATGTATTTAAATTTAAAAGAGCAACATGCTTTTGATTTCAAGAGATTTCAGTCTTAGAATTTTTTTGTTTTTAGTTTTTTTGTAATATCTTTAAAGTAAAAATATGGTTTTGATAATCTGTATAGTTTGCTTATGTTTTTGTTTAATTAGAAAATTCTTTTAATTTGTTAATAAAAATTGAACTTTTTCTTGAAAATATGGGTTTTGAATCCGGAAAAATTTGTCTGAAACAGAATCTTCCCTGGTTTATCGATAAATTTGGATTTTGGTATTGACTAGAATTAAATTAAAAATTCGATAAATCTTATTTGATTAAATTCGATTCGAATATAATTGTATTTCGAAATATTTTTTTGTATTTCTCCATTCGGTTCGAGTAAATAGAAAATTTGGAATTCGATTTGATGAACACTCTATTCAAGGGGATATTTTTACGAAGATAAGGACCTCTATATAAGTGGGATTTCCGTTACTCATTTGGGCACAATTGTTAAGCTCGCATCATTTTTGTTTCAACGAGTGATAAAGATAGTATCGCAATGGCAAATAAGTTTTTGAACTCATTTTTGGGACTCATCATCGTCATAGCTTTGACATCAGGTATCAACTTAAGCTATCTTCAATCTAGCTAATTCGTTTACTTATTTATTTATTTGTATGAATTCATTAACTATAAAAAGGGTAAATCTCACTTTACCCCCCTATACTCTCATGATTATCACTTTACCTCTTTGTACTCTCAATTGTATCACTTTACCCCCTTATACTCTTAATTAGTATCACTTTACCCCCTTATACTTTTCGAATATTATGTTATACCCATATACTCAAAACAATGACCATTTTATCCTTATCTATTATTTTTAAAAAATTAAAAAAATATTTTAAAAGTATTTAATATTAATCTTATACTTATTTTCCAAATTAACTTCCTCAGTTTAATTAATTAATGATTAATATTAAATTTATTATATTTTATATTTAGTTGCTAATTATTTAACATTAATATAGTCCATATTAAACTAATACATAATAAGATATTTCTATTAGTTAATAAATTTATACTTTTAATTTATTATTCACCACAAACTTAAAATTATATAGCAGATATAATTAAATTTTATTAAATATGTGAAATATTATAGTAGTTTTTGAGTTATTGATTGAATAATCATAATTTGATAAAAGCTATGTTAAAGAGAAAAAAGATAGTCATTTTAGTGGTTACTTTTTTTTAATACAAAACATTATTTGCCATATAATACATAATTTTAGATATATTATGGAAACAATGTATGAATATATTAGTTTATAGAAAATAACCTACAATATAGTTATTTAATAGGAACTATTTTAATTTTAATAAATAGAAAATAATTTAATCAAAAACAATTATATGTATTTAATGCCATAACTTTTAACTATAATTATAGTAGGAGCAATTAGGTAATTTAATTAAGGAATAGAGTGATTAAATGATATTTTATTGTATATGGGGGTAAAGTGATACAAATTGATAGTACAAGAGGGTAAAGTGATACAATTGAAAGTACAGGGGGGCAAAGTGATATTCGATAAAAGTATAAGAGGGTAAAGTGAGATTTATCCCTATAAAAAATCATAAAAAATGAGGATATTAAAATTTCAAAGTATTTCAAATAAATATAATACATACATATACATACATATACATATATATATATATATATATATGTGTGTGTGTATGTACACCCATTCCATAATTAAATGCGACGTGCAATTAAATTAAACTGAAATTCGACTTACCAAAATTTTATCCGCCCCCAACATATACTTGGTATGGTACACATGATATGTCAATGGTGTAGCCAGAAATTATTATGGGGTGGGCTGATATACGAAATTGGAGTGGACCAGATAAAAAAACTAAAAAAAATACACATAAATATAACTAATTTTTTTAATAAATTTTATCTAGTTAAAAACAATTAGGGTGGGGAGGGGGTCGGGGCCCGAGTCCCCCCCACCCTCCGCCATTGTGCTATGCTAGATCCACTAGACCCATTTTATAATTAAAAATTATTAAATTATGTATTTGAAAAATTCCAAAAGAATTATATTACTAAATAAAATTTTGTAAATATCAGTGTTGTAAAAATCGGTCTAGGCGGCCGCCTAGGCGCCCCTAGGTCGATCCAATTTTGCTAAAGTCGCCCAAAAAAATCACTCATGCCAAAAATCGGGCTAGGCGGCTAACAAATCGGGCCTATGCGGAAAACACCGACCAAAATTGATAAAAATTTAAAAAAAAAAAAGAAAAACAAACCATTTCTAGGCACCCGCCCCGGGCCACCGTCTAATGAACGTTTAGCGATTTCTGCAACTTTGGTAAATATAGGTCAAGTTCCGAAAATAATATTTTCCCTCTTTGAAATCTTGGTCTTGTCGAGCTAAAAAAAAGGACCCAATTCATATCTATTTACATTGTTAAAACCAACCCCAAAATCCAAATACGATTATTTTGAGACATGTTAACATTTGATCAAATTCCTTGATATCCCCATATTTACTGACCAATATATATTACCAATGCAAATATACTAACTATTTATTGTG
This sequence comes from Rehmannia glutinosa, assembly GCA_016081115.2. Lineage (NCBI taxonomy): Eukaryota > Viridiplantae > Streptophyta > Magnoliopsida > Lamiales > Orobanchaceae > Rehmannia > Rehmannia glutinosa. Next base: position 89,727 of record JABTTQ020003102.1, on the reverse strand, counting down.
TTTGTTGCAGATTGTTTGGTTAGTGGGAAAGAATGCAGTGTAGAGGTTTACTATGAATGCACCATAAGCATCAGTGGGGAATGTGCTGAAGCTTGCAAAAGCTTGGTCATTTTTCCTAAAGATTATATTTCAAGTTATTGTATTCCTAGATATCAAACATTACCTGGTTATTGTGTATGTATATATTCCTGTTAATTCTCATTCTGATTTCATGGGTGCATGTAATAAAACAAGGGTCTCATTTCATGAGCGAAATAAAGAGGTCTCATTTCATTGCGCAATAAACGAAGTTTTTTTTTTTTTTTTGCTTTCTCAATATGCAGTCTCTTGAAATGCATCAAACAATATTTGATTATGAAATAAAGAATACTATAATAGTATATCGTTATTGTGGAAAAACAATTTCTGAACTGTCTCACATTGAATAACAAGAGGAGTGGTGCCTAGTTTATAGCCCTAGTGAGTTACTCCTCCAATCACCAATTGGTTTTAGGATGGAACATCACTTGGGTGGTTAATGCTCCCTCTCGTATTGGGTAAGCTTCAAGTGTGGGTCGTCGAAGTCTCCGCGAATTTAATATGGTATCAGTATTGGCGAAACACTCATAAGTGAGGGGAGTGTGATGAAATATGTTATTTGTGAGTTTCTTAATTAGAAGGGATAATTACAAAAAGTATCCTTGAGATTTGACTTAATTAAAAAAAAACTTATCTAACTTTCAAAATTATAAAAAGTACCTCTGAGATTTAATTTAGTATTAAAATTAAGGGGTAGCTATATTATTTTTATAAATATTGGGGAAATTTTGGAATAATTTTTCCTTATGAAGGGGATAAATGTTAAACAAAATAAAATTTCAGGAGTATTTTTTATAATTTTGAAAGTTAGTAGGCGTTTTTTGTTAACAATGGATCCTAACTTTTAAGTCTAGTGAGTCACTACTCTTATCACCAATTGGTTTTAAGATGAAACCCCACTTGGGTGACTAGCGCTCCCCTTCTCATGATAAAATATGTCACTCAGTTTTTTAATTAGAAGAATGGTGCCTAACTTTCAAGTCTAATGAACTAATTTTTCTATCACCAATTTGTTTTAAGATGTAATCTCATTTGGGTGGCTAGCACTCACCGTATCGTATTGAGTATCTTTCAAGTGTAGGATGTACCTAATGAATTCCTTTTTTTAATAGATTATGACACATGACAAATAATTGGAAGACAAAATAATCTTTGAAAGAAATAAAACTTTGATTGATAATAGAAAATATGATTCAACAACTCGGAAAAAAAGACATAAAATCATAAACAAATCCAAAATCAAATAAGAAACAAACTTTTAAAAACTGAAAACACTTAAATGGACTTGGATCGGCGAAGAAATTTTGGGCCTAGGCACCTTATGTCAGCAGCGAAGTGATTCGAATCTTGTTAAAAAACTTGAGTTAATTTTCTTGTACAATTTTCTTCATATCTCGGATCCTTTGGTTGCAAGATATATAATCCACCACATTCTGATACCGTTTGTACAAGGCCGGTAGACTCATCAAGCCATGTACCCCTTTAAAAAAATTTATTAAGCAACCAAAAAAAATTAAGTTAGTTTAGTAATATAAAAATCACCCAAAAAATGAAAGATTGTATTAGTTTCATTGAAAAAATGCTCAAATTTAAAGCATCAAGGTTTGCTGCTATGTTCATTTTCCCCAATACTAGAGCAAAATCAGCCACCAAATTATTCATTTGGATTGATGGATTAAAAATTAGGATTTCAAATTCATAATAACAAATATATTCAACTTGTTTGTATAATCTCATATAATATAATGGATTTCAAATTATTTTGAGCTAAATTTTGAGTTATTGTAGTGGATTTCAAATTCATCTTATATAGAACAATTAAAAATCATTTCCCCATATCTTCCATCAAATCCAAAGTTTTCCATTCTACTTAGGGGCGTCAATTTGTGACATGATACGATAACCCAACATGAACCTAACACGAATTTAGCAGGTGTAGGTACAACATTCGCATGTTCGGGTCAAATTCGGGTCGAACACGATTACCACGGGAAATAAATAGGTCAGCTCAGGTCGACCCGCGCATCAACATGATTGACTTATTTAACCTATTTAATTGTATAATCACATGTTATTTTCATATTTTGTGATGTTTTAGTTGGTTATATGATGTTGGACAAATTATTGAATGTATTTTCTAATAATTTAATGTATTTTTTAGTTGTAATTTTAGCTTTTTTCTCCATTTTTTAAATTTATTTTTGTCTCAACAATTAGGACATCTCCAGTGGAAAAACCCTATAAAGGTTTTTTCACAGTTTTCTGTGTGTCACGTCAAAAGGGAAAAACTCACTCTTTTACAAACCTTTCTCCACAATGGTTAAACTCATTCTTCAACTTTTTAATGGGTCCTACCATCAATTCACATATTATTTATTTTTATTTCAATTCATTTGGCATCTTATAAAAACATATATTTGTTATATTATTTTAAATAATATTTTTAATTTATATATTCAAAATAATAATTTTAATGAATATTATAATATTTCCTACAATTCATAGTTTATAAATTTTTAATTGATTTTTGTTCTCAAATATTAATAAATATTTGTTCCACAAAATTTCTTTTTTGATTTTTCTTCCTTTTAATTGCATAATTGGTTAAAACAAATTCAAAATATTTAATTAAAGAAAATTGCAAAATAAAAAAACCCATTAAAAACTCTCTCTCTCTCTCTCTAATGATGACACAAAATGGCCCACATCCCAACTTTTGCATCTTTTTTCCTTCCAAAAATCGGATTGTAGCTACAATCCGTGTGTGTTCCCCAAAAACCTCAAATTTGCATGCCACAATGGTTAGGTTTTTGATTGACACGGTTTTTAGTGAAAAATCCCTCCAAAAACCTACCATTGGAGTTGCCTTAAATTATGTAGGTATTTCATGTGTGTCGGGTTATCCGTGTCATAAACAGGTCGTGTTCGTGACATGTATATTTACACGAATAATTAAACATGTTGTGTTCGTGTTCGTGACAAATATGTAATACCTGAATCATAATACGACCCGCGAACACGAAATACGACACAGTTAACACTCGTATTTCTACTGCAACCTAAACTTATATGCAGAAAATAAAAACAGAGGTTCATTTTCCGTCGAAAAAACAGAGGCTCATTTTTATAAGTTGTAGTTTTAGTGTTTTACATTCATATCCAAAGCTAGGGTGGCTTAGACTCATATCACTAGTGAAAATCAACAAGAAAGTTGGACAAGTTCCATTTACCAATTAGACTCTAAACTAGATGAGTCCCACGCAACACATATTGGGCAAAATTGCTATAATCATCGAGAGAATAATTATAAGGGACAAAAAAAAAAAAAAAACAATATATAGGTCTAACATACCTGGTTGACACACCAAAACTTTTCCCAGCTATAATCACCATCAAAATCTGATTCAGTAGTCATAAACAATAAAATTAGTAAGTTTAACCTTTCAGGCAAAAAAATATTGAAGTGAGAACAAATGTGTTACTTCCTCTAGACCACAATAAGTGCCGCTTTGACTGACCAAAATTTTCTCGAAATGAGTGACGTTTTGATATTTTCAAAACGAATGAGTAAACGCTTCTCCTAAATTACCTACTACGTATTATTTTCCAATTAACATTAATTAAATATATATCGAGGATTTTGACATGTTACTTAATATGTGATTTTTTTCTAAAACGACACTTATTGTGAATTGGAGGGAGCAGAACTTTACGATCTGATACGTACATGCATTCGTGTGTAACGACATGGAGCTCATCGTTTCCCATGCTTTCTTGTTCGTCTTGAATTACCTTAGCCGAATTTGCAGCAGATTTACTACAAAACAGGAGCTCGATCACTTGTAGCGTAGCAATCTCCCCAACTTCACACGGGATCTCATTTAGAGATTTACAGTTTCTAAGAACAAGATGTTCAAGAACTTGAAAAGGGGTGATACAATTTGCAACCCATTTCTCCAAATTCGTCTCATCAATTAGTAGGAATTTAAGTTTTGGAAATCCCTCTTCATTTTGTTCCCATTCTGGTCCCCAGAAAGCATGTTTTCCAAGTTCAAGCCATTCAAGATTAGGTAACATGCCAAGAATGGACATATCTTCCCATTGCAAATAACTCCCAACCAAAACCAACTCCTTTAGCCTTTGTGGGAACGTATCGTGTGTCGGGAGAAAACGTCGTGCTAAATTAGCATTTGGCAGCAACTTGTAAACACAGACCAGTTTTTCAAGTTCATCTAAACACGAAAGATTGGCAAGGTGATCTAACGAAAACTGATCTCCACTTGTCGTGTCAAGTATAGTTTCTTGAATGGTCAATTTTCGCAGGTTAGAAATCTTGGACAGAATTTCTTTGGTGCAACACGTAGGACTTATTGTCGATAAAGCTTGTAGGTTTTGTAGACCTGTTTCATCGGTTTCTGCTAAAGGCGGGTCAGGCAAATAGCACTCGTTATCAACACAAAGATGCCTAAGATTCAACATCATCCAAATTTCACTAGGTAAAGTTGGGACTCCAAACTTAATGCGCACAACTAAAGTTTGCAGGTTCCTAAGGTTTAAGATTGATGAAGGAAAAGAAACACACCATTCCACATTGATCTCCAAGTATCTCAAACGAACTAATTGCATGATAGGAGCATCGAAATAGAATATGTGCACGTTGTTCAAGTCAAGAACCTTGAGAAATTGAAATTTCTTACGAGAAAAATCTGCCAATCAGATCGGTTGAAAGTATAGGCCATCCAACGGCCTGGGGTCTTTATTCAAGCACAATAAGGAACGAACGAATGGCAGAGATGGTTTTAGGCCAACGTAATCGTAAATCCCAAGGTGTAAAAAGAGACGACGATGGATATCTGGGCTTACCGTAGAAATTTGATCAGAACATTCTATCACATAAAGGAAATCCTCTTTCAAGGCTTCTCTCAAACAGACATCCCTTATAAGATCATGGAGAAAACACGTAAGCGCCTTTTGATTAGCTCCCCATTTTCCGACAAGTACAAGATTTTTATCTATAAGCTCCTTCAAAACTTGCTCCCCTTTTTCTTCTAAACTTTTTTCTTCTCCTGTGCATTTTAAGCAACCCTCAGCCATCCACAGCCAGATCAGTTTTTGCACACTGATTTCTCTGTTTTGTGGGATAATAGCCATGTATAGAAAACAAGCTTTTAAGTAAAACGGTAAATGGTTGTAACTTAGAGCAAGAATCTCCAAACAGCTCTCTGGATCATCTGTCACAAGTGAACTAATACTTTCTGCTATTCTTTCCCAACTTTCCACTGTCATCTTCATCTTTGACAAAAGCCCGGCAACCACAACGACCACTAACGGTAACCCTTGACACTGTCGGACAATCTTTTTCCCAACTTTTTCGATTTCAGGAGGGCAAATTCCGTCTCCAAACAGCCTCCCACAGAAAATCTTCCAGCTTTCATCGAATGCACGAAAACGAATGTTATAAGGAGGAATACTATCACTCTTGCTTGCATAAACTGCAACATCATTAATCCTAGTGGTCAACATGATTCGGCTTCCATTAGCATCGTCCGGAAAATACATTCTCAAATCATCCCATGCTCTAACATCCCACATATCGTCCAACACAACGAGATATCTATGTCCTTTAAGACACTTGTAAAGCTGTTCGCCTAATTCTTCAGCCGTGGGGTTCGAACTTCTAGGCTGAATAATCGAGAGCACAAGGCTTGCTAATATTTCCTCCGCTCGATAATTTTGAGATACACTAGCCCACAGTGGGATATCAAAACGCTGCACAACCATCGGATGTTTGACAATTCGTCGCACGAGAGATGTCTTGCCAATTCCACCCATGCCCACCACAGAAATAACATCTAAACTCGATCGATATCCCGTCAGTCGGTCTAATATTTCTTCGACATCGTCTTCAACTCCAACCAGGTTGTCTTGATCAGACAATGATGGCCTTTTGGTAATGTAAGGACTTTCTGTTTCCAGGCCTGTTTCATTACAGAATTTCATGATCTCTGTCTTGATGGGCCTAATCTCATCTATTACTAGTAACAAGCTGTTTTCGATATTTAACTCTGGTTCTTCTTGTAATGAAACATTGTAAAGATGAACGTCGATCAAATCTTCTGCTTTACGGGCCACGTTCTCTATCCTTTTTTCTAAATCTTTCGTAAAATCGCCGGCTCTGTATTTATAATTCCTGAGAAATGATTCGAGAAAATCGAATTCCTTGTAAAGGAATTCGATCTTCTCCTTTTCAAGAATACGTATACATGAATCGGTAGATAAGAGTTGCTCGAGATCTAGCATTACAGAAACTACAGCAGCATAGGCCATCTCTGACTTTTGCTAGTATTATCTTCTAAACTTCAACAGATCTTTAAACTTGGACATTGAATTTGTAACAGGGAAAAGTAGCAAAATTGTACCATTTTTAGGAATTAAGTTAGAAATAAATGAAGTCAACTTTTGAAGTTTCATTACAATTTCTAAAACTTTAATTATAATAACACAGAAGAGGATGAGCCAATTATCTGCAGTTGAAGGCTGTTTCAAAGGCTTGTCCAGTTTTTTAATTGTCAAGTTGTTGATTTTGATGCTTTCTCTGTTTCAAGTTGACTCATATCTACATTGAACAACCAAAACATTACAGCCATTAAGATAAACAATTTTGTTGATCCTGTCAAACGTAGACCTGTCTAAGTGTATCTCCAATAATTACAAAAACTACCCCTGAAGTATGGGGTAATTACCAAAAAAAACTAGAGGTTTTTGAAAATTACAAAATTCCCCATGAGATTTGATTTTGTATTAAACTTTACCCCTTCGTAAGCAAAACATAAATTCTAAACCCCCAAATCAAACCTAAGAGTTTTTTTTTTTTTTCAGTGGCCCGGTTTTTTCGCCATTTCTATCAAACCAAAATATTTTTTAGCCATCTTTTTGATATATGAAATTTTCAAATTGCCCCCTTAAGCCCGTTAACCCCTTTTTGAGTCACACGCGCACAGTCACCAATTTCATAACTCGACATTCAAAACTTGGACAAAAAATCTTATTCCGGCGACTTCCAAAAATGGAACTTGTTGCGACTGTATCAACGGCGCAACAGGTACCCTTGTCTCACTTCATTCAATTCCTTTAATTTCATGTGTTTTGTTGATTTAGTTAGTTTATAGTTGTTTAGGTTATGATTTGTTGTTAGGTTTGTAGAAATTTTAGGGTTTAGACAATTTAGGTTTTGATTGAAAAGTTTGATGCTTCATTAATGGTGGTTGGGGTGAATGAGGAAGACGACAAGGGTTTATACTATGTAACTCGATATCTAGTTACATAATTCGATGCCGCTTATCATCTCCCGCCGCCAGGAGGAGTTTACCATTGGTATTTTGACAGGGGGTTCGTGTTAGCAGTAAAGTTATCGTCGTCTTTCACGGATGGCCCTAGAGCTCGACCAGATGTGATCTGAAGATCGCCTTTGTTTTATTCTTAACTATATATTTTTCTGGTCGGGGTGGATCCGCGGACACCAGTTTCATTGTGTTTGTGGACACTGATGGAGGATGTCGAGACATTTTGGACATTCTCATGGCGCTCCTACGTTTTTGGTCTCCTGACAGAGATGCACAGTTTCATGTGTACGCATATTTAATGGCTTACATGTATCTAACACGTATTATTCTTAGCACAAACATTGCATAATAAACTTGTTTTGATTGTTTCTTTGTTTATTGGTGAATACAGTTATGGGCGTATGAGACCGTTCCTTTACTTGGCCAGGCCCTTGGGCTAAGTTCTTGGTTGGAGGGCTATCTGAGGAGCCATACGATTGAGATGTCCTAAGAGGATCATCACTTTGATGACTTTATTTGACAATCCGTAGATAATTAGTGTGGTTTTGTAATTATGTGTTATTGTGTTATCGTAATCCTTTGTGTTTTCTAATTAAGTGTGGTTTCTTATTTTGACATATTACACCAATTCACCCACCGCGAGGAGTTAGGGTTCGCGTACATGCAAGGCATTGATGTTTTTGTAATTTCAAACATCTTTGGGCTTTTTTGTAACTAACTCAAATCTCAGGGGTAATTTTGTAATTATCCCCAGTAATAATAAAAAAGCAAATATCATACTATGTGGAATAATAATTTACTTCTACGTGCATAATGGACTATACCAAAGAAAGTTTTAAACCATATATGAACACAACCATTTGTTTATAATAATATAATTTCTGTCTATTCTAAAATATTGAAAGTACAAGATACTGCATGAATAATTATTAATTTAAAAAAAGAATCATAATTGAAGACAGCATGAAACGAGAGAGAAAATGTGGAAGGCAGGAAATTCATATTATTGCGTGTAAAACATGACTTTCAACATGATGTACAGTGGCTATTTATAGAGGAATATAACAGCTATGAAAACGTGTGTATGACTACTAGCAACTCTAATAACAACTCTAATATATCAACTAATATTCATAACAGCCCCCCCTCAAGTTGGGCCATGGTGAGCATCATGTTAGTCCAAGTGGCTACGATAATCTAGATGGGGGGTGAATAGATTATCTCGGTTTTTCAGATTTTGCCCTCTTTTTCGAATAATCAAACAAAGACGAGAATGTAAATGCGGAAATTAAACAACACTCGTCGATTTAAAGAGGTTCAACCCACCTAGGGTCTAATCCTCTACCACCCCAGTATATCCGGGATGGATTTCAAAAAAAAAGATATTATTAATTTACCAAAAATTAATACAACACCTTGAGGATTACCACAACCCTCTTACACCACCTTGAGGATTACCACAATCCTCTTACAACACCTTTGAAGATTACCACAACCTTCAAACACCTATCACCTAGATCACCCAAGTGTATTCTTACCACAAGAATACTCACAAGGATGTCTTGTGTTGAATGATGACCAAAATCAAGATTACAACTCAATAATGATTGATACAATATGAGTACAAGTGTAATCAAGAATTGAAAGCCTAGACCTCAAATTTGTGCAAGTGAAAGTGCTAAAGGCTAATACAACAAGATATATGAAAGTATTTGCTTTGTTTGCTCTTTGCTTGTATAGAGTGTTGTATCTTGTTGTTTGAATGAAGCCTCTATTTATAGGAGAGGTCTTGGCTTTGATTTCCAGGACATTGGCTCCTCCTTGGGGAGTGATTTGGCTTTCAAAAGAAACCATTTAAAATCATCAATATAGTATTAGAAATCAATCCCACAAAATAGGAAAAGTCATTCAAAATGCAACGGATACTTTCTTTGATAAATGGGGTTCGACCAGGTGCCGCACGAGATAAGATTGAAATTGAATTCTGCGAATTTTTACACGGGGGCCGGTCGAAGGGGGTTCGACCGGTCGCCCCTTGGTCTTCGACTCTAGGTTGGGGTTGATAGAAAATCAAAACAGAGAAGTCTGCATTTGAGAGGGCTTGCTCCCGGTGCACGTCGCCCGGGTCGACCGTCGCCCTCACCGGTCGCCCACCTGGTCGACCAGGTCGCCTCCCCATTTTCTCTTACGTCCCATTTTCTCGTTTCAAAACTCAACTCAGTGCGGGTTGCCCTATATGGAGGGCGGCCGAGGTCGAAACAAAAGTGTTGTCCAATTTTAAATCGAATATTAACTTCAAGAAATACTCCAAAAATAGTAAAAACATTTTAGATCGATCGGAAGTGTTGGGACAACATTTAGGGACACTGTTTTGGTATAAAAACTCATTTGAACAAAATCATCAAAATCATGATAAAAACATTTATCTAACAAACTCCCCTTTTTTATGATTACAAACCAAAACAATTTTCAAGAGGACGATTTGAAAAACAAAATAATTTTCCGGTTTATGAGTAAACTATCCGTTTAAAAACATTTTACAAAAGCTCCCCCTATCAACAAGCACATTAATAAGAATTATTGCATAAGCTAGAAGCACAAGCTTTTACAAAATAAACAACAACTCCATAACATTTTACAAAAGCTCCCCCTATCAACAAGCACATTAATAAGAATTATTGCATAAGCTAGAAGCACAAGCTTTTACAAAATAAACAACAACTCCATGAGCTTATAAGCTCCCCTGTCACAAATACTTATTATCCATGCAAACAAGTTCATAAAACAATCATAGGACTGAGTTTTCTTCACAACTTATGGCCTTAATAAGCCATAGCTTATAGCTTCTATCATGAGCTTTTATTAGCTTCTTTGAGCTAACGAGCCAATTTCCTGTTTCTCCCCCTTTGGAATCATCAAAAAAACATGTTAGGATGATAAAAACATCATAGAAGTATATCAAAGTGCGCCAAAGAAATGGTTTATCAACCATTGAGCAATTTAAAGCTTAAACACCAAGGAAAATGGGAGAAATGTATCATGAAGAGTTCATACGCTCGTTTATTTGCCAAAACATGATCTCAATGAGTATTGAAGACTTTTGGAAGAGAGAAATCATGTAGAAGTTGAAATTTTCATTGTGACATTTCATCGAACACATTGTGGGCGTGAAAAATAAAAAGAGTTGTATATAGCCCTTGTAAATGATCCAAGCCAAAAAATTTCATCACCAATTCACATCAAACATCATACAATACAACATAATAACTAAGCTCATCAAGATCATAAGCAAAAATATCAAGAAATATACAAGAAAGCCATAAACTCAAGGTTTCAACCCAATTGAGCAAAGTAAGGAAAATTCTTACCATTTGATCGGAAAAGATGAGCAATGATGATGATAAACATGCTATATAAGGTCCAAGATATGAATAGAATGCATTAAAATCAATTTGGAGTGAAAATTGTGTGCATTTGGCAAAGGGACGAAAAATGGCAAAAAGAAGTGAAAATAACAAATCTTTGAAGACAGAATCGAACTTAAACCAAAATATGGCCTAGGGCGGCCGGTCGTGGTTGAGGGCGGCCGTCGACGTTGAGGGCGACCGGTTGCCCTCAACCTCTTCAAATACCAAATGTTTTGTCAAATTTTTCAAAATCCGAATTTTCAACCAAAAATCCGATTTTTCGCCCCTAAGTTTTAAAAACATGCAAAATGCAATCGTAGACCTCATTCAATATGCATTATGCCTAACCGAGCTCGTATTGACGCAAAAAGTCTCGGAAGTTAGCGGTTTTATAAAAATGTCCGCTAATTGATCTTGAGATGGCACAAACGATATCTCAATTTTTCGTTTTGAAACACAATCCCTTAGAAAATGATGTCGAATCTCAATATGTTTAGTACGGTTATGATGAACCGGGTTTTGAGCAATATTTATAGCGGATATGTTATCACAAAAGATAGGAACATTTTCAAAAGAACATTTGTAATCCGCTAAGGTTTGTTTCATCCAAAGAAGTTGAGTACAACAAAAAGCGGCGGAAATATATTCGAGCGGCCGTTGAAAGTGAAACACAATTTTGTTTCTTTGAAAACCAAGAAACTAGGCAATCGCCTAAAAATTGACATGATCCGGAAGTACTTTTCCGATCATCAATATTTCCCGCATAGTCCGAATCACTATAACCTTTAAGAGAAAAATTTTCATTCTTTGGATAAAATTAACCATATTGAATAGTGCCTTTCAAATATCGAAAAATCCTTTTAACGACTCATATGAGATTCTTTGGGATTGCTTTGAAAACGAGCGCATAGGCATACGGCATGAAGAATGTCCGGTCTACTAGCGGTTAAATAAAGTAAACTACCAATCATACCTCGATACTTGGATTCATCAACCGACTTGCCTTTTTCATCTTTGTCAATTTTGACATTGGTTGCCATAGGAGTCGAGACGGTTCTTCCTTCTTCAATGACGAACTTCTTCAAAAGTTCTTTTGTATACTTTGATTGTGAAATATAAATACCTTCTTGGCATTGCTTAATTTGAAGTCCAAGGAAGAAATTTAGCTCCCCCATCATACTCATCTCGAATTCACCTTGCATTAACTTGGAGAATTTCTTGCACAAAGATTCATTAGTAGCACCAAAGATAATATCATCAACATAAATTTGCACAAGTAAACAATCTTGCCCTTTTTCAAAAACAAAGAGTGTAGTATCAACTTTACCTCTTGTAAAACCATTTTGCAAAAAGAAAAGAGCTAAGTCTATCATACCATGCACGGGGTGCTTGTTTTAAACCATACAAAGCCTTTTTAAGTTTATAAACATCATTAGGCCTAGAAAAATTTTCAAACCCCGGAGGTTGTTTTACATAGACTTCTTCTTGAATAATACCATTTAAGAAAGCGGATTTAACATCCATTTGGTAAAGTTTGAAATTTTTAAAACAAGAATAGGCAAGTAAAATACGAATAGCTTCTAAACGTCTTTCGGTGCAAATGTTTCATCATAATCAATACCTTCTTCTTGACAATACCCTTGAGCTACTAACCTTGCCTTATTACGAACAATGTTGCCTTGATCATCAAGTTTGTTCCGAATACCCATTTTGTACCAATAATTGTTTGAGATGGAGGACAAGGTACTAATTCCCATACATCATTTCTTTCAAATTGATTCAACTCCTCTTGCATTTCTAAAAACCAATCTTCATCCTCAATAGCTTCTTTAGCATTTTTAGGCTCTTTTTGAGATATAAGAGCTTTCTCGGCAAAATTTCTTCGAGTCATTACTTTATCAAGGGGATCACCAATAATAAGATCTTTTGGGTGATCTCCTTAAATTTCAATGCTACGGGAAGATTCAATCACCCTATCTTCTTGAGGAACATTTGAACTTGAAGGTTGATCATTTGAAATAGAAGGTTTATCATTATGAGCATCACTTTGAACAATAGGTTCAACAATATCCTCTTCATCACTATCGTCATTGGGTATTCTTTCAACACCCGAGGCTTCATTAAATTTGACATGAATAGATTCTTCAACAACCATGCTAGTCTTATTGTAAACCCAATATGCTTTGCTCTTGGTTGAATACCCCATAAATATTCCTTCATCGGCCTTAGGATCAAGTTTGTCCAATTGATCCTTAGTATTCAAAATAAAGCACTTACATCCAAATATTTTGAAATAACTAATATTTGGAGTTCTTCCTTTCCAAAGCTCATATGGAGTTTTATTCATTTTAGGACGAATATAAACTCGATTAATGACATAGCAAGCGGTACTTACGCTTTCGGCCCAAAAATATTTTGGAAGTGAAAATTCATTTAGCATGGACCGACTCATTTCTTGAAGTGTCCGATTCTTCCTTTCGGCTACACCATTTTGTTGAGGTGTCCTTGGAGCCGAAAAATTGTGTGTATATCCCTTGGTTTCACAAAAGACTCTAAACTCACCGTCAAATTCTCCGCCTCGATCACTTGAATAGTTTTAATAGTATCTTCCTTTTCATTCTCAATGCGTCTACACAACTTAACAAACTCATTAACGGCATCGCTTTTATTTGCAAGAAAAAGAGCCCAAGTGTATCTAGAAAAATCATCAACAATTACAAAAGTGTAATGTTTTCCACTTAGACTAGCCGTACCAATATCCCCATACAAATCTAGGTGAAGAAGTTGTAGAGGCTTGGTTGTGGAAATTTCATTTTTGGGCTTAAAACTACTCTTAACTAATTTGTTCTTTTGACAAGTGTCACATAAGCCAAGATTTTCAAAACTCAATTGGGTAGTCCTTTTACATGTTGGTTTTTGTAAATATTTTTCAAACTTTTATATCCAACATGTCCAAGTCGCCTATGCCATAAACTCGTTAAATCATTGTTGGCGACAAGACAAGAAACATTTTGACTAACCAAATCACTAGTAGAAATTTTGTAAAGATTGCCTTTTCTATTTGCTTCACAAATAATTTCATCATTTTTACGAATAAGGCATTTTTCTTTATTGAAAACAACATTATAATTTGAATCACAAAGTTGGCTAACACTTATCAAATTAAATTTAAGCCCTTCTACTAAAAGAACATTATTAAGAGAGAAAGAAGAGTTACCAATTTCTCCATTTCCAAGAATTCTTCCTTTGCCATTGCCGAACATGACCATACCCTCTTCTTGGAACTTGATGTTGGTAAAAAGTTCTCTTTTTCGATCATATGGCGTGAACATCCGCTGTCACGAGCCATTTCGAATCCTCCATGGTTGTTGTAGCGCCTATTACCTACAAACGAACCATTTTTAGGTACCCTATAGTCTTGGGGTCCATGGGGTTAGCCTTGAGACCTTTGGGTCTCCAAACAAAGCTAAAATTGTTCTTCAATTTACAATTGCTAACATAGTGACCAACTTTACCACAATAAAAGCAAATAATATTATGGGCACTTTTAGACGTACAAAATTCGGACCTTGGTCATTTTTCTTAAAGACTTTTGAAATGGTTTGTAACCAAGTCCTTGTTTTGAATGCTCACCTCTTTGTGCATCTAAAATTTTAGTAACCTTATCCGTGCTTAAATTAAAACGATGCACATCCTTTTTCAAATTATCAATATCATTAGTGAGCATTTGTTTCTCGGTTTCAAGAGTTTGAATTTGAGTAAGGGTAATAGCATGAACATGATCAAGAGTCTCATAAGATGTAAATAATTCATCCTTTTCTATTTTAAGCTCTTTATGCTCCTTCTTTAAACTCTTGTATTTAACAATCAATTTTTGAAATTCATTTTGCAACTCATCAAAATCACATTGCAATTCATCAACTAAGGAGGAGGTAGAGGAGTTAGAGCGTACCTCATTATTTTCATCGTCTATAGCCATAAGACCATGTTCGGTTTCACCTTCCTCGTCGGATGTCTCGAGTAGCTCATCCCAAGTTTTGACATCCGCATTTAGAGCCTTCTTTTTCGGAAAAAGGCTTCTTTTCTTTTGTTCCTCCTCATTGAGTTTTGGGCAATCGGCTATGAAGTGCCCGGGTTTTCCGCACTTAAAGCAAGCATTATCTCTTGGTTTTCTTGCTTTATTTTTATTCACAAATTTTGCAAATTTTTCGAACAAGTGCGGCCGTCTCCTCATCATCATCATCATTATCATAGTATGCATTATTAGAAGTGGAAGCAAGACCTTTAGGAATATTTTGCATACCCGATTGATTGATGGTTGGTTTGGTATTTTTCCTCTCCTTGAGATAGACTTCATAGATGAGGAGGTTCCCGATGAGCTCGTCAAACTTGAGTGTCTCAAGATTTTGTGCTTCCGTGATTGCCGTCACCTTTTTCGGACCATGAGCCGAAGAGCATTCAATACCTTAGTCAATTTGTCTTCTTCTGGAGATGACTTTACCGAGGGCCACAAGAGGATTGACAATGTTGTCAAGCCTTTCCACCATCTTGAGATGCTTTCACCATCATACATGTTAAAGTTTTCAAATTCTTTAACAAGCATGGTCTTTCTAGCTTGCTTGACCTTCTTTGTCCCTTCATATATAGTCTCCAATTTTTCCCAAACCTCATGTGCCGACCTTATGCCTCGTATGCGATTGTACTCGGTGGCGGTAAGTGAGCAATGCAAAATATTTAAGGCCTTACCGTTTAGAGAGAAAGCCTTCTTATCATTTTCATCGAACTCCTTGAAAGGTTTAGGAGCCGAGGTGCCATCCTCCAATTTTTTCGTTGGTTGATCAACTCCTTCAATAACCACATTCCATATGTCAAACCCACACCCTTGTAGAAAGCACTCCATACGGTCTTTCCAAAATGCGTAGTTGTTGGCGTCGAACAATGGTGGCTTGTTGGTGGAGGCGCCGGTGGTGAGATAAGCGTCATTCGTAGCCATGGATCTTTCCTCTTTACTCGGGCGAGCTAGCCAAAGAGTTTGGCTCGATACCACTTGTTAGTCAGTGGCTACGATAATCTAGAGGGGGTGAATAGATTATCTCGGTTTTTCAGATTTTGCCCTCTTTTTCGAATAATCAAACAAAGACGAGAATGTAAATGCGGAAATTAAACAACACTCGTCGATTTAAAGAGGTTCAACCCACCTAGGGCATAATCCTCTACCACCCCAAAGATATCCTGGGATGGATTTCAAAAAAAATATTATTAATTTACCAAAAATTAATACAACACCTTGAGGATTACCAAAACCCTCTTACACCACCTTGAGGATTACCACAATCCTCTTACAACACCTTTGAAGATTACCACAACCTTCAAACACCTATCACCTAGATCACCCAAGTGTATTCTTACCACAAGAATACTCACAAGGATGTCTTGTGTTGAATGATGACCAAAATCAAGATTACAACTCAATAATGATTGATACAATATGAGTACAAGTGTAATCAAGAATTGAAAGCCTAGACCTCAAATTTGTGCAAGTGAAAGTGCTAAGGCTAATACAACAAGATATATGAAAGTATTTGCTTTGTTTGCTCTTTGCTTGTATAGAGTGTTGTATCTTGTTGTTTGAATGAAGCCTCTATTTATAGGATAGGTCTTGGCTTTGATTTCCGGACATTGGCTCCTCCTCGGGGAGTGATTTGCTGCAAAAAGAAACCATTTAAAATCATCAATATAGTTGTTAGAAATCAATCCCACAAAATAGGGAAAAGTCAGTCGAAAATGCAACGGATACTTTCTTGATAAATGGGGTTCGACCGGTCGCAGAGATAAGATTGAAATTGAATTCTGCAAATTTTTACACATGGGGACCGGTCGAAGGGGTTCGACCAGGTCGCCTTGGTCTTGACCGGTTGGGGTTGATAGAAAATCAAAACAGAGAAGTCGCATTTGAGAGGGCTGCTCCCGTGTACCGGCGCCCGGGATCGACCGGCCGCCCACCTGGTCGACCGTCCCTCACCGGCCGCCCACCTGGTCGACCTGGCCCTCCCCATTTTCTCTTACGTCCCCATTTTCTCGTTTCAAAACTCAACTCAGTGCGGGTTGCCTATGGGAGACGGCCGAGCCGAGCTGAAACAAAAGTGTTGTCCAATTTTAAATCGAATATTAACTTCAAGAAATACTCCAAAAATAGTAAAAACATTTTAGATCGATCGGAAGTGTTGGGACAACATTTAGGGACATTGTTTTGGTATAAAAACTCATTTGAACAAAATCATGAAAATCATGATAAAAACATTTATCTAACACATCCTTCATGCCCAACTTGAATACAAGAAAATTAAACTGAGTCACCCCCAATGCCTTAGTGAAAATATCAGCAACCTGCTGAGAAGACACAACCTTCTGAGGTGTGATGAAACCTTCCTTGAACTTGTTCCGCACTAAGTGGCAGTCAATCTCAAGATGCTTAGTACGTTCATGAAACACAGGGTTCTCAACAATGTAGATGGCAGCCTGATTATCACAAAACAATGGGATAGGAAGAGGAATGTGTAAGGAAAGATCAGCAGCTAAGTAAGCAATCCATTGAAGTTCACAGACAGATGAACTTAAAGCCCTGTACTCTGATTCTGCTGAAGATTTAGAGACAGTATTTTGTTTCTTGGTCTTCCAAGAAATTAAGGCATCACCAAAGAAGATGCAAAAACCAGTCACATACCTTCTAGTGTCAACACAAGATGCCCAGTCTGCATCACTATAAGCACTCAATTTTTCATCAGAAGTGGTAGGATAGAACAGGCCTTTGGATGGGCAACCCTTGAGATATCTCAATAGATGAAGAGCCAATTCCCAATGAGATGAATAAGGATTATTCAGGATCAAGCTAAGCTCTTGAACACGAAGTAATATCAGGCCTAGTGAAGTTCAAGTAAAGCAACCTCCCTATCAATCTTCTGTATTGATCAGGGGCTGTCAAGGGTGTCCCTGCCTTGCCTACCAATTTTGCACCTATAGGGAAAGGAGTAGGAGCTGGCTTACAAAGCAACAAACCAGTGTCCTTGAGGATGTCTAAAATGTATTTCCTTTGATTGAGATAGGTTCCAGCAGCACCTCTTGCAATCTCAACCCCCAGGAAATACTTAGCTTCACCCAGGTCTTTGATAGTAAAAAGACCATCCAAATATTGCTTCAGAGCAGTAATCTCATCCATACTTGATCCAGTAATTAGAACATCATCAACATATATTAAAAGAGCAAGAAAAGACTGAGAAGTAGACTTGACAAACAGACAACAACGATCATGAGAGATCGAACAAAGACAAAAGCCACCAATTTTCCACAAAACTCAGTGTTCCACTGTCTGCTGGCTTGTGTAAGCCCATATAAACTCCTTTTGAGATGACATACTTGACCTGCTGCAGCTTTAGTATAACCCTCAGGAGGAAGCATGTAAATGTCTTCATCTAAATGCCCATGGAGGAAGGCATTATTAATGTCAACATGAGATAGAAACCACCCTCTCGGTCAGTAGCTAAAGCAACTAAAAATCTAATCGTGACCACTTAGCAATCGGGGAAAAGTCATCCATGTAATCAATTCCATAAACTTGATCATATCCCTTTGCCACCAACCTGGCTTTATGCCTCTCCACACTCCCATCAGGTTTCCTTTTGATTTTGAATACCCATTTACACCCTATAGGTTTCTTGCCTTGAGGAAGAGAAGTAACCACCCAAGTGTGGTTTCTCTCAAGAGCATCCAGTTCATTTTGCATAGCAGCAACCCAAAGAGGATCATGACAGGCCTGAGCATAAGTGTGAGGTTCTTGACTAGAATCAATGTTAGCTAAAAAGGTAGTATAAGCAGCAGTAAAAGTAGAAGGAAAAGAATAAGGAAATGTACTGAGAGGATACAAAGTAGTTGCAGCAGCAGAACCTTGGAGAGTAGTGACAGGTGCAGGAGTATGGACAGTGTTAACAATAAAATCTGACATCCAAGCAGGTTTGGTGACATGTCTGGTACTTCTCCTAGGGATGACAGGAGTTGTAACAGTAGGAGAAGAAGAAGCAGATGGTGGAGAAGGAGGAGGAGTATCTGTAGTGTCAAGGAAGGGAATATGAGAACCAATTAGGGGAGTAATGGATGGACTGGAAGGAGAGATAAGAGCAGGTGAGTAAGGAAAACATCTTCCACAAAAGAAACATCCCCGAAACCATCAACTGCTTATTGTCCAGGTCATATAATCTGTAACCCTTCTTGCCCTGTTCATAACCAAGAAAAACACACTTGTGTGCTCTTGAATCAAACTTATGTTTGTGAGGGTGGATATTTGTTGCATAAACCAAACAACCAAATGGTTTAAGGAGAGAGTAATCAGGCAAGTGATGATAAAGCAGCTCATAAGGACTCTTCCACTGCACAACTGAGTTTGGAAGTCTATTGATAATATGTGTGGTTGTCAACAGAGCAAAGGGCCAAAAATGAGAAGGAAGGTGAGAATGAAACATGAGAGCCCTAGCCATGTCAAGCAAAGTCCTGTGTTTCCTCTCCACCACTCCATTTTGTTGTGGAGTGTAAACACAGGTCTTATGGTGTAAAATACCATGATCATGGAACAACTGAGTGCAATCTTTATTCACAAACTCCAACCCATTGTCATTACGGACTACCTTAATAACCCCAACAAATTGTGTTTTGACCAAGAGAATGAATCTCTCAAATACCCTTGGTACTTCAGATTTATGTTGAAGCAAAAAAATCCAAGTGGCTCTACTATGATCATCCACTATAGTCAACATGTAAGGAGTATTGAGCAAAGAAGTAACAGTGTATGGACCCCATAAATCAATATGAACCAAATCAAAATTATTTGCAGCATAAGAATCACTCAAAGGAAAAGATAATCTGGACTGTTTTGATTTATGACAAACCTCACACTTCAATGAAAGCTGTTGTTTATCAGTTTTACAGAGATTAGAAAGAAAAGGTAGATGACTCAAAATAGTAGGGGAAGCATGTCCCAATCTATGATGCCACAACTCAAGACTTTGAACAGAGTGAGCAGAATTATAAGTGTACTGAGAATGAGAAATGAAAGAAAAGGGCGAAGAACATATAGCCGCCATACACCCCGTCTCTCAAGCACTACTACTTCTCAAATCACCGGTCTGCAACACACAATGATCAGAGAAGAATATACATTTCAAAGAGGTGGTTTGAGTTAATTGAGACACTGAAAGAAGATTGTGTTGGAAAGATGGAACATATAAGACATCAGTGAGTGTGAGTGAAGAGCTCAGAGGTACATGACCAGTGTGTGTAGCAGTTTGAAAGGAACCATCAGGTAGGTGGACAGTGATATTTGTGTTGACTGGGTGCAAATTGATCATATGATTGACATTGACACACATGTGTCTACTAGCTCCTGTATCAATGATCCAATCCTCCTTATCTATCCCTCCAATCACTGTCATAGCATACTGATCTTCATTAAGACAACTCATACCTGCATAATCCATGAAATTTGCAAGTGGAGTCTGAGATAAAGTAGAGGAGCCAGATCCACTCTGTGTGGCCATGAACTTAGCAATTTCCTGCTGAATAAGGCTAGCAATCTGTGGCATCTGCTGGTCCTTAACACCATCATCCTTTCCCTGAGCAACAACACAATTGCTAGCAGGTTTTTGTCTCTGTTCCTTTGGTAGTTTATACCAATCAGGATAGCCAATGAGTTTAAAACACTCAGTCTTCTCATGGCCAGTGATATGGCAGTGCTCACAAGTTATTTTAGCTCGTTCTTCTTTACTCTTCCTGAAATTACCTCGTCCTCGACCTCCTATCCAACCATTTGCATTAGCAACACTACGAAATGGTACACCTCTACCAGATCCACCATTAGCTCTACCATACATAGCCATATTGTCCTGTGTCTCTGGAAATATAGACTGCACTTGTCTCTGTTTTTCAACACTTAAAATCATCGAATATGCCTTATTAACAGCAGGTAATGGATCAATCAGCAAAATTTGACTGCGCACATGCTCATAACTATCATTTAATCCCATCAAAAATTGCAGAAGTTTTGTAGTCAGATCTAAGTTCATAGATGCCTTATTCGCACCGCAAAGACAGCGAATCATGACTATACTAGCATATTCATCCCACAAATTTTGAGTTTAGTGAAATATGCAGCTACGGAAAGAGTGTCTTGCCTGCAAGTATTGATTTCTTTCTGCAGCTGAAAGAGCAGCGGACCATTGCTATCTCCAAACCTTTGAGCTATATCATCCCATAGCTCCTTCGCGGAATTAGCATAAATGAAAGCCTCCGATAAATACTTGGAAATTGAATTCAAAATCCAGCTCGTCACCATCCAATCTACCTTCTTCCACTTCGCATATTTATCGGAATCTTCAGCAGGACTTTTAACCTCATCACTTATGAAACCTAATTTTGTCTTAGCTCCTAGAGCTATCAGCATAGATCTTCTCCATGAATGATAGTTATTTCCAGTAAGGACGTTCGAAACAAGTAACATGCCAGGATGATCGGATCCTTGCAACTGCAGTGAAGGATCTTCAATAGCAATTGTTTGATTAGCAAACAAAGCATGTTTTCTCCGTCTCCAGTGAGAATATCACTCCATCTCAGAGAAGCGTCCATGGTGATGAAAAATTAGCTTAGAACCTAAGCTCTGGATACCATGAAGACAGCATGAAACGAGAGAGAAAATGTGGAAGGCAGGAAATTCATATTATTGCGTGTAAAACATGACTTTCAACATGATGTACAGTGGCTATTTTAGAGGAATGTAACAGCTATGAAAACGTGTGTATGACTACTAGCAACTCTAATAACAACTCTAATATATCAACCAATATTCATAACAATAATATTATTTTTTTTTTTGAGGAAATCATAATACATGTGGCATTGATATTGAACCCTCATTCAGAATCTCTTCTTTTCCTTAACAGGGCCTCTTGGAATCTTGTTAAGAAATTTGGTGTCAATTGTCTTGTACAATTTCTTCATATCTCTGTTTCCTTTGCTTGCAATATAATCCACCTCATTTCCATACCGTTCGTATAAGGCCGGTAGACTCATCAACCCAAGAAAACCTTTTATTTAAAAAAAGATTAAATTAGTTTCGTAATGTAAAATCACCCAAAATAAAAATGAAATATTACAATTTTTTGTTGTACCAATGTATAATAGGTTCAGGGAGCTAAAATAGTTTCCAATCCCTGACAGTATCCAGAGAAAAGTTATTGCCTGAAAAAAAAGGAATTAGGAAAGTTGGTGAAACTGTCCTTGAAGTTTAACTTAATTACAAAATTAATCAATTTATGTTTCAAAAGTACAAATACCTCCTTAATATAATATGTGTCAACAACACACATTTGAAGATTTTATTTGCTTTAACAAATAACCTCTCTTGAGCGTCCAATTTGTAAAATAGAAATAAGTATCAAGGGCTACTTGTAATTTTAAAAATTATTGGGATTTTTTGTAATTAGACTGAACCTCAAGGGTATTTTTGTAATTAACCCAAAGATTTAATGTTAAGTACCAGGAAAAAGGTCTTCAAATCTTTCCCAGATGAAACATGGTAGAATTTTAACAACATTTTGTTGATTTCTGCAAATAGCCAATGGACTGTGGATTCTGGAATTGTGATTGCCCTTGGATTAGGTGGATTCCTGAACATAAATATGGAAATTTTAAAAATTGAATTTTTTTTTTTGTTGGAAAAATAGAAACAGAAACTAGAAAATGTTTTTCACAAAGGTTTTAATGGTAATTACCTGTCAATCAGGCCTGCTCCTGTAGACCATAAGAACAGAACCAACATAGCAATTATGGAAATATGGCATAAAAGCGTGACAAAATTATATTCCCCAACTTCAAATAAAGACCATATGATTGTGGATCCAATTAGTATTGCAGCTGATAATTTTTTGTCCCCCCATAGAAGTATGCCAGCAGCTGCATAAGCAATGTTTTTGCATGTCATTAAAACTCACTTCTGATAATTATAAAATACTAATTTTGAAAATTTAACCTTCATAAGAAAATCCAATTACCTTTCAGAATTACAAAATCGACTCTCGCGACTTATGTTTTTAATTTACAAATTGTATCCTACTGAGGATATAATATAATTTGTAAAACAAATAAAAACCATGTAAAGGAGTATTTGAAATGTTTACCCCGAGAGATTTGTAGTTTAAAAAGATAACTAGATTTTCTAATTAAACTAAATCTCGGGGATGATTTTTGTAAGTATCCTTAATTATGTATAAAAAACTCGAAACTATAGTCCATAGATAATGAAGTTGCGGGAAATTGTCGTGTCCAATCCAATCAATTTGGATTTTATCCATAGTTTGTGAAACGAATAAATAAATAATGAATTTTATAAAGGGATAATTACAAAGAGTCCCTAAGGTTTGGGCAAATTAAAAAACACCAAGAAGTTTTTGAAAATTACAAAAAAAAAAAAAAAAACAAAGTTTGATTGTGCCTTAAATTTAAGGGGGTGATTGTAATATTTTGATAAATGTAGGGAGGTTTTGAAATTTATTTTGCATATAAAGGAGAAAAATGTAACACGGATCAAATTAACCTAAAAGGTTTTTTTATAAATTTTTAAAATCTCTAGATATTTTTTGCAACTAGCCCGAATCTCAGGGAGATTTTTGTAACTATCCCTTTTAGAAATACATCAACTTACATGATCAAAAATATAATTTCTCTAACACAAGGACTATGATATATAGTCTTAATTAACAAAGACAAAAGAAATTGGAATATGAAAATATTTCACCTGTTCCTCCTCCAAGAATGGCATGCAATGGCTTTTCATGAGTTCCAAAAAATCTTTTTGGAGATTCAGGCACATCATCGGAATCTGAGGAGTAAATTGGCATTTTAAATAAATGTTGAAACTCACAAAATAAAAATTAATGATGGATGTATTTAATGTTGTAATTGACAACCTTTGTAGATCAGTACATTGGTTTATATAGCAGTGGTAATATACCAATATTTGCGAAGGAACTCTGTTGCTAGAAAGAAAGGAATGGCTTCGGCATATAGGGAGAGATTACCTCCATTTAAGGCCAATCAATTAAAAATATTTGCTTCACATGCTATGCTAACTTATCTTCATGAAAAATATTTCAAAAAAAAAATATAATTCTAATTAAGGCCAATTCTTAGTACTAAATATGTATATGATTTGAAGAATATATGGTTACTTGTACGTTTTTTCCGTGTAAAATAGTTAATCTCCTCCCTTTTTATAATTATAGAATTAAACTTCCCTTCAAGTTTGCTATTTAAGAGGGCATATAATAATTAAGCAAAAACTCATGGTTTTAATAATATCCCTTGATTAATTCCAAAGAGATAATTTTTTTTTTTTGGAAAAAAAAAGAGTTCGTGTTTAGCTAGTTGAAATTAATATTAAAAAAATATGTAAGTTATTTTTTTCTTTAGAGAAGTATTGATTATTTTGTTACATGAATATGTTAATTAATAATTCATTTACTGCGTCGATCAACAACCAACTAATTATAACGAGTAATAAGTTGTATTAATGAGACAAATATCCATACATTTGATGAGACTCGAAATTTGGGACATTATCATTTTATAAAATCTTGGGACATCAACTTGAACTGCTAAAAGAAGACCTCATTGGGCCATTTGAAGGCCCAAGTATGGGAAATAGCTTATTGCATTTATCCAAATAGGATCAAATGCGGAGCCCAACAAGATTGTGATTGATTGTTCGATTACGCTCGTTTTTATGACAATTAAATGGGAAAAAATAGAGGAAGGATAAACATAAAAGAGAAAACAAATTCCCACGCATTTTAACACATATATTTGAGTTCTGAGTTAATAAAATTTGTAAATTGGTTGAATAGTAAACCATAAATTATACTATATAGTTTAACAAATATCTCTTGAATATTATTAAATTAGTACCTTTTTTTTGGAAAAATATTAAATTAGAACTTAAATTAAGATAAATTGGCAAAGAATATAGATGCTTTTTAGTATTCTACAAAAATTTCCGTCGTAATTTTACTTTGAAATCAAGCAAATAATATTCCTTCCTATTTTCCTCTCTCACATCCAAACTAACTTTATTTCAGATCAATTTTATTGATTTTATATATTTATTTTTGGTAGAAGATTAGTGATCATCATCATTACCTCACTAGTGGCCTGTAAAATTAAGTATTGCCATCGGCACAGATAAAAAAAGGAAACAAAAAAAGGGTTGTGTACTTTTCATCACACAAATATTTTATCCTTGGAAGCTATTTTTTTTCTTGGAAAGATAATAATAGTTTACATTAATGTCACGCAGATAATTATTCAAGTTTTCGCAATATTTCACACGCCTCAATTCATCAATCATTTGAAATACAGATGATTAGGATAGTTTTGAAATGATATTCAAATAAGTAAATTGAAGAAAATAAAGAAAGGATTAGTTTTAGATGATGATGATTTGCAGCGGCGCATGGCTTTTTCATCACATCTCATCAGATCACCGAAAGGAAATAAGCAGCCGGATAAGATAAAATAATCCTAAATTGGGCCATTCCGTGTGGGATTATGAATATTGAATACATATGATGATCGTCTGCAAGTAGGGGTGGCAATATGTGACACAACACGAACCCAATCTGAAATTATTGATGAAAACACGAACACGAGAAATACAAATATGGACACGACTAACACAAGTCTGACACAATATTACAAACTATGAACACTACTCGATGGCCCCAAATTGTCACCCCTATTTGGCAGTCCTCTTTAGATAAAAGTATCTGCATAATGATGGAACCTGAATTAAGTGGAATAGGAAATTTAAATCCTACTCAAAAGATGTGAATTGAATTCTAGGATTACAAATCTCGTACGTGTGGTTATAAAAAAAGAAAAGAAAAATGGGAGTATAAATCCCTCTACTTTTCTCACCACTTGTGAGAACACAATTGGCATTTCATGGTTTTGAATTTAACGAAATTTTAAATAATTACACAATAAATAATTTGTATTTTGCTCTTGATAGTTGTTTTGCAAAATATACACTAATCACAATTCACATGACAAGTTGTGTGAATGTCGGTCAAACTCGACCCATTAAAAAGCTCAATGGGAATTCATTGTTACTTAAGTTGCATTTACTGTGGTTTTTGATTGGACAAGAGTAGTAGTTCTAGCCTTCTAGGGATGAGAACTAGTAGCTAGTGAGTAGTGGCGAATCAATTTAGTAGTAGGATGGCCAAGAAATAAAATTTCCACTAGAAAAAAATATTAATATAAAACAAAGATATTTTTATAGTCAATGACGTTGTGTCTAACCAGACGGAGAGGTGGAATTTGGGGAAATCATAGGTGAAATCAGATTTGGATTATTTAGTTGTGGTTTATTAAATATTGCAGTATATTAAAAAGGGATTGGTAAAATTGTTGGTTGGACTAATGATACTAAAAACAATAAAAAAGCATAGGATAATTTCATTTTTGGTACCCAAAGTATACATACATTTTGCTTTTGATACCCATTGTTCCGAACTCATCAGAATTGGTCATCAACGTTTCAGTTTGTAATCAGTTTCACAACACACCGTTAGTTGGCCGTTAGAACTAACTATTGACATGTTGTAATAGGTTAGAATGGGTGAAAAGGAGGGAAATATGCTTTTATTATCTCTTTTTTATGTGCCCCATTCTAAGTTTTTTTTTTTAAAAAGATATTAAAATTTGAAAAACAAGAGAATATGGTTTTATCATTTCAATCAAAATTTTAAAATCAAAACCACCAATAATTTTTAAATAAGAACCACTAGACTTTCTTTGAAATGTATTTTTTTGAAACGAAACTGTATTATTTTTAACAAAGTTAAAATTCTGCTTTAATTATTTTATAGAATTATTAAGAATAATGTAAATTAAAATCTTCATTTCATACCTAATATATTTAACTTTTTAGCACTTAAAAATATATTTTAACAAATATAATTCACTATTAATCAGATTTTAATTATTAATTTAATTAATCATTAATCGGGAAATGAAAAAGCTTCGTTGATTATATTACAAAATCATCAAATAAGGAGTGAAATTCAAAATTAATTATTTCAAAAATTAATTTAATATAATAAAAATATTTGTTTCTTAATTGATTTCTCTTAATATTTTTTTAATAATTAAAAATAAAAAATATAATTCTTAACGGAGAACATTTGGCATTTAATGAATAATTTTGATTAATATGATTATACTTTATAAATTAAAATTTAATTAATAAATAAGTATTAATTAGGATGTTTAATATTTAATTAATTTTAAAATATTTATTGTCTGGTAAAAATTTTAAAAATATTTTTTACTCAACTAAAAAGAAAAATCATACACAAGCCCTAATCGAAACTGAACCCAGAAACCTGTTGCATTCACCCAAGAAATTGTCGGCTGTGCAATCAGATCTAGCTCCAATGAGATGTCATCCATAAGATAATAATTTCTATTATTGACAATTAATTTCAGCTTTTGTCCACAGTTTTGGAGAACTGATGCAGCTTTTGTCCACGTCCTCGTTTGAAGCCATTTCTTCTTCATTTGCTGCGAGAATGGAGCGGGGGATCTCAGTCCAGTAAATTATTATACATATTATCAATTAGGGATTTTAGGTTTATGTTCAAATTAAGTTTTGGGGTTAGGATTGAGGGGATTAAGGATGCAACGACAATTTGGGGGAAAAATTAGGAAAATTGGGGAAAATTGCATTTCAACAAGAAGGTTTCTCTATCTACCGGCTAATTAGGTTTCTCTATCTCCAAACCTTCTATTGCAGTTAAACAGTTAGCTCTTAACGGCCAATTAACGGTTTGTAGTGAAACTGATTACAATTTAAAACATTGATGACTAACTCTGATGAATTTGGAACAATGGGTATCAAAAGTAAAAAGAAGTATACCATAGGTACT
The DNA here is from genome assembly GCA_016081115.2 of Rehmannia glutinosa. Classification (NCBI taxonomy): domain Eukaryota; kingdom Viridiplantae; phylum Streptophyta; class Magnoliopsida; order Lamiales; family Orobanchaceae; genus Rehmannia; species Rehmannia glutinosa. The sequence goes on along the minus strand of JABTTQ020003102.1, from coordinate 61,872 downwards.
AAAAATGAAATTATCCCAAAAAGCATATATACTAGGCTTCTACAAGATTTGCATGGGCCTCCAGCCCAGTGTAGCCCTTGAGTGGATCCACCCAGTGGTAGATCCAGGATTTTGAAAATGGAGGTATGTAGATATTAAATAAAATATGCATATAAATATTGTTTAATATTTAAAATCCAATAACAAAACACTGTTTAAAATTTTGTAAATGTTGATCATGTAACCATAGATGAAAAATTAATACATATATATATATAAAAAAAATTTAGCATAATTAAGAAAACTGGAGACAACAAAATATAATTTTGGTAACATTATGGATATTATTATCCTTTTTTATTTTTATTTTCTTAGGTTTTGATTTTTGCCATGATTTATTTATTCTTGTTAAATCAATCTTTTGATTTTTGAAATTTTATTATGGGGATTTATATTGTTTTATTTAGATTATCTAATTGTTTTTATAAAAATAGGGGGTACAAATTTATAATTATTTTTTTTTACTAAAAATTATAGTTGGATATTTTTAATTTGGGGGTACAACTGTACCCCCATCTGTCCACATAGATCCGCCGCTGGATCCGCCCTTGATGATAGCAGGGTGGGTTGGGGACGGATTGGCCAAACTTTGTACCTTCTCCCCGCTAAGAAAAAATAAGACTCGAGACACGCCTTGCCCGTTTCAATTCCCGAGACAAACCCCGCGTGGTCCACATCGTTAGATCCGTCACTGTAATTTTTGGTTAATTCATAAATAGGATAGATCCATACATATATAACTTATGGAGCCTCTAATAAACTGCTGCCAAACAAATATAATATGTTATATTAAATGTTATTATTAAATATACTAGAACAACACCCGTGTATTACACGGGACTTGTCTAAAAAATAAAATTTTAGTGTTTAAAATACTAATCCTAAAACTAAAAAGAAAATTCAAAACCTAGAAAAGTATCATACAAATACTTCACTTCATATTATGAAAAATTTCTTTGTAAACTATATTATTTGTTCTATTTACAACTGTATCATCCTTATCACAACAAATAATTGGTGCTATTACTTGTTATAATTGTGATGATTTTCATATTGTCCCATGATGTCAAAAGCATGAGCATGATTGATGTTATTTTACAAATTAATGTGGGTTGGATAGGAAAGTGCCGCTAAAAGAGGATAAATTTATATTTGATGCCATAGTCTATATAAACGAAAATCAAATCTACCATTAGAAGTAAAAAAAAAAAAAAAACACTCGTGCGATTATAACTGTAATTGTAACATAATTTGTATATCATTGATTTATTTATCCTTGATTTTTGAGCTTATTATTTATCTTCTAGACTCTCTATTGATAATTATACACGAATTTGATATTTATATCAAAAGCATGATTGATACTATTTTACAAAATAATGTGGGTTTTAGGGAATGCACGTTCGCCACCTTGTTGATCTATTATAATTTATACATGTATTTATGTGTGAAACCTATATATGAGAAAGACAATCAAACAAACTAATATTTAATCAAGTTAATATAGACCATATTCGTTGGTATTTTTGGAGCAAAAAAATTAATACAACTGAAATATTTTTGCAACAATTTATATATTTGGTCATTTAGCAATGATTAATGGAATAAAAAACAAAGGGAAAACTATTTTGGAAAAAAAAGTTCTTAAAGTTAAAAAACACATTCAAATTAATTAAAGGGACGTGATGGAACGGTGAAGTGAGCAGTGGTCATAGTTGGTGGATCTATCAGCGGACAACCAATGCTTTGGGCGGCAACATAGGCAACGGACGCATCGAGTGGTGGATGCAGCGTCGGCGAAAGATGTGAGATGAGAGAGAATTAAAAAAGGGAATGTTAGAGCAACGAAACAATGGCGGTTCTTGCGATCGAGCCAACGACGACATTGGAGTAGACAATGGATTGAAAGAGAATACTAGAGAGTGAGAGAGAGATGGAGGAATCTGGTACATGGTTATGTAAATAATCAATTATTATTAGGAAAATAAATTTTGATGTTGTCAATTTATTCCGTAATATAAGCTAAATAATCAATTATTTCAATCATTGTTATTAAAATCTACCTTAATTGGGATATATGAGTTAATTAGGAATAAATATGGTGAATATGAGTTAATTATGAAGAAATATGGTGTATGGGATCCATTACAGTTATAAAATGAAATAGCACCAATTTTCTTTGATAATTGACTCGACATCAGGGGGTGTGTTTTGGATATTTGTTTGGCAATAAATCTTATTATACTTAGGAATATATCTTTTGATTTATCATTAATCGAAAATAAGTGTTGTAATTTAATTTTGTCATATGTTATTTTATATCTTTTTCAAATATATATTATATATATTTTTTTAGTGTATTCTAAACGCAATTCCATGTATACCTACGGCTAGGTGGTTTGGGGAAAATTAGCCAACTTAATAACTAATTTTAAATTGGATTTTTTTGGCACTTCTATAATTTACCAAATTTACCATTAGAAGTCAAAAAGGAAAAATGAAAATTATCTTTGTAACTGTAATTTTGTAATCAAACAATAGTAATGATTATCCTGATTTTCGGGATTTTTAGAAGATATTGTATACTTCCTATTGATAATTATTATGTATTATATAAGGAAATTCATTTTTATCATTAGAATTAAAATAAATCCAATTTATAATTTGAAGATTAAGCTGTTAGCATTGGTTGCCACGTGGCTAAATATGAAGCCGATACGTGGATTTGGAAGAATACGGTGTTGACACGTGTATCGAATTGCAGAGGTAATGACATGTGGCAAGGTTGTTTTTTCTTTTAGTATATAGAGTTGATATGGATAGGTTTTGCCAGACCTGTTACTAGTCCCCAGACCCGTTATTCGCTTGGCCGGGTTTGGATCCACTTACAGATTCAAGTTTAAACTCACTTCATCGTCATCCATAGTAATTTTTGCCTTGATGTCTATGTTATTGCACGAAAAACCAGGTTTTAACAAGTTCCCACTTTTACATTTTTCTACAAAGCATGTGATAAATATTGGTGAATATTTGAATTTGAAGAAATGTTTAGGCAGAATGAAGATAAATAAATTTATTACAAAAACATATGTAGGGTGCAAGCATATATCAAGTTCTTGAGCAAAACTTGGTTTATATTATTAAAAAAAATTGAGATAAGTTAAGTCAAAAGTCAAAAAATAGAGAAGAGTTTATAAGTTTCAATTTTTCTTACCTCATGCCCCAATTTTAATTTGGATTAAGAATCAAACATGTTTATATTTTGTGTATTTACATTAAAAGGTAAGGCCAATAAATGAAAGTAAAATGATAAGGTATTGTGAGGATGAGCCACTTCAGGGTTAGCCACGCAGCACTCATGAGGGATGATAGTGCACCATTGATGATTATTATTATACACCATCATTTATAAGCGTGAAACCAATGCCGACTAAAGTCATCCCATTATCACTTTATGCCCATTATTCCTTTTTAATCCACATTTGCACCCATATTATTTGGAGCTATAATTTCAAGTGCCTTAGTGGATTCTGCACACTTTATGCATGTGCATATTTTCTTAATATGTAAAGAAATTGTGTATTTATTTTAGTTATTTGGTAGTGTGGATTTCGTGTTATTTTATGTTCTTTCGTAATTCATGATAAGTTGACTATATTTAAAATAAGTACTTAAAAGCGCAGTGGGGATTGGGGAGAGAAAAAGAAACCATGGTGGGGGGAAATATTAATAGGATTATGAATTAAAACATTTGTTTCTAGAGTTGTTTCGAGTCATTAAATGTTCAAATTTCTTAAAATTAAACATTCCGGCAATCATGCTAATTAATTGTAATATTTGAAAATAATTGTGAGTTAAATTAAAAATGGGAACTTTTCCACAGTTTCAATGAAAATATATATATAGAAGTGTTTGCTGCACTTTTGGAGTAGAAATTCATGTATGTACTTTTTAGAAAAGTGTTTGTGGAAATGCATTTCAATGTCCATCTATAGTAGTGCAACAAATGAAATTCAAATATCATAAATTAGCACTTCTACAAAGGACACGTAGAGAAGTGACTTATTCTATAAGTCAATTTAAAAATAACCACTAAACATATTTTTTTTTCTAAATGGACTTTTACACCTAAACGTTCATTTCAAATGGGTTCCCAAACATGCTTAGAGAAACATCGATTAATGAACTTATTTTCAACTCATTCCTTAATTGGACTTTATTTTAAATAAGTTGTGAAGAGTGGATGAGAATGAATAAAAAAAAATGGAAATTTTAGGATTTGAATCATGATCAATGCCCTTACGAATGGTAAGCAATACCACTTAAACTACAAATCTCCTAGTACTGAATAATTGAACTTGTAAGAGGACACGTGTTGGCCAATCTTCAAATTATTGAAAAGGTCATATAGAGAGATGATCACTATAGAGTGGGCAAAATTATTTTTTTAGTCCTTTAACTAGGCATACTTGGAGATTTAGTCCTTTTTTTTTCTTGAACTTTGATTTTAGTCCTTTAAGTGTACAAAAATCAGAATTTTGGTCCTATCACCTACGATAGCAGGTCAAAGTGACCTGTTTTCCTAAGGTGGCATTTTTGTTTTTTCCAAAACATAAAATTTCAATTAAAATGGATGAAGTGGTTGCTTAGTTGAGAATACACTTGACAAATGAATAGGGAAAAATAAGAATAAATCCAACTTGACAATATAAAATATTTAAATTATTTTAAATAAAATAAAATGGGTCTACATAATATGTTGAAATTATTTTTTAATTTAAAAACATATATAATTTAAAAAAACATTAATGCTGATAAAATAAAATATCGTAGTTAGATAAACATATTCAAATGAGCCAATGATTTTATAAATAAAATAGCGTTTATTCTCTACAAACATGAAAAATAATTCAAAAAATTATTAACACCTTGCATGTAGTTTTATTCATTATTTAATATTGTATAAAATATGAAATATAACATTTTCAAATGAAATAAAAATAAAAAAATAAAAATAAAAAAGTGTGAATTTCAGCCTGTCAACTACAAATTGAAATATGATATATATTATAGTTTTAAAAAATAGAAAATGAATATTAAATTATATATAATTTTATGATATATATTATATATTTTATGTATTAAAACAATTCAAATGAGCCAATGATTTTATAAATAAAATAGCGTTTGTTCTTTACAAACATGAAAAATATTTCAAAAAATTATTAACACCTTGCATGTAGTTTTATTCATTATTCAATACTGTATAAAACATGAAATATAATATTGGCAAATGAAATAAAAATAAAAATATAAAAATAACAAATGTGAATTTCAGCCTGTCAACTACGAATTGAAATATGTTTATCTAACTACGATATTTTATATTTTATAAGTAACTTTTTTCTAAATTATTTATGTTTTTAAATTAAAAAATAATTTCAATATATTATGACCCATTTTATTTTATTTAAAATAATTTAAATATTTTATATTGTCAAGTTGGATTTGTTCTTATTTTTTCCTATCCATTTGGCAAGTGTGTTCCCAACTAAGCAACAACTTCATCCATTTTAATTGAAATTTTATGTTTTGGAAAAAACAAAAATTCCACCTCATGAAAACAGGTCACTTTGACCTGCTATAGTAGGTCATAAGACCAAAATTCTGATTTTTGTACACTTAAAGGACTAAAATCAAAGTTCAAGAAAAAAAGGACTAAATCTCCAAATATGCCCACTTAAAGGACTAAAAAAACAATTTTGCCCTATAGAGTGTGAGAGAAATCCATGCCACTTTCACACTAAATCTTGAAACAAACAATATAACATGGTTGGTGAAACAATTGAGTCATAATTCCACTTAAATCCATGACAAAAGCAATATGAAAGAGGTACAAATAGTCCACCCACACTCACATGTACATCATGCCATCTCCCTCTATAAATTGGGATTCAAAACCACAACATTTCCCCACTCATCTCCACACACACACCCCTCACCACAACAACAAAGCAAAAAAAAAACAAAAAAAAAAACACAACATGAATACCAAAATAGCATGCCTGGCAATTTATGCAATTCTTGCTCTAATTCTTGTACAAGTTGAAGTAACAAAAGCGGTTACGTGCAACCCGTTGCAGCTAAGCCCATGCGCGTCGGCCATAACGTCGTCGAGCAAGCCCAGCGCTCTCTGCTGTGCCAAGTTAAAGGAACAGAGGCCTTGTTTTTGCCAGTACATGAAGAACCCTAATCTTCAGAAGTTCATCAAGTCCCCTGGTGCCAAGAAAGTTGCCAACACTTGCCGCATCCCTTATCCCAGATGCTAAATTATACACTGTATTAGCCTTTATCACCTTACACTACTAAAAGTACAAGTTATAAAGTAATGTCCCATTTCCCAGTTGCTAAATTATATCCCACTATGATATAGTTTATATATTTCATCTATAATAAAATTGGTTCTATATGAGTATGGTGTTTACTGGAGATGTCCTGTCTAGTTTGGGAGCTTTGGTTTGTTTCTGGTAATAAAATTGCATTTTGCATAAGCTTATCTCTCTCTCTCTCTCTAGTTTTAAGGAAGTGTTTGCAAACTTTAAAAAAAAAAAAGGATTCTCAACTTTTAAGCGGAAAAATCATTATTTTTTCCATTTAAAAACTGAGAATCACTTTTTCTTAGTGGATGAAATCTGGTATTCCAAAATTGTGACTATCTCATATTCTACCGCGCGGATGATTATCACGTGTATATCACTTACCATGTTAAAAAACACAATATATCTTGATTTACACATGAAAATTAACAAGGTAAGTGGTATACACATGACAATCAGCCGTGTGGTTGTAATAGGAGATCAAACACGGTTTTGGAACAGAAGATCCAATGTGTTTTCTTAGAATTTGCAAATACTCCGTAAGAGATCAGAAATAATTTGGAATATCATTCTGAATAGAGATGAACATGGTTCATTTCTTATTGCAGGAGCAGAATCTCAGAAAGTTAATTAGCTTAGGTTGCATTTATATCTCTGTTTGAGCAATATTCGATCTTTAAGAGATCAATTTTCTGCAAAGAAAAATGAAGAAATGAATAGAAAATAGTATTGAGATGTGATAATTAAGCAAAAAAGAGAAACTAATATTTGAAAAGTAATCTGAGAGAGATTTAGAACAATGTTACATATACTTGTAATGGGATTTTGTCTAAATATTACATTCAAAACGGAATAACCATGGCATGTACAGAGTCATCAAGTCAAATTGTTACTCGACTACTAGAATATTATTTGTATTTTTGCTGTAAGTTTTGGGTATTGTTGTGATATGAAGTGATACTAGGGGATTTAATTCGAACCATATGGTGTGATGTATTGAAAAATGTGAATTAGTAGAAAAATGTATTGTTTTTGAATCTAAATGTAATTTCTGTATAAATTTGTTTTTGTATAGAAAGGGAAGTTAGCATGAACCTTTCAAGAGAGCCATGAATCATAAACCTCAATGAAGAATCATACACTAATGACAATGTTAACTACGAAATCATAATAAGGAAGTGTTTGCAAAAACTAAAAAGTGCTACGTATTCTTTTGCACAAGAGGGATAAAGCGGAAGAGAAAGTTGTGCTGATTAGTTTAATTATTAGTTTAATTAATCTTAATTGAATTAATGTACCCAGTTAATCATTTCCTGGCGATGTATTTTAGTTGTTCAGTTAATTAGTTAAGCTATTTATCAGAGTTGCTATTTTATACGTTAGGGTTATTAATTGTTTGTTGTTTATTTTATGGGCTTAGGCCCGTAGGTTGGGTAGTATTTAAATAGAGTATTGTTGTTTATTTTATGGGCTTAGGCCCGTAGGTTGGGTAGTATTTAAATAGAATTGCAATAGAATAGGACACTTTTGGAGAACAAGTATTGTGCGGCTTAGAGCTGGGTCGAATTCTTTCCGAGGACTGCTTGTTATTTTTTCCAGATTATATTAATGTTCAATTGTTGGTGATCTTATTGCTTGAATTTATCATTGACTCTATCGCGCTAGGCTGCAATTTTATCGATCCGAAAGGAACAAGGCCCGCACATTGGCCTGAAAAGTCAGCCAATTTTTGTGTATATTTAAAAGCATTAGTCGGGCTGAGCTACTCCAATGGAATTCCAGGCCGGCATGACCAGCCGGGCCGACCTGATTTTTGTCTTTGGAATTGTGGGGTAGCACCAACCCGATCCTGTCTATTTAACTCAACTTCGTTTAATCATAATCTAAAATTCGGGGGTAGAGTGCTTCAGATTTTTGATTTTGCGTTTACTTTGACTTTTACACACAAAAATATTTTTTACAACTTATCCATCAAACACTAACGTAATCAATTTTCTACTCTTGTTTGCTAAAACTACCAAATTTTGATTCTCTAACTATTTGCCGCTTCCACGGCAATAAATCACTTCCTCCAAAAAGCAGAAGTGATTGCAAACACTCTCTAATACTTGCAACCCGTTCATGAATTCTCTTCCATTTCCTTTTCATTCATTCAGGATTTTTCCACATCTACAAGATGACCATCACATAATTTTCTCAACACTTCCATAGCTACTTTTTCCATTGGATCCAAATTGGACATGTTGAACATGTAATGGGGCATGACAAGGCTTTGATACTTTGCACAATCTAATTCTCAGCGATTCCGGATTGCAGCACAGCTCAAAAAAACACAAGATCATGATGAAGATGACTATAAGCACAATTTGATAGCCAATGCAATTCTGAGCAATTAACCCACACTTAAGCTGGACGACTACCAAGACAATTACCATACATGACATCGGGTAACTGAACTGGAAACCCGGTTACAATTTCTACGTCGAATACCCTTGAAATGCAGAAATAACTCAAAGAACACCTATAAGTTATAACCAGGACAGAAAAAAATGCCTGTTCTATAAAACAATATGACAAAACAGAGATACAAGTGCAAAGATAATAATAGCACAGGTTTCAACCAGCCAAAGTGTTGCATGCCCAAGCTCAACAAAATTCTTTCTTATCTCATCCTTCACTCATTATAGCAGGTAATTTTTTTTAACTTTCATATATTGTATTGCCCTTTAACTCAAACAGCAACGCTATAATATAAAGACAAAACCACTCACTCGCTTAACCATCCTCACAGAATCTGGTGTACCCTCAACTCAAACTTCGAAATGGGTTGAGCTCCAGAGAACAAGAGGAGCTAAGAGAGGCGTGAAGCTATCTCAAAATTTACTTACGGCAAAAGAAAGAGAAATCTGGGTGATTGACCCGGAGTGAGTTTAGCCGATCATCAGCTTCTTGCAAGAGAGAGTTTGCTAACTGCTGATGTCCCGCATTTGGAGTCCACAGTGATACTTTATATTTATAAGAAGCAAGACCAAATGCCAGCAGTGAAATCTGTGGGACACCATCACTCTCAGATGGATGTATCACAATTGGAGGATGCATGGCTTCACTTCCTGCACAAGTGTAACTGGGAAAGTTACATGCAGTAACTAGATAAACTTCTTCAGGAGTAATAAATTGAGGCTCTATGCATGTGTGGTAAAAACACACACAAAACAGTTTTCGCAACCTGTCATTGGAGTATGAAGAGAATGAAAGGTTAAAAAGCACGCATCCAAATCTTTAAGAGTTGGTCCTGTTGGTATTCTGTAAATGGGGTACCTACAAGATAAATTGTTTGAGACAAGGTCAATAATACACATGGATCAGCAACTCAGGACAAAATGAGCGCACGTTAAACAAAATGATACCAGGCCACAGATATCCAACTGGATGGAAGTAGGTCACAACTTCTGAGTGTGTTTAGTTCTGGGAAGTGATGAGCAAGATCAGATATCTGAGAGAATTCCAGCATTATGTAGTGTAAGAAAACAGAAGACAGTAGCCTTTCTCATACAAAAGAATATTTTAGAAATATATCATAAAGCATTCAGGATGAAAGAGAAAGTGACCTTGTCTGCCAAAGGTTCCCTACAATAAGGTTGGTCCCGTGCAAGATACTCAAACAACAAGCAACCTTGTGAACTTCCAGATTCACCTTCATCACTAGAAAAGCCTTCTTGAAATATCATATGCTGCTCTCTCGATGATAACTGATCTAATCTAAGAGAACTATCACTTGTTTGAGGATAATTAAGTTGCAAGCCACCTCTATCTTGTTCGCTATCACTGCTTCCATCACTACTAGAATCCCTAAAGTAGTCACTATCACTTTCTTCACCAAGTCGCCTACACACAATAGCATAAATGAGACTTGGGAAAAGAGCATGTTTAACCAATCAGTAAATGCTGAAACTAAGCAGATAATGAGGGCAACAAATACAACATACAAGTACAAGAATGTGACAATAAGCACAACTACCATGGGTAGGATATCGAGTTCATGAATAAAATATTTGCAGAAAAGGTTAGGCACCACAACGCGACAGAAAGTTTGCTTTCAACTAAGTATGGCATGTGCCATTAAGCACCAAAACCCGCACAAAATTTCGGCACTAAGCACTACTGCTTATGGCCACTTGTTTTCTCAATTTCCAGTATGCAGGCAACGACCGTGGTAGTGCAAATTAGAAGCCCATGATCCATTACTTTTGATTTGAAGTTATTCCAAGTATCATAAAGTTGATTCAGCTTTAACGCAATGTAGGTAAAATATGGGCTAACAATTATATGGGCAGAAGGTACCTTATTCGCACAAAGAAAATCTAGACATAAAGAATACAAAATAACTATAATACTGATACGTAGCTTGCTACAACCTTAATAACATGATATCAAAATCAATAACCATTTCTCAACAAATACATGACAAGTGAAACTCAAAGACTGAAAGAATGTAAGTGGAAAAAAGCAGATACCTTAATTTTGTTGTACTCTTTGATAGGTCAGCATACAATTGAATGCCTGACAAATAGGGCACATAATACTGAACCACGCCATCACTATCATTCAATATTAAAGGCACTCCGACACCATAGGCACTCCATTCCTTGAATGACGACCATAAATCACTAAGCACAAAGAATGGATGAAACTCGACATTGCATGTTCTCCAGTCCCTCATTGTCATCTGTGACATTAAACAATGCTTTTCAAAAATCCATTTCAACAAGAAAAGAGAAACAAAAGTTATTAATAAAACTATCCTGTTTTGAGAATTTTTCAACTGACTGATGGCAATATAATCAACACAAACAGGCTAATCGACATGCTGTGAAATCACATTTTTTATGCAGACTATTCTGACACATTTTAACAAGCATTTTGTCTTGCTGAAGCAGGAAATTGAATGTTCGCTACCCCTAACAGCAAACTCAAAAATTATTTTGACATCAAATACTGATCCACTAAAAACAGGAACTACTATATTTATTATTTCATAAATTATACCATAAGATTCACTCTTTAGCCAAGATTTTCAACCTTCTACATTGTTCTAGCACCACAAAAGTCATTAACCTAAAATGAGTAAACATTTAAACTCCCAAATACTTTCAATCATTTCTACCATAAAACTGAAATCCTTCATATTTTAAATAAGCTGACCACCAGCTTTTGTAATTAATGTGGGAAATGCCACTTCAACCAGGGATTCAGACAACCCAAAGATAAAACTCATCCCATTATAAAAGTCGTGCGATTATATTATCACAACAAAAGCAGTATCTCTTTCAGTTGGAAAACAGTGCCTTCAGTATAACAAAATTCAACTGAATTCATAACCAGCCAATAACTACACAAATCATGAGATGGTTTTATCAAAAATTAATCACTAGTTCTATGTACTATAATCAATTTCATAATCCCAAGATACAAAAGAAAACAAAAAAGAAATAACCTTAGATAAGTACTGCGCTGGCACCGAAGGTGTGACTGATTCCAAAAACCTTTCCAGATTACACAAAGGCGAGATATCTGACACCGCCGGCGAAGACAGGGTTTCCGGCTTAGACTTTTCCTGCTGCAGCTCATCACGCCGGCTCCGCCTCGAGGTAACATCACTCTGAGCCCTCCGCAAAAAATCCTGACTCCGGCGAGCCCTCGAAGCGCTATAAAACCGATCGTCGCCATTTCTACTCTTATTGAACTGCACTCCTGCCCCCAACATAACTTACCCAACCAATCCTAACACAAGGAAAACCTAATCTACCGATAGAACTGCTGTACTTGTATATCAACTGGCCTTAAACCCTGTATATCAAAATACCAACTCCCTGCAAAATCTTTCTATTTACCTATCCAGATATGTGTTTTCTTAATATGGCTGATTCATACATGCAGTCCTTGACACTAAATTTGATAGAAATCCTGAAACAATGGAATCTAATCGTCGTCGGATTGTAGTCGACTAATTAGTGGAGAGCAATATTAACTCGGATCAAAAAATAAATGGCAATTTCAGCACAGAGAGATAGAGTGTGTATATGTTGTGGAGTGTATGTCTGTATGTATACATATATATATGTGTGTATGTATAGAAAGAGGTGTTTGGGAGGAAGAAGAGGAGAAAGAAAAATAAATTATATGAAATTATTTATTTCAGTAATAATTAATTAATTTGTGAAATGAGAGGAGGAAAATGTTGTTGAAGTTGCATATTGGTGTAAAAGGACACATTTGACATTGGCAGATATTTTCAGCATTTAATAAATTACACTTACTAAAAATCATGTCAACTAGCAAAACCTAGTCCTTAGGCAAATTTAATTTAATTTTATGTTTTTCAATCATATAAAAAATAACTTACACCAACTCTAGGAATCAAATAGTAAGTACAGTGTCGGCTAAGACTCTCATGTCCTGGCGAGAGGTCACGTTTGACTCCCACCATTCTCTCCTCTTCTAGGTTATGGACTCAAAAAAGAAAATCTTACACTGACTCGCTAAGCGAATAAATGAAACCCAAATCTAGCAAATTAATAATTCATTCCACATACCCAAATCTATGTAACTCATATAATTCATTTTACATATAAGATCCGTCTCACGGATAATATCCATAAGACCGTCTAATACAAATTTTTGCCAAAATTTAAAGGGTTTGATACCATACAACTTCTAGTAATTAAGAGGTGATAATGGTACAAAATAGGCATTTACAAAATGTAAATATGAAAAATAGTCATCTTTTGTAGACACATTTTTTTTAGCCATTTTGGGGTGTAAAATGACATTCATACCCTTCTAGCATATTTGTTTGATATTTGGATTATTTCTCTCTCTTTTCTCTTACCATTTTTTTCAAAAAATTTAAAATCGAACATGTATTTTTTGTTTTTAAATATGCAATATGGGTGTTGAATTATAGATATCAAAAAGAGGATTAATTTGATTATACATGCAAAACGGATTTAAAACAAAAAAGTTGTATGAACTCAAAACTTTTTGGAGAAAAACAAAATAACTTGTTATAATAAGTGAGAGAAGATTGAACAGTTCAACAGTAACTCGATATCGAGTTATTGCTGGTTTGACTGACGCCTACTATTTTTATTTTTTAAAAACTCGATAATGTAACTCGATATCCCAATTATTGGGTATCCAGTTATATTTAACTCAATATCGAGTTATGTAACTGGATATCCCAATTATCAGGTATCGAGTTACATGTAACTCGAAATCGAGTTACTTGTGGATTGCGGAATACATCGTCTTCTTCCCCAAGCCACTTTCCGTCATTAACAACATTCCAAGCTCACCCACCAACACCAAATCCATATAAAACCCTAGAATTTCTACAAAAACTACAAAAAATCATAACCTAAAACAACTATAGACTAATAAATAAATAAAAAACAACATGAAATTAACAAAAAAAACTACGAGAGGTCGATGCGGTCGTCGTTCGATTCGCCGCATCGTCCAAGTCGCGGTTCGAATTTCTAAGGGTCAAGTCCTTGTGTGCTTTTTCGAGTGTTTGATTATGTTGTGACTCAAAAATGGATTGTAAACTACTAAAGGGCAGCTATGTCATTTCGCACCCCAAAATGGCTAAAAAAGATGTGTTTGAAAAAAATGGCTAAAAAATATTTTCAATTGGCCAAAAAAACTAAAAAAAAAAAAACCTCTCAATTAAGAGCTACCTTATATTATACTTATACCGTTATACATGGATTTGAAAAGAAAATTGTGTTCTTTTTTAATAAAATGCGAATCATATGAGTTAGATAGAAAACGAATAAATTAATTTGTTTATTCTGAATAATGCGCCAAATTATATACTTACAGGTGAATTAAAATGTTGTGATGGTTGCTTCAAAAAAAAGGGTAAGTTCAAGAATAACCTCTTTTGATGTTTCAGTTACAATTATAGCCTTCCATATTAAAAGAGTTCAAATATTCACTGAAGTTCCCATTATACCCTTTATAACAAAATAAGGAAACATGATTAAATTCGTTCGAGATATTACAAAATATGAACACTTTCAGTTTCTGTCACCTGTTTCATTCGTGGCATTGTTACACCTACTTAGATCCAGTCTCCATTCGGAGGTTTTAAATAGATCATGTCAGGTTTCCAGCCGATAAACTTAACATGACATAGAATTAAAAGATTTTCGATTCTGGGTTATCAGTTCCAAACTAAGGTTTACAGGTGAAAATGGAAATAGTCCATTACGACCATATCAGGTCCAACATGCTTCCGTAAAATTAATAAATCCCTTAACATTCATACCTTCTTCGACCGAAACAAAGACCGGGTGAGATGGCTCGCAACACCACCAAATCGGAAAATTATCGCCCCAAATCGTTTGACGAACAAAACTCTCTCACCTGCTCAACCTCACCCTCGGGAAGATGATCTGCAAGTTATCCGACTCTTCAAAGAATCGCCAAAGACAACCTTGGTTCATTTCCTATTCCAGGCGTATAAGTAATTCTTCAAAGGGGTAGATCAATAGTACACTATGAACACATGTTGAACAAAAGCCTTTATTTTATTAAGAACTTAAAGGAAAACTTATTACATCGGTAATCTCATTTTGGGAGGAGAAAACTTGTTTAGCCTCTCATAAAGGCTATCACACTCTTATACATAAAATTAAAAGTAAAAATTTAAAATCTGAAACCACTTTGAAATTCTTAAACACTCCACTAATTTTACAAAGAAAATTTATTGTTAGAAGACTAAGGGAGATGTTCGATGCCTTTAGCCTTCTGCAGATCTTGACATTTATAGAGGTAGAAGACCTATATGTTCTCTATTATTGCCCTTCAGTGGATGTCTCTTTCATTCTTGAATTATTGCTCCACTTGCAGCAATTAGTTGGCATCCAACTCATCTTCACATGGGTTTGGCCTCCTCTTGTCTGGTATCCGAAGTTTTTTATGAAAACTTCCAAATCATGCTGACTCGTCCTTCGTCTTTTAGTAACTTGGACGACATCTTTCATGGTCCCACATTTCGTTTTTTTGCTAAGTGGGTTGTTACCTGTCTGGAGTCACATGTCTCCACTAACTTTGTTGGGGAATCTACTTTTTTGGTGGTCCCCGAAACTTTGGATACTTCTGTGACTTTTCTTCTCCGTCGTCGGGTCTTCTCCGATCGACTTTTGGCCGGAATCCTTTGCCAAATTCTAGTTCCTTCTGGTTTTGACATTCGGGATAGACCCGAAGTTCCTAATGGCCAATGTGAGTCATATTACAATATTTTTGGCACTCCCCGACAGCTTATTTTTCCACAGAAGATTTCTTTTCTTTTCGAATAGGTCTTCTCGAATCTTGTAGTTTTTCTGTTATAGTATTCAACAGGAATGATCCGTTCACTGAATTTTGATAAAACTTGAACGGAAACTTGACTTTGTTCATCCCAGTGAGACAGACCCACAATCCCCATGCCCTTCTTGTTGCAATCTGATCTTCGGTGAAGGTCATAGCCAATTGTACTTCTTCTGAAATTGCCTCATTGATATTTTTGAAGGCTCTTTCATCTGGTCGTCGAAGCCTAATATAATGGAAGGCTTCATGTCCACCTTTTCCGACGGGCTCTGTTGTTGCACTTATGAAATACAGCTCCAATGTATCCTCGCGTTTTAGGCTGTCATTGTTGGACCAGCACTCGTAAACTGCTTCCTGGATCCATTTTGGCAATTTTGTGATCTCCTGGGAAGAGGTGGTGAAGTAGAATAGATCGAGGCCAAATCCCCAAACTCGTACCACCTCTTCACTTCTTCAGTAATGAATTTGGTAACATCCAAACCCTTGGATATTTTCCGAAATATCGATCTTTATTTTTTTCGGAGTATCCCTTACCGGTGATCAGTTTCTCCCACTTCGCCTGGTATTCCTGCCAAGAAGAAGAAACTTTAATCAAGTTATCAACCTTAGAATTGCCCATCATAGGCCTAAGATTGATCTCTCCGTCCTTTACCCCGGACGTGCTAGGTTGATGTGATAACTCGGGATTTAACTCCGGAGTATCAGTTTTTCCTTGGGCCAACATTTCTGCCACCTTAGGACTTGTGCTAGAGGTACTTGAATCTGTCTTCTGGGTTGGGGAGCCCTGCGCTCTAAACGCTCCATTTGCTTATTAGCGGCCCGGAGAAGTGGCCCTTGAAATGCTGTCCTCAACTGAGAGTGAGACCGTACATATGCTCGTATATGATCGATTACTTTGTCCCGATCATTCCTTTGTAATTTCCTGGCCAAATCCGCATTAATGACCAGGATATCAAATTCTCGGAGTAACATTTCCAGTTGGTCTCCAAGATGTCTTGAGGCTGTGAGGATGGAATCAACTTCAATTCCCTCCATCTCTTGTTAGAAAATCAGCAAGAACATTTTCATGAGATTTTATAATGACAATATCATAATCATAATATTGACATTCAACTTGCCATCTAAGTATCCCAGCTTTTCTGGTTTTGATTCAATTTTGTTTTTCAGAAAAGCTTTGACACTTGAATTATCAATTTTTAAGATAAACTTTTTAGCTAGTAGAAATAAAGGCCATTTTTTTGAATGTCTTTCTGAATACAAAGAATTCTTTCTCATTGATATGCCACCGAGTTGCTTCACTGTCTGTGAATAGACCGCTTAATATCTGCATGGCACTTCTCCGTTTGGTGTGGCCTTTGTAAGAATTGCTGCCCACCAATAATCACTGACATCTGTGTAAAGAACCAGTTCATCTTTATCCTGTGGAATTGCAAGTTTATGAAGCTTTTTACAAACTTCTTTAAGCTGCTTAATTCCTTCTTGTTCATTCTCCCATTTGAATATTGCATCTTTTTTAAGCAATGGGCTAAACACCTTCCTGTAATGTGCTAGATTGTTTATAAACATCCCAGCAAAGTTAACAACTCCAAGAAAACTCTGAAGTTGCTTCTTGTCTTTTAGTGTATCTGGACATTCCTGTATTTTTTCTACAATATGATTCTGTAGGATGATTCCAGATTCATCGATCTCAATTCCGAGGAATTCAATTTGTCTTGTTGCAATTACTGCATTCTTCTCCGAAAGCACTAATCATTCCTTGTGACAAACATCTGAAAATATTTCCAAATGTTTGAGATGCTCCTTCATGTTCTTTGATGCTATCAGAATATCATCGATATACACGAACATGAAACTGAAATAATCTTTGAAGAGATTATCCATCTTCCTTTGATATATTTGGGGTGCATTAGCCAATCTCATAGGCATTACGTTCCAAATATAATGTCCTTGTGGTGTGGAGAAAGCTGTGAATTTCTTGCTTTCTTCATCCATCTTAATCTGGTAAAATCCAGATTTGCAATCGAACTTCGAGAATATCTTGGCACCTTTGATGCAGTTAACCAGATGTTCTCTGCTTGGGATATAGTATCCGTCGAACTCCAAAATGTTATTAATCCCTTTGTAATTAATAACAAGTATTGCTTTCCTCTTTGATTTCTCCATGGTTTCGACTAAGAATCCTGGGTCATTGTATGGAGAAAATCCTGGTGAAATCAACTTAAGGTCAAGATGTTCCTTAAGTATCTTCTGCATATCCTCACGATCTTCCTGGTTCATAAGGATTGGTTTGAATCTCACGAACTCATACTTCTTTCCTGGCTTAACCTTTAAGGATGCTTTGAGCTCGTTCTTGTCCCACCATGCCAAAAGATCTTCATTGTAATTCCTTTGGATCTTCTTCTTGATATCCTCGAGTGATATTTGTTCCTCTAGGGTCACATCACTCTGCGGACTCTCCATTAGGCTCAACATTAATTCTGCAATAACCTCTGGAGTAACTCGTTCTTCTCCTTGCACTCTGAATGAATACAAGTTATAATCCCAAAGTTTCTTATCCTTTCGAGAACCGAATTGTCTATAGGATAATAAAGCTTCACCAAATTTCCTTCGATCCGCCGTTTTTGGATTTCGGAGTTTGGCTTCATCACCACGCTTGCTGCGAAAATTAATAGGCATTTTTTTGTAAAATGCTTCCCGCAGTCTCTGGACAATGATCTTATGATCACATAATGTTGTGAAAATAAGTCTTCTTGTCTCATTTTCCTGTGTAAATCTCTTGAATGTTTGTAGGAAATTGTTTCCTAGCAATACATCTGCTCCTGTATCATGGAAATAGATTGGTGGCGTCTTCACTTTGTACCATGGGGTACCGCTTGCGCCTCCGATCATGATTTCTGCTTGTTTAATTCCTCTGTTCAGAATAAGAAGTCTTTTAGAGAAATCTCTTCATGCAATAGCTGGTAAATCTTCTCCAATTTCTTTAGGAAAAATATCCGGCTTTGCAGTACATATTCCGGCACCTGAATCAATATAGGCGGCGAAATACTCGACCTTGTATTTAGCATATAACATTCCGATAGAAATGTATATGGAAAATGGACTAGTGGTCATCTGATTCTATATCTTTTATCAGCCACTGTGAACTCCATTCTTTCTTGTAATCTTTCCCAAGGTTTATGATCCTCGAGAAATTCAATTCCCAGTATTAATTGTTCTGGAATTTTCTCTGCAACTCCTGTGATAGTAAGCTCAATTTCACCTATCTTCAGGCTTCCTTGATACCTTCCCACCATTGGTTGTTGGAGATAATATAGAACATCACAAGAAAAAATATTATCCTTTTGAGATCTTAGATGTATCCGGAAGTATCTCGCTCCATTCTGGTACTTCATCAGTAATCATGATTCTGATGGACATTTTCATGGACTGCTTCTTGGCGATTCATCAAATCGACATATATTATCTGGTTTACTGTTAAGAAACTCAAATAATATGTCGCTTTCTTTTGACAGTGTCTCAAGATTTCCCTGTCGGCTCCTGCACGTTCTTTTTCATCATATTGGTTTGGCCAATATGTTATCTTGTCTTGGTGATCTTGTGCGTATATCGTCAAAATTTGACGATATGTCCTGTAAGGTGTACATCTTGGACAATTGTCCAGATCCATATACTCGGAGTAATTTCTCCTCACCAATTATTAATTACATAAATATAATAAATTTAACTAAAAGTTCTTAATAAACCTAGGCTCTGATACCATTTTTTACGGCCCCTAAAACCTTTAAAAACCATTAATTTGCCTTTAACCTTGTATAAGGGGTATTTTGGGATTTTATCAAATAAAAAGACTATTTTTGAAACTTTTGAATAAGTGATGCTAAAGTTGAACACGGGCTTTAAAATTAGGCCATTTCTAATATTTTCCCAAAAAACATGTGGTGATGGGGGATGCAATAAATTCAAATGGCATGGGGAAAATCAAAATCAGACAGTAGTATTTGACTACGTATATGTAAAAGATAATGCTAAAAAAATAATTTTTTCATATTCCGACATAACAAAAATGAGTACTCAAAAAAGAAAAATAATATTTATTTATTTATATATATTTATATCAACGCCACTGGGTTAATTCGATTTGGTCGTACTTCTCCTCGGATGAGGAATGATGTTCCCCACCCCTTCACTTTCTAGCATTTTCATTCATGTTGCTTTGTATTTTTATGAACTTTTGTAAAACTCTCTTGCACTAATGAGATTTGCGTGTTTTCTTGAAAGGATTAAAATTGCAAGTTGATAATGACTTGTGGATGGTCATGATATTGATGGAGTATTTGATGGTAAAAATACTCTTATATGGCATTGTTTGATAATTGGTATGAAGTACTTAATGGTAAAAGTGCTTCTTTTAATGCTTTGATAATTATGCTTAGATGGATATGTTGGGACATTTGATATATCATACATGTATTGTTTAAGGCATGACTTGTATCACTTGATGGATGCTCTAATTTTTGGCATTTGTAATGCCTTGATCTTTTTGGCTTATATTATCTCAATTGGGTTGAACCCTTGAGAATCTCTTTGTTGAGCCTCTTATTTGATGAACAATTGTTGCATATGATCTTATTGAGCTTTGAAATGAGGATGATTGATGATGTTATGAAAATTTTTGGCTTGAAACATTTACAAGGGCTATATACAACCTCTTTTATTTTTTACGCACACAAGGTGTTCGATGAAATGTCACAATGAAATTTTAAACTTCTACATGAGTCTCTTGCTTCCAAATGTCTTAAAAAAATCTTTTTGAGATCATTTTTTTTGCTAACAAATGAGCTTATGGATTTCTTATAATACATTTCTCCAATTTTTCCTTGGATTTTTTTAAAAAAACTTAAGTTGCTCAACGGTTGATAAACCGTCCCTTTGGTGCACTTTGATGTCATTATATGAGCTTTCTATCATCCTAACATTCTTTTTGATGATTCCAAAGGGGGAGAAACATGATATTGGCTCATTAGCTCAAAGAAGCTAATAAAAGCTTGTCATAAAAGCTATAAGCTATGGCTCATAAAAGCCATAAGTTGTGATTCTTTTTTAGTCCAATTGTTGCTTGATGGACTTATATAATTGTTTAATGATGTTTTGTGACAGGGGGAGCTTATAAGCTCTTGAACAAATTGTAAAAGCTAAGTTTTTAGCTTATGGAAAATTGCTTTTACATTATTCTTGATATGCTTGTTGATAGGGGGAGCTTGTGCTTATTATTGAATATATTTACTCCCTACTTGGTTGCTTCAATATTTTTGGAAATTTTGGTTGCTTCCAAACGGTCAAATATTTTTTACCGGAAAATCATTTCTAAAAATTGTTCTCTTAGTTTGTGTAAAAAATTGTTTTGGTTTGCAATCATCAAAAAGGGGGAGATTGTTTGGTACATGTTTTTATCTTAATTTTGATGATTTTATTTTGTCACCAAAACAATGTCTTTAAAGGTTGTCCAAATACTCCTAAATGATTTAAAATGGTTTTAATATTTTCCGGAGTATTTCCTCAAGTTTATTTTCGATAATATTGGACAACACTTTTAATGATTTTATGTCAATGGGTTTTTACGTCTAAACAAGGTTCTTAAATGTTGTCTAAATACTTCCGAGTGGTTTAAAAAGTTTTTACTAAATTTTCGAGTATTTCTTGGGTTTTATTTTCGACAAAAATTGGACAACATTTGCCTCGTAGTCGACCTTCCGCCCTATAGGCAACCCGTACTGAAAGAGTACGTTTGAAACAGAAAATGAACCGAGGAGAAATAGACAGGTCGGCCGTGCGCCCAGGGGGTCGACCGGTCCGCCGACCGACCGACACCCTGTCGGCCGACCCTGACTGCTTGCTCCCTTCCGAACTTCGACCTTGCATTTTTTCGTTAGGGGGGACCGTTGAGACAGAGGGTCGGCCGGTCGAAGCCTATGTCAACCGGTCGCCTGTGATTTTTTCATAGTGTTCTTCAAATCTCTTATTTACGTGCGGCCGTCCGCCTGCTTTGCTGGCAAAAAAAATATGACCGTTTGACAAACAGACACATTTCCTTAAATTGTGGGATTGATTTCTAACACTATATTCTTGATTTTTAATTGTATTTTTCTGTAGATTTTCAATCCCCAAGAGAGCCTATGCTTGATCAATCATCTCCTATAAATAGAGGAAGTTTTGGAGCAACCAAAACAACAATTGAGAAACAACACAAAGAAGATACACTTCAAGCAAATACTTGGTATTTCATTGTTATTATTCTTGTTGTAAATTTGCCTAGCTTATCACTTTCACATCCTTGGCGGTCTAGGCTATTCTTGATTACACTTTGCACTCGAATTGTAATATTCATTATTGAGTTGTAATCTTGATTTTTGGTTATCATTCAACACAAGATATCTTTGTGAGTGTTCTCGTGGTAAGAACACACTTGGATGATCTAGGTGATAGGTGCAAGAAGATTGTGGTGATCTTCTTATTGAGGTGTTGAAGAATTTGGTATTCTTCAAGGTTGAAGATTGTGGTAATCTTCACAAGGTGCCGCTGAAGGAAGATTGTGGTGATCTTCAAAGGAGATTGTGGTAATCTCCAAAGGTGTTGTTGAAGAAGAGTGTGGTGCTCTTCAAGGTGTTGTAAGTTGAATTTGTATTAATTTTGGTAATTAATAAAATTATTTTTCTTTTTGAAATCCATCCCTGATATCTTTGGGGTGGTAGTAGATTAGGCCCTGGTGGGTTGAACTACTATAAATCGACGCGTGTTGTTTACATTCCGCACCTTTATTATTGTGTTTGAGCATTTGGTTCGAAAAAGAGGGCGAATTCGAAAAGATGGAGATAATCTATTCACCCCTCATCTAGATTATCGTAGCCGCTTGGACTTACATATACTACATATTTAATTTTTGTATACTGCATAGATAGCTTCTAGACGATGTATATGTAGTTGATTTTTGTTGCAATGTTGAAACTATGCAACATCTTGCCATTATCACGAAAGAGAGGGACCAAGAGAGACTGCCTAACTGAGAATCGGGCTCCGGTAAAAGAAAAAAGAGAAAAAGAACTTCTGGTAGCCTACCTTATCGTTCTTCTATGCTTGGATGAGAGACGATCCAAATATAGTCAACTAGCTAAGTACTACTGTCAGCCGCATAGTTATTTATGTAGTGTTCCCAAAAAATTTATGCACCATCTCCAACGCTAAAATTTACAGATTACAGTATATAGAGTCGAAGTTGAATATATACCAGTTTTGAGTTTTTCATGGCTGTCAACTTCTTCTATGTTATCCATGGGAGTATCTTGTGGAAGTATTAATGTTTCTTCGCTATGAACAATAGTCATCTGCTTCTTCACAATTTTTTTTCCTATAAAATCTGCAGAACTGCATTAATGGCGTGTAGAGAGAGATAAATTTGTGATTGTATGATTTATGGCCTCTTTGTAGAGATTGAGATCAATGTAACAAATCATGTGTCTTGATCCCTTTCCATATTTTGTAACTGTTTTTTGTTGTATTTAGATTACAATTTAACGGTATTTTTACATTGCTTCTCTTTTGGTGATTAAATTAAATATCTAATGTTAGTTTAATTCATTTAAAGACAACCCTCTATTATTATATGGGAATAATTGAGACCAATCCCTACACTCTCACCGCAAATAATGGTTTTATTAGATCCAACTCGTACATGTATATTTGTATTTCTTTATTCTTCTTGACTTTTTTGCCCATGGCATCTCCATCAATAGAGAGACTACTTGCCCCTCTTTTGATCATGAAGCCACAAACTACCAATCCAACACCACTTTTGTGCTATAATGAAGCCAAAAGTTTTAATGCCAAAAAAAATACACAACACTTTCATCTCCTTCTTAAAAGTGCCTTTTCCTTATGAAATTGTTTTGTCAATTTAAGTCCAATAAAGGGCCCCCTACCTTATGGTGTGACAGTTTTGAATATGGGTGGAGGCTGCTATTTAAGTGTGTGTTGGAAAAATAAAAAGGAAGAAGAATAATGAAATTAGTGGCTTTGGGTTTTGGGTGCAACAGCATGAACACAAAGTACAAACCAACTTTAATAAAAGTGGAAAATAGCATATCCACGAGTATGATTCTAATTTCTACATGGACTAAAGCTATTGGACAGTGACTTTTGTCAGTTTTTTTTATATATTTTTTATGTTTTGAGTGTGACACTTTGATTGTAATTGCTCTACACTTTGTTGGCTGGCTTGATTTGCTTGGTTGGTGGATACTACCAATTCTTGCTTTCATAACCTTTTCCTTTTCTTCCTATTTTGCCCCCTTTTTATGGGGGTGTTCTATTGTTATATTAGTGTAAATAGAGGTAGAATATGGTTTTTATATAAAGGTTATAAAATTTAAATTTATAACAATAAATTTATTGAACTTATATGAATAATATTATGATGCAATAGTTTTCAAATTCTTAAACTATTGTTTTCAATAATTTTTTAAGTTGTAGTGAGTTTTATATCGTTATGATTGAGTCTTCCGTCATTCCCTCAAATTTTTCGTCTCAAATTTAAACTATTCCATTCACATGCAACTACGGAAATCAGAGAAAAAATATGTTTTAGATTTTGTTGGTAAATATTTATCTTACCTACAAGGCTACAACGATTTTTTATCTACACTTTACAATTATCTTGATATTTACCTACATATTTTTCTGTAGGTAAATTAGTTTTTCCTGGTAGTGTGAATTGACTAAAATATCAATATATCAATTGAGTAGCACACGAGAATATCTTGCTAAATAATTCAACTTATTTCATCAAAATAAGAATTTAGTGGTAAAGTGCATCATCTTGAAAATACTTTAAATAGTTAAATGTACATTTGTTAACAGATAGGGTAACAAATTAAGACATGCTCAAAGTATTTTGTCGAAAAAAGAAGTCCGTAAATATTTGAACACATATTACAAATTATAAGGCTCGCTTAAACATGTGCCTATCGCATAAGAAATGTTTTTGGATTGTTTATTATTATTTTGATATTGTTTTTGTTTTTGTTTTTATCTTATGCTTTGCCTTTTGTTTTTTATTTCTTACTTTTTGGAATTGGTTAAAAGTTTTTTGTGTATGACAGTATGAGGATGTCAAATTGTTAGAAGTAGACATCCCAATATTGTATAAAAACAATGTCGACCTCGTGGAGATTATATTATTCAGGAACGTACCATGATACCTTAAAAATGAAAATTATAAATTTCTTTTCTCCCTCTGTAATTTCGGTTGTATTCATATGATTTGTCAGAAAATAAAAAATTATTAAGTGGGAAGTTGTTTGAGTTTTTGTAATGTTATCTGATACAACTTTTTGCGGGTTAGCAAAACCAAAATATGAAACCATCAAATTAGGTATTGTTTTTTGAACTAAAATTATGTATTTTTTAAGAGAACTTTTTGGGAATCGACGTATTTAATGTCATTTCGTCATTGTTTTCTCTATAATAACTGACTCACGTGTATAAAGATAGTATTTACCTAGATTATCTATGCTACACCGGTGTCTACCACATTTGGTGGATGAATACCGACACATGTCCTATTATTTATATGGATGAATGACAAATATTTAATCTGATGAGTAGTGAGACACTTGTTATTCATCCACTCATCAAGTGTATGTACACTTGGTGTAATATCTACAAGACCGTTTTTCAGTCAGTTTATGTTGCAAAATAATTTTTGGATCACAAACTACAAACATAATAATTGTTTCATATTTCGTTAGAAACAATTATTTTCAAAGATAAGTTGCCTACGCAAATGAAAAGTGCATTCTACCAAGTACAAGTGTAATCAAATTTAAGCCAAAACAAACACAAAAAGTTTTCCTTTTTTTTTTCTTTTTGAAAAAAGGAAGAAGAAGTTAAGAAAAAGAAAGAAGAAAGAGAGAAAACTCTTGGGTATATTTTAACCGAGGAAAGCTAAGCCCATTAATGGAGCTTTGTGGGTTTTTAAAATCTAAAAAATATAGCCCAACAGTCACGATAAATATACAAGTCACTGATGGCCCACTAAGAAGTGCTAAAAATATAAGCTTCCAAACAGTCCAAAGTGAGCATAGACCAGCCCAACTTATTATTTAATAAAATGCCAAAAATATGGAACGGCAGTATATAACGCACTTAACTTCGTCTGGCGCAGCCAACAAATCTTAATTGAGTAACTGCTTGCACGATTATTAGAAAAAGAAGTAACGACCAAGAATTCAGATTATCTCCAAATCTGCAGATCTAACGAAGAAAATACAAATTCGTCCAACTCAAGCCAAAACTCTTCATATGATCAAATAAAAACACTTACACAAGAAATGAGAGAAGAAAACTTTCTTTCACAAAGAGAGAAGAGGCATAGGCCTTGTATGGTTGTATTTTCAAAAGTATTTTTCCACTTTCCAACTATTCCGGAAAATTGGTTAATATTTATTTTAGGAAATTTTAACTAGAAATAAAGTCATTTTCAGTTTTAACTTTTTTTTATGGAAATATTTTTTTTGAAAACACAATCAAACAAATTTTCATCTCAAATATGCAAATCTATGTGAAAATTGTTAGTCCAAGTAGCTACGATAATCTAGAGGGGGATGAATAGATTATGCCGATTTTTCGCAATTAGCCCTCTTTTTCGAATGATCAATCAAAGACAGGAATAAATGTGCGGAAATTAAACAACACGCCTCGATTTATAGAGGTTCAACCCACCTAGGGCCTAGTCCTCTACCACCCCAGTATCTCCGGGATGGATTTCAAAAAGGCAAAAAGATTTTAGTAATAATTACCAAAATTATTACAACATCACCTTTGAAGATTACCACAATCTTTTAACACCACCTCTTTGGAGATTACCACAATCTCCCTTGAAGATTACCACAATCTTCAACGGCACCTTGTGAAGATTACCACAATCTTCAACCTTGAAGAATACCAAATTCTTCAACACCTCAAAGTGCATCAAACTCTTCAATAAGAAGATTATCACAATCTTCTTGCACCTAACACCTAGATCATCCAAGTGTGTTCTTACTACAAGAACACTCACAAGGATATCTTGTGTTGAATAATGAACCAAAAAACTCAAGATTACAATTCGATAATGAATAATACAATTTCGAGTGCAAGTGTAATCAAGAATCAAGCCTAGACCTCAAGATGTGAAAGTGAAATACTTAGGCTATAAATATAACAAGAGTGTTGAATATGAAAACTTAGAAATTTGCAAATTTCTTGTTGTGTATTTGCTTGTGTTGTTGTATTGTTTGCTTCAAATATTCCTCTATTTATAGGAGAGTCTTCAAGATTGGATCTCCAACATAGGCTCCTCAATCTTCACTTTTGTCTACAAAAAAAGATCACAAGATGTAGAAATAATGTACAAAATTGATAAAGTAAATCTTCTTTGATAATGGTTGTCCAACAAATTTGAATTTTCTTTGTCAAAAGAACATAGGTCGACCGTCGCGTAGAGATAGAAATTTGAAAATAGATCGCACTATTTTACACAGGGGGACCGGTCGGTCCGCCCCCTGTTGGACCGGTTGCCCTCATCACTTTTTAATACAAAAATGATTCTGTAGTTGGGCAAAGTTGCAGGCACCGGTCGACCGACCTGCCCATTTTTATCCCCTGTTTTGTTTCTGTTTCAAGTTTCGACTTCAGGTATGGGATGCCCTCTAGGGCGACCGGTTGACCTCAAAACAGAAGTGTTGTCCGATTTTTGACAAAAATAAACTTCAAAAATACTCCAAAAAATTACTAAAAATATTTTAAATCAACTGGAAGTATTTGGACAACATTTAGGGACATTGTTTTGGTGTAAAAACTCATTTAAACAAAATCATCAAAATCTTGATAAAAACATTTATCTAACAATCTCTCCCTTTTTGATGATTACAAACCAAAACATTTTAGGAGATCGATTTTAAAAACAAAACACATTTTCTGGTCTAACATCAATCCATAACACGCAACATTTTTCATAAGTACAGACACTAGGATAGGAGCAAATATATTTCAAAAATATTTTTGCACAAGCTCCCCCTATTAATATGCACATCAAGAACAAATATAAAAGCAACTAACTAAAAGCTAAAAGCTTAGCTTTTACAAAATAAGCTTGAATTATTTGAGCTTAGAAGCTCCCCCTGTCACTAAGACATCATTAGTCTAGCATAAAAGTTTATAATACATCAAATGGACTAAGTATCATTCACAGCTTTTGGCTTTTAAGAGCCTTAGCTTATAGTTTTTCTTGCGAGCTTATTTTCGCTTCTTTAAGCGTATGCGCGTTTTTCCTGTTTCCCCCCTTTGGAATCATCAAAAAGAATGTTAGCACGATAAAAATATCATACAATTATATCAAAGTGCGCAATTTAATCTATTTACCGAGCATTTTGAAAATTTAAGCTTAAATTCCAAATAAAAAGGAAAAACTTGCTCATTTGATTTGCAAAAGCTCATTTGATTGATAAAACATGATCTCTATAAACTTATAAGACTTTTCAAATCAAGAGAATCATGTAAGTGATGAAATTTTCATAGAAACATTTTGTCGAACACTTGGCGTGCGTCGAATAAAACAAGAGGTATATAACGCCTTTGTAAGTCATTTAAGCCAAAAAAATTCATCACCAAATGCAATATAACAACATTCATCCATCAACAATCATCATATACATTATACTAATGCATGAATTTCATCAAAATAGTAAGATATAAGCATATTCTCAAGGGTTCAACCCAATTGAGATTAAAAGGAGAAATTCTTACCAATTGATCGAAGAAGTCGGATGATATGGATGAAATAGAAGTTACATAAACTCAAAAATATAGATTTTATAAGAAGAAAATCATTTTGAGTGAAAAATGTGAATGAGTTCGATTTTGGAAGAAAATAGCCAAAATGACGAAATGAAGGACAAAACCAATTTTATCCCTGAAATCACGTAGGGCGACCGGTGCCTGCAACTGGTCGACCGGTCGACCGGTCGACCTCTCTGTCGACCGATACCTGAACACCAGTTTTGTTTCAGTCCGAATTTTGCACAAAAAATCCGATTTTGACCCCTAAGTTTTAAAAACATGCAAATAGCAATCATATATCTCATTTAATATACATTATGCCTAAACAAGCTCGAAATGAGGTAAAAGACTCGGCGGTTAACGATTAGAAATAAATGTCCACAAGTTAACTTTGAGACGAAAATAAACACATCTCAAATTTTTATTTAAGAAACGCAATCCCTTAAAAATGTAGAATCTCAATGTATTTAGTTCGATTATGAAGAACCGAATTTTGAAAAATTATATTCACCGGACTTGTTATCCCGAAAAATATTTAACGTTTTAAAATTTTTTATAAAACAAGCTATAAGAAGAAGTGCCTTTCAAATATTTGAAAATTTCTTTTAAAGACACTCTAATGAGATTCGTTGTGATAGTTTTGAAATCGAGCATATAGGCATAAGGCATTAAGAATTTTCGAGTCTATAAGAATAATGAAAGTTGATAAACATACCTCGAATTTATTTGTCAACCAATATGTCTTTCGCAATCTGGACACTTTATAACGTAGATGGCAATGGATAAGTCTACGATCATTTGTTCCTTAATACCAAAATATTTTCTGCAAAAACTTGACAAAATATCTTGCACAAGAGCATAGTAATATCGAATAATATACACAATATTTAACAACATAGAAGTTGAACAAGTAACACATACTATGCTTTTTAAGGAATCAACAAAAGTTTGATAACACAAGTGCTTATTGAAAATTCATATAAGGCCTCTTTTGAAATTTGAAAATCCGAGAATATAAAACTGAGACCTCATTTTTAAGAAATAATTTTATAAAGAATTTTGACAATCAATACAAAAATTAAAGACATGAAAATGTGCAATAATTTTAAAAAGACAATATATATTTCAAGAAGAGGATAAGAGTTACCAATTTCGCCATTGCCAATGATTGTATATTTCTCATTGTTGATTATACCTTCTTCTTGAAAAATAATTTTGTTGATAATATCTCTTCGTTCGATCATATGGCGCGATCGTTTGTTGTCTATATGACAATTTAAAACTCCTTTGATTTTTATTGCGCCGAGTACCTAACATAAAATTTTCTTGTGGTACCCTCAAGTGTTTGGGTCCTTTGGGATTAACATTTAGACTTTTAGGTCTCCAATAATTAGAACTATTTTTAACCCGACAAGTATTAGTCGTGTGACCAATTTTACCACAATAGAAGCAAGTAATAGTTCTAGAAGCATAATGACCAGCATGCATAGAGACTTGGTTCTTTTTCTTAACATTAATAACATTAGGCTTATAACCAAGTCCTAGTTTCAAATGATCGCAACGTTGAACATCAAGAATTTTGGTCATTTTATCGGTACTCAAGTTAAACTTCAACATATCCTTTTTCATGCAATCGATATCCTTAACTAGAGTAATATTTTCTTCTTCAAGAATTCTAACCTTACCAAGTACAATATTATGAGCACTAGTAAGAGATTCATAAGAAGCATGTAAACTATCATTTTTATTTTTCATGGTGTTGAATTCCTTTTTCAAATTCTTATATTTAAAAAGCAAGCTTTGGAATTCATTTTGAAGCTCATCAAAATCATTTTGCAATTCATCATAATCATCATGCAATTCATTACTAAAAAGTAGAGGATTAGAGCGTGCCTCATTTTCTTCTTCTTCGATTCCCATTAGACATTGCTCAAACTTCTTCATCATCGGAAGTTGTAAGCTCATCTCAAGTTGTTATAAAATCCGGTTGAGAGGTGGATGCTTTTGAATTACTCCTTTCATTTGCATATGCTTCATAGATGATAAGATTTCCAATAAGCTCATCAAAATTTAGAGTTTCTAAATTTTGAGCTTCCATGATAGCCGTCACCTTTTCGGACCAAGAGCCGGGAAGAATATTTAAAACTTTGGTAACTTCATCTTCTTCCGAAATGACTTTTCTGAGTGCCCACAAATAATTTACAATGTTGTCGAGCCTTTCAACCATTTTTGAAATCCCTTCACCCACGAGCATTGTGAAATTTTCAAAATCTTTAACAAGCATTGTTTTTCTAGCTTGTTTAACTTTCTTGGTGCCTTCATAAATAACTTCCAATTTTTCCCAAACATCATGGGCGGATCGAAGCCTCTAATACGATTATATTCCGTAGCGGTAAAAGAACAATGAAGAATGTTAAGAGTTTTACCGTTTAAGGAGAATATTTTCTTGTCTTCATCATCAAACTCCTTGAGTGCCTTGGGAATTTGAGTCGCGTCTTCCTTTTTCTTCATCGGGATGGATACTCCATTTATGACCGTGTTCTAACTATCAAACTCGCAACCTTATAAGAAGCATTCCATTCGATCCTTCCAAAATGCATAATTGTTGGAGTAGAAAAGAGGCGGTCTATTGAATGAAGCGCCGGTTGGTAGATAGCTCTCGTTCGTAGCCATGGATCTTTCTTCTTTACTCGGAATGAGCTAGTCAAAGAGTTTGGCTCTGATACCACTTGTTAGTCCAAGTGGCTATGATAATCTAGAGGGGGCGAATAGATTAGCCGATTTTTTGCAATTAGCCCTCTTTTTCGAATGATCAATCAAAGACAAGAATAAAGGTGCGAAAATTAAACAACACGCCTCGATTTATAGAGGTTCAACCCACCTAGAGCCTAGTCCTCTACCACCCAATATCTCCGGGAAGAATTTCAAAAAGAAAAAAAAAGATTTTATTAATAATTACCAAAATTATTACAACATCACCTTTGAAGATTACCACAATCTTTTAACACCACCTCTTTGGAAATTACCACAATCTCCCTTGAAGATTACCACAATCTTCAACGACACCTTGTGAAGATTACCACAATCTTCAACCTTGAAGAATACCAAATTCTTCAACACCTCAAAGAGCACCAAACTCTTCAATAAGAAGATTACCGCAATCTTCTTGCACCTAACACCTAGATTATCCAAGTGTGTTCTTACCACTAGAACACTCATAAGGATATCTTGTATTGAATGATGAACCCAAAAACTCAAGATTACAACTCGATAATGAATAAATATAGTTTTGAGTGCAAGTGTAATCAAGAATCAAGCCTAGACCTCAAGATGTGGAAGTGGAATACTTAGGCTATAAATACAACAAGAGTGTTGAATATGAAAGCTTAGAAATTTGCATATTTCTTGTTTTGTATTTGCTTGTGTTGTTGTATTGTTTGCTTCAAATATTCTTCTATTTATAGGAGAGTCTTCAAGATTGAATCTCCAACATAGGCTCCTCCATATTCACTTTTGTCTACAAAAAGAAGATCACAAGATGTAGAAATAATGTACAAAATTGATAAAGTAAATCTTGCTGATAATGGTTGTCCAACGGTTTGAATTTTGCTGTCAAAGAACATAGGTCGACCGGTTAGAGATAGAAATTTGAAAATAGATCGCACTATTTTACACAGTCGACCCTGTTGGACCAGGTTGTCCTCATCACTTTTAATACGAAATGATTCTCAGAGTTGGGCAAAGTTGCACCGTCGACCGCCCATTTTTATCCCCGCTTTTGTTTCTGTTTCAAGTTTCGACTTTCGGTATGGGATGCCCTCTAGGGCAACCGGTTGTCAAAACAGAAGTGTTGTCCGATTTTTGACAAAAAAAAACTTCAAGAAATACTCCAAAAAATTAGTAAAAATATTTTAAATCAATTGAGAGTATTTGGACAACATTTAGGGACATTATTTTGGTGTAAAAACTCATTTAAACAAAATCATCAAATCTTGATAAAAACATTTATCTAACAAAAATACACCGCAATCACGCAAACCTATGTCAAAAATATATTTAAAAAACTATAACCAAACATATTTCATTTCCAAACAAATTCGAGACAACAAACTAAACATATTCCCAATTCTCACACAAAATCAATAAAGTTTGAAAATTCATTTTCCAATACTAGAAACTGGAAATTGGACTTGAAAATACATCCATACAATGCCATACTTTCACAAAAGAGAAGAATTAATATTGCTCTCATAAGAGGGAAAAACATAAAAATAAAAATTAACAAGGAAAAAAAATGGAGGATGGAGAAGAAAGTGATAGGTTTGTAGGGGCTGGGGCTGTGATTTTGGGGTGAGAGAAGATATATAGACGGCTTGGGTTCCTATTGCTCTATTTTTATTTTTTTTTGCTTTTTCTGTTTTTTTTAGTTAAACGATGAAATTGAAGTCTTACTACTCACGTCAGGGTCATTGTAGAACTTTATTTGGTGTTCTAAGCCATAAAATTAGATAAGAATTATTCTAAATACATAATTTAGAAATTGCATCCAAATACAATCCATATTTTCCCATAGTTCATTATTATAAACAGAGAAAGAAAGACGTGTTTATTTACGGAGTCGATTGGGACATTGACGGGTAATTTAACAAAATATGGTGTTTGTGAGATTTTTTGGCAAAATTATAGTAGATTTGGGAATGTTTATGAAATTAAGTGACAAACTTTTGATACAGTTCGAGACATAGATTTTTTTATGGTTCGGTTCTGGGATTTAATCGAATGATTTTAATCTTTTTTTGCTAAAATTTCATAAATTAATTAATTAATTATTAAATAAAAAAATAAAAAAAAAACTAACCATACCGTATCGTTCCATCATAACCGAATCTCCGTCCCGAACCATCCCAAATTTTCGATACGGTTCGAGACATAGATTTTTGTATGGTTCGGTTCTGGAGATTTAATCGAATAATTTTAATTTTTTTGCTAAATTTCATAAATTAATTAATTAATTATTAAATAAAAAAAAACTAAACTAACTTTGGGCGCTAGTCAAACTAGCGCCCAAAACAAGCTAATAGCGCCCAATTGTCAGACACTATCGCTAATAGCGCCCACACTTAATTTTATCAACATTCCCAAATCTACTACAATTTTGCCAAAAAATCTCACAAACACCACATTCTGTTAAATTACCCGACATTGACTGTGGAAATGGAGGCATAATGGATCATAAGGTGGAAATAAAAATTCAAAGAAAATGGTGAAAAGTAAATTATAAATGTGATCAAAGACTTGGAGTTGATCACGGTCATGTGGACCATTGGCCATATAGCCATCAATGTTTTCGGTGAGCATGAGGACTTGGGTTATCATGACCACACATTGGTTTCCATTCTTTTGTTGTTGGTACTAGTAGAAAGGTTATTTATATAGAGTTAATTACAATAAACTTCTGAAATGCATTGTGATTATAAAAAAAGACAAAAACTTGCTTGAGATGGTCTTACGGATTTAGATCCGTGAGACGGAGCCCTTACATAAAGTTTTAAAGATTTTTTTTTTCAGATTTTTTTTTCTTAGGGTTTATATTTGTTTTTTTAGGGTTTATTTTGTTTCTTGGGTTTATTTTTAATTGATTTGGGTTTCTAGGATTTTTAGTTTTTTTTAGGGTTTATTTTTTATTTTTTGGGTTTATTTTTGTTTTTCGAGTTTATTCTTCATGGTTCATGTTTTCAGAGTTTATTTTTTGTTTCTTCATGGTTCATTATTATTTTTAAATTTATTTTCATGGTTCATGTTCTCAAGACGGAGCCCTTAGGAGGTCCGTCTCACGGATTTAGATCCGTGAGACCGTCTCACAAGAGACTTGCTCTTAAAAAAACAAGAGCTTAACTTTATACCAAATCTGATTTCATGTTAAATCATCAAGAAATATACTACAATATTGAATTAAAAGCATACACAACTCCATAGTTGACTTGTGTTTTCCTTAGGTTCTCCTCGGTTCAGTCTTCCAACATTAAACAAATTTTGTCTCTCTTACATTTTCCGAATAATGGAATATCGGAAACAACATATATTTATATTCAGATCGAGGACCATAATCTAACACTGTATTGTATTTTATTTTATTAATACTGTCAATCATAAAAAAACACACTATGACTTGTACACATAAAACCCATATAAATATTCAAAGATGTGTCTTTAGCCCAATACTTAATTTAATTAATAAATCACTTTATTCATGAGCTTTAACAACATTACTCATTAAACATACAATACAAATAAAATCTCAATGCAATGTTTAATACACAGGGAGGCCCTGGGGCAGTCGACGTGGTGTTGCGCACGCACAGGCCCCTTTAAATGAGGTCCTCATAGAGTTTTTATGTTTTCTTTTATATATATGTTAGTAGCTTGAATATGCTAAATAAAAGCAATGTGGTCGAGCGGCAGCATCTTGTTTTGGTAGATCGGAGGTCCAGACATCGAATTTTGGCTATATCATTGACCTTCGCCAGAACCTTTTTAACCTTCTCTTAACTTTTTCTTTATTTTATTATTATTTTGCTTCCTGCTTTTTTATTTTATTTTTCTTTTTGCTTCCCTTTTACTTAACTGTTTTTTTTATTTTATTTTCTTTTTTGCACAACCGAAAAATGCAGTTGAAGAATCAAATAGCTCATTTTAAACCTCATTCATTTGTCCATCCTCCATATTAGTAGTTTTTTTAATTGTAAATTATATTTAACGATTTTTTCTGTAATTTATTTTAACAAGACCAAAATATTAAAAAATTTCAGACAAGATCGAAATGTTAAAACTAGAGTATGATATTTTTGTTATTACATGTCTTATTTTACATATTAAATCAATGAAATTATATTTATACCATTGGTTTTGTTATTTTAAATTTTTTATATAAACACAAGGCCCTTTTCTACTTTCGTTCCAGCCCCTCAAAACCTAGGACCGGCTCTGTTAATACATGGGGGGTATAATGTTGAATGATAATTGATTTCTTTTTAATATAATTAGACTAAACCATATAGGGATAGTTTTTATGACTAGACCTAATAAATATCAATGAAGACATGAATGAAACTTTGGTGATATGCCGACGTGGTTGGAGTTCTCGTTCCCAGTAACTTTAGATTATGGGTTATTCAACGTGTCTCGTTTGTGTTCGTGAGTTGACAAATAATGTAACCTATTGAGTATT
This sequence comes from Rehmannia glutinosa, assembly GCA_016081115.2. Classification (NCBI taxonomy): domain Eukaryota; kingdom Viridiplantae; phylum Streptophyta; class Magnoliopsida; order Lamiales; family Orobanchaceae; genus Rehmannia; species Rehmannia glutinosa. The sequence goes on along the minus strand of JABTTQ020003102.1, from coordinate 25,983 downwards.
GAGGGATAAAGTTTTCATTAGACATTTAAATTAATAAACAATTTTTAATTGTTATGTAATTAATTTATATTTTAAAATAAACAACCGCACAACATAATAAAACTTGTGCGATTAATTACCATGCCACATGGATGAACAATTGATTAGCCCTTGGAAAAATTATTGCCAAAATTGGAAAAAGTGGGATCAAATTGACCATCACTTGCACCAAAAGCAAAGTGGGAAACCCCATTAGGATGTGCACGGAATATGGATGAGCCGATGAGGCATTGCCATTTTGCCAAAAAGCATTCTATCCGTCCATTTTTTCATATTATGAATGATCAAGATAGTAAAAATGTCAGCAATAGAATTTTTTTACTGCATTGAAATAATTATAACTATTTAAGAGAAAACAATTGACATATTACAGACAAATTAAAGTTCAATAACCTTTAAAAGTCACTTCATTGATAAATTCCTTCAAATCCATATCAATGATCGTAGCAGTATAAGTAATGATCAGATCTCATATTCCACTCAACATATGAATAACATGTGTCTACATGATAAATATGTCTTTATTGATTGTTTAAATATATTTACACATGCGCATTCATCTAAAGAAGTGAAATAGAAATTCGACTCCAATGGACAAAGGATTGATACTATTCCATTTATCATCTACAACATTTTATCTGAGCAGATCAATTTTGCACGTGGATGGGCTCCAAATGTCAAGTAGATATAAAAAAAAATCATTTCTTCGATATATTTTAGTTGAAAAAATATTTATTGTATGTAATAATATTATGTAATAAATAATATATTTTATCATTCCTTTCTTTTTAAAAAGGGATAATTACAAAAAGTATCCATGAGGTTTGACCTAATTACAAAAAAACAGCTAACTTTTAAAACTTACAAAAAGTACCCTTGAGGGTTTGATTTAGTGCAAAAATTAAGGGTAATAATCTGCAATGATTTTACAAATTTGAAGGGGGATTTTAAAATATATTTCAAACCTTAGGGGTACTTTTTGTAAGTTTTAAAGTTAACTGGGTTTTTTTGTAATTAGGTCAAACCTCAGGGGTACTTTTTGTAATTATCCCTTTTAAAAATACTGAGGCATCAAAGTTTGAAAGAGTCTGTCAATTAGTATATCATTCTAAATGCAAAAACTAAAGAAAGTCAAGTATCCCCATGCCGTTTGATTGAAAGTTGAAATCCCCCTTTTTTTTCCTAAATTCCTACTAAACAGTAGACAGCTTGAAATATATAGGCCACAAATTCCATGGACCATTATTCTTTTCATCCAGTTGCAACTTTCCTCAAGTTGATGAAAACCATCAGAATTAGGAATTGTGCCCTTTATAGGCTTTGCATATTTGGCAAAAAAATCAATAATTGTGAAATTCTAAAGGATTGCCTCTTTTGTTTTAAATTAATGATTTTCTTATTATATTGGATCAACAAATTTGAGTAAACAATTAAATAATATATTTATCGTACTATCTATCTATCTAGTATCTCTTAGAATTGAATAATATCGGTTGAAAAATTAAAGAATTAATATAATAAATCAATTAAATAATAATAAAATTTGACTTTTGTATTAAAAGGAAAGATCTTCTATTCTAAAATAGTGTTTCATCTCATATTTCACTGCATGAATGATTATCATATGTGTAAACATTACCATAGTAATTTCATGCTTACATTGTGGGTTTTTATATGGCAAATGATAACCATTAAAAAGCCACGTGGCAGTCATCCAAAAGGTGAAATATGAGATTAAATACAATCTTTTGAAATTGAAGATTCACCCGTTAGTGTTTTTGAGACAGAAGATTATATTATTTTATCCAAATTAGTAAACTTCCATTTAATACTATGATTCAAACATGAAAGACAGAAAAAAATAAAGAAATAAAAAATGAGATTAGTCAATTCATGCAATTACTACATTTAAAATGGCCCCATTTGGCATTACTCTGTAATAACTTCAGTAGTCCAAGATATTAGGCAGATACAGACACCCAATCTTCCCTTTGTCAGAAATATCTGAATTCATATCCACCATTTGAATCAAAGCCCTCTTCACACATGGGGTAAATTATCTAACTACAGCAAAATTCAAAATATATTGCTTAAATAAGGTGATTTTGAGAGGTTTTGTTATATTACACGTTGGCGCACATTTGATGTGCGCCAACATTAATATTTTTTTTTTTTTTGAAAATTCCGAATGACTGGCGCCGATGTGTTGTGCGCCAGCCATATTTAAATAAAAAAATAAATAAAAAAGACGGGCATTTTTCAGAGAACCTGGCTAGGGGTGTTCAATTAACCGACTTTTTTTTCGGTTAACTGTTAACCAAATCAATTTAGTTAATTTGGTCGGTAACGAATTATTTTGGTTCGGTGAATTGTTAAAGGTTTTGAAGAATTTCGGTTATCGGTTAATTCGGTTCAAAAATTCGAAATTAATTGAATTAACCGATTAAACCGAAATATTATGTTAAACAAATATTTTATATATAATTATATATAATATATATCTTTTTAATTATTTATTTATTTATTTATATCATATATTATATATAAAACATATAGTTTTTGTATTTTAAAGAAATTTTGTTAATTCGATTAATCGATCAATTAACCAAAACATAATTAAAAACATAATTATGTTTCGGTTAATTCAGTCGTTTAATCGAATTATCCGAAATTTCTTTAAAATACAAAAACTATATATCTTATATATAATATATGATATAAATAAATAAATAAATATAATTCACATAAATTTATTTAAAATAAAAATATAATTTTTATATATAATATATGATATAAATAAATAATAAATATGATATATATTATATATAATTATATATAAAATATATGTTTAACATAATATTTCGGTTAAATCGGTTAATTTGAATTTTTGAATCGAATTAACCGATAACCAAAATTCTTCAAAATCTTTAACCATTCACTCGAACCAAAAGTAATTCGATATCGAATTCCAAATTAACCGAATTGATTCGGTTAATCTTAACCAAAAAAAAAAAATCTAATTGAGCAACACCCCTAAAGTGCGCCCTCTCGAAAAATGCCCGTCTTTTTTATTTATTTTTTATTTAAATATGGCTGGCGCACAACACATCGGCGCCAGTCATTCGGAATTTTCGAAAAAAAAATATTAATGTTGGCGCACATCAAATGTGCGCCAACGTGTAATATAACAAAACCTCTCAAAATCACCTTATTTAAGCAATATGTTTTGAATTTTGTTGTAGTTAGACAATTTACCCTCACACATGCCCAAATTTAATCAAAATCCCTGCTAACAGATAACTCCATAATAAAATACTTGTTTCAAGAATATGAATAAAGAAAACATGTACAACCGTTGTCTATTATTCTTCATCATCCTCTTATCCAAAAGATCCTCTGGCGCTCATTATCAGTACGAAGCATGCGGGCCGAAAAATTGCGGCGCAGGCCCGAACATAAGCTTCCCATTTTACATCCCGGGCCTGCAAGAATCCTACTGTGGCTACCCTGGTTTTATGCTAAACTGTAGCCAAGAAGGCTTCCCAGTTCTTCACTTGCCCCAAAACGATTACGAGGTTGAAGAAATTTTCTACAAAAACCAATCGTTACGCGTCATAAACGGTGCCGTTTTAACATCAGATGTCAATAACTGTCTTTCTAGTATCAGAAACACGACGCTTCCTCTGGCCCGATTCGACTACGTTACTATCACGGGCCTCCATTTGTTCTCGGGCTGTGGAAATCCTCTGCCCGAGGAATTGGTAAGGTACAATGTTAGTTGTGACGGTTCTGAGGATTGGGTTTTGGCGTTGTACGATAAAGATGAGAACTTGGGACGTGCAATGGAAATTTGTGAGAGAAATGTTGTTGCACCAGTTGAGGAAGGGTATAATGGTAAAAATGGAAGGGTAAATAATATTGGAGAGGTGTTGAGAAGGGGATTCTTGCTGAATTGGACAGCTAGTGATTGCAGTGTGTGTGAAAATAGTGGTGGGCGTTGTGGATTTAATGAAAGTAATTACCATTTTAGGTGTTTTTGTCCTGACAGGCCTCATTCTAGGAGCTGCAAACCTGGTAAGTTTGTTTTAGTTTCTTCTATCAGATAAAATGTTCTTTATTTGATTTCTTGAGTATGTTGATTGATTACATTTGTGGAATATAATCTCTCTGATAAATTGTTTTGTAGTTTATGATGCTATCTTGGTTTGAACATTATAAATTTGACACAGAGAACTTGAGATTTGTTCTTGTAATTTGGCTTCATGTTGATAGATTAACTTGCCAAAACTTAATTGCAATTTTGGTCCTGTAAGTATAGGAGGGTTGACAAATTTAGTGTTGTAAGTATTTATGTAGCAATTTTTGTCTCGTGTAAGTTTTGGTTTCGTGCAGTTTTGGTCTCGAAAGGGTGGAATATTGAAGCATCCGTTCGAGACCAAAATTGTTCAAAATCAGAACTTATGAGACCAAAATTGCACAAGTATCAAAGGTTACAGAAGCAAAATTGGTCAAAAAACAATTTTTATGGGACTAAAATTGCTAATTGGAATAGTTACAGGACCAAATATGCCATCCCTTTTTACTTATAGTACCAGAATTGCAATAAAGCCTACAAAATGCCATCCATATTTTCAGTTGTGCTTAGTTGTTCAGATATGCTAGGTTACCAGTAGTAATCTTGGTATAGAAATTATTTCATCTGACGTAGACATGATATTCTCTGATTCTCATTGCATCATTGGTCAAGATTCTTACTGTTTCAGGCCAAAATATGTAACTTACTAGTCTAATTAGGTACCAGGAACAATGAAAATGTTCCTGTATATTTCAGGAGCCTGATTTGCTACTGTATCTTTTACTTATCGTGGTTACTGCTCCTTAAATAATGATTGATTACAAAATGTAGTGAAGATTTTAGCTTGGATTAATCTGAAATTCTTTCTTCATCAGCAAAAACAGCTAGTGTCTCCTTCTAGCTCAACAACATACATATAATATAATTCATCCTTTCTAACCTGATTAAACTTTGTTATGGTGAAGCGTATGCTATTCAGGATAAGATTTTGTGAGTGAAATTGTATGTGAACTATATGCTGAGACATTAGCCTTAGTCTAAGTAAATGTAGTCTTCTGCAAGCTCTTTCTTGAACACTAACACAATATATGTCTTCCCATTATGAACTGGTTGGTCTTTCTTTCCAGTAAAACAAGGTGGGACATTTTATTTTCATGTTTTCTTTAAGCAACCTTGATGATCTTATTTATCAACATGATAAAAGAGGAAAGCTTTAATAAACAAAAACAAATGGAATGAAAGCTACTTACTGTATTTCATTAATGGTTAGGAATGAGATAATGGAATACATCATTAGCATCTGCTCTATATAGAGCCCATAGAACATACTAGAATCTATCCTATTGACATGTGTATTACAATCATTTGATGATGAGGGAATATTGTCAGTACACAATTCTCAGCAATTGTAACAAACTGTACGAATGAGGAATATGCTGAAATGCTGAGAATTAAATTGTGGTGACTAGGATTAGATATTTGCTGAGTATTGAATTGGTGGCTAGGATTGGATATTTCTATTTCCATCAAACCTAGAAAAACTTTCAAACGACAAAGGAGTGTTTGTAAAAACTTCTGCTTATAAGGAGAAGTGATTTATTGTAGTAGAAGCTAAAAGTAATTGATCAAGACTCAGAAATTAGTAGTATTTTGCAAATGAAACCAGAACTAAAATCAGAAATTTAAAGCACTACTCCCCCTATTTTTAGATTCTGACTACATTAAACAGAATAAGTAGTATAGAAGTTTGACATTTGTAAATACTAATTATTACTTTTTTTCTAGCCAAAAGTTGACAATCACTTTTTTTTAGTGACGGCAAACACTCCCTAAAAACGGATTCATGCTAGAATTAGTCGCAGTAAGTGTTAACATAGGGGTGTCTTTTTGTGAATTTGATGCTTAAATGGAAATGTGTGTTTCTGCCTGTGACCAGGCCCATAGAAAACATAGCTATGATGATAAATCAGGTAAATTAACTAATTCAATTTTTTTTTTAGCACCATAGTTTTGTTCTTGCTAAGATATCTCAGACACATGCTAAATGGATAGATGTTAATCTCATTTGAAATCGAAGTTGCAACATTCAAATTGTTTTGTTTTGATTTTGTGTTCAAGTTGCAAGTATAGTCATAGGGCAAGAAATAGAGGGAACTTTTTAAGTACCCATTATGAATAGTGGGTATTCTTTTCTACCCATGTATTAGGCGAAAACTCTTTTCTACCCAATTTAACAAAAATGCCCCTCCTTTATTTTGAAGATTTTGAATTTTGAAACTGATGCAATTAATGTTTCCTTGAAAATCATGTACGCCTCCCCCCAATAAAATCGTATACTCATATCGTGCCTTATTTAAAATTGGGCACAAATATTAGGCACGATATATCTGCCTAATTTTAACTGAGGCACGATGTATCGTGCCTTATTTAAAATTGGGCATGAATATTAGGCACGATATCGTGTCTAATTTTTACTGAAGCACGGTATCGTGCCCTATTTAAAATTGGGCACGAATATTGGGCACGGTATCGTACCTAATTTTTACTGAGACACGATATGGTGCCCAATATAGGGCACGATTTATCGTGCCTAATTTTTACTGAGCACGATATCGTACCTAATTTTTACTGAGCACGATATCGTGCCTAATTTTTACTGAGACACGATATCGTGCCCAATATAGAGCACGATATATCGTGCTTAATTTTTACTGAGGCACGATATATCGTGCCTATATTGTGCACGATATATCGTGCCTATATTATGCACGATATCGTGCTTGTGCCCAATATAGGGCCGATATATCGTGCACAGTGCATCTTGATATTTTGTGAAGAAGAAGAAGAAGAAGAGAGAGAAAAAATGAAGAGCAAATGTGGAAGAATCGTATGTATGTATGTATTTAACAAGAGAGAGAAATACAACTTACCTACTTTAAATGCTTGCATTTAAAGCCTGAAGGGTATTGTGGTAAAAGAACCCCAAAAATGGGTAGAAAACATAGTTTTTTATTATACTCCCTCCTATTCAAAATAAGTGTCTTTTTAGGAAAAAATACACATATTAAGAATTGTGTTAAAATATCAAATATACCCTTAATTAATAATAAATGCTACTTTGGAATGTTAGTTGGGAAACAATAATTTTAAGGGTAATTTGGGAAATCTTTTTCTCATCAACCTTGAAATGTGAGAAGGACATTCTTTTTGGAAAAAATTCATGTGTCAAAAGGACACTTATCGTGAATAGGAGGGAGTACATGTCAAAAAAGTCTCTCTCATATTCTAAGCAATGTTGTAAAAATCGCTAGGCACTCGCTCGGCCCATCGGAGACAGACGCCTAGCGCCTAGCGGGACCTGAGCGGGATTAGCGGGATTAATCGAAAAAAAATCGTAAAGGCGAAGGGGGCCTAGCGCCTAGCCGGGATTAATCAGGCTAGCAGGGAATTTTTACAACAGAGAGATCCTAAGTGGGTAATTCCCACATTTTGCTCCAAGAAATAGCTCGCTCATTCACAAAAATCGATGTGGAATAAATTTTGGACAAGGAGAAAGTGGATTTGCACTCAAACGTCTTTGGAGGTGTCAAATAGGCTGTCGGGTCAAATATCCATTGACTTGCCACTTTTAGTACCCAACTTGGCCCATGCTTTTAAATACATGTAAAATATATCGGTCGATCGGCCATTTCGACCTCTCGGGCCAAATTGGCTTCCCCATTTTGGGCCTCTGAAATTGTAGTCCAATCCAGCCTTTTTTTAATCAAAGCAAACCGGTTTGGCTAGAGTCAATTTTGGCCCTACTTATTAAAATGAACGGGCTTCATTTTCTTAGGCAAAATAAGACTTTTTTTTTTCGGCCCGACCCATTAGGTCCAAAAAACCGGCCGGCCAGTCGGGCGCAATTTTTCCTTTGTATTTTTAGGGGATCGGGCCCAAAACAATGGATTAGTTCTTGTTTGGCCGACTTTTTTTTGCTTTGGTGCGTCCGGCAACTCTAATCATGACTAGGGGTGTTCATCGAATCGAATTCAATTCTTCGACTTTCTCGAATCGAATTAATCGAATGGACATTTTAAAACCTCAATTCGAAATTCGATCCTAATTCGATTAAATTCGAATCGAATTTTATCAAATTGGATTTGTCGATTTTCGAACCGAATTCGAGTCAATCCAAAAATCCAAATTTATCGATAAACCGTGCATTATTCGGATTCGGGGCCATATTTTTCGGATCCAAAAATCATATTTTCAAGCAAATTTTAATTTTTTTTAACAAAAAAATTCTATAATGAAATAAATCATAAGCAAAACCATATAAATAATCAAAATAATATTGTTATTTTAAAGATAAAAAAACACTAAAGAAGATCCTTGAAATTACAAATGAGATTGAATTGTAAAATTAGCTATGACCAGTATTCTACAAAGCACTAGGCGCTAGTCGGCGGCGAGCTGAGACCTTGCCGCCTGGGACGGGTTAGACATGGCCTAATCGAAAGAAAATCGTAGGCAGACAATGGAAGCCTAATGTCTAGGCGAGAACTAATTGGGGTTAGGCGGGAATTTTTAGAACAGTGGTTACGACCAATGCTATAATTCTACTGCAATAATTTTATTATAATAGCAATGTAAAGATAAATGTTATTTATACATCAACTAATAATATTATTTCTATTTGCATATGAAATATTGTATAATATTTAAAATATATTATATATAAATTAAATTTGAATTATAATTGAGCTCGAATTAGTACACGAATTCGAATTGAAATATGAATACGAATCGATATTCGAATCGAATTTACTCGAATTTCACCTCGAATTAGGATTTTCGAATAGAATTCGAAAAAAATTCCCCAATTCGTTATTCGATTCGAATATTCACATTCAAAATTCGAGTTGATTCGAAATTCGATTCGAAATTCAAAAATCCTAATTCGAAATTGAAATTCAAATTCGAGTCAAATCGAATTTCGGATTGATTCGAAAAATGAACACCCCTAACTGCAGCTGGTTATATAATACTTCTATAATTTAAATTTTGTGGTAATAAGCCAAATTGACCACTTAATTTTTCTGAAAATAAAAAATAGTCATGTGTTTTCGAAAACATATTTTTCAAGTATTTTGACTAAAAATTGACGGTCATAACTCTGGTAAGTTATTTGACAATTTTTAAAAAAATTGATGCGGTACATAACGCGGTGCTTGTCCCTAGAAATGAAAAAAAATGGTAAAGTGGACATTTAAACTATAAAATGGCTAAAATATATATTTGCTAAGAAGAAAAAGCCAAAAATCCACCGACTCTTGAATTTTTTCTCTCTGTAACGGTGGGTACTGGGTAATATGCAGCCTGGCTATCGGTTTTACTGAGAAATCATGCTGGAATTTACCCTTTATTTCTTTTCACCTTCGCTTCTCATTTTTCTTTCCATTGAAAGGGTGGGGCCTTGTGAACCAAATTTTCAACTAAAGTTGCTGTCATACAGACTGAGACAAGCCAACTTGGTTGGTGCCTAAAAGTTTTAGTTGAAAAATTACAATATAGTGCCTGAAATGGAAGAATTAGCCAAAAAAAGTATCCCGTTGTACTAAAAAAGAATTGTAAAGTAGTCTTTGTTAATATATTTTATGTTTATTTTATTTTTGAGAAGAAAATTATTAGCCTTGGAAGGGTCAAGTAGTCAAGTCTATTATCTACGTACTGTTAGTCAACTAGAAAGTGTGGAGTAGGAAATTTCGGCGTCTCTGTGTTCAGGATGACCACTTCAAAGGCCTACTGTATATACCACAGAAAATCACCCAAAAAAATTTGGAAAAATAAAAATATGGTGATATTTTGCAAGAGTAGTTTCTAAAAGTCTCCCATACAAAGATTTGTCCAGTCAACTGGCGTGTTTGATAGAGCAATGACTTTATTGGGTTGCAGCTAAGAAAATTAAACTCAAACCAAATAAAAGAAAACAAAGAAGAAGCGAAAACTGCAAAAACTCGCTTCATTTCATTTCTTGTTTTCGATTATATATAGTTTGTTGAGGGAAAATCATTAAATTAATGGCACTTGCCCAGAATTTATTATTATTTTTCCTATTTCATCTTCTTCTTCTACTCGATTTAGTTGATTCGAGATGCCCAGGATCCTTCCAGTGTGGGAATTTGGGAACCCTAGAATTCCCACTCTCCGATCGCAACGGATGCGGGTTGTTCTTGGTCGAAGATTGTAATTCTGGAAACCCTAGAATTCAGTTCGGAGCTGATGGGCCTTGGTATAATATTATTCAGAAGATGTCAACAAATAAATTCTTAATTCTCGACCAAATTCTTCACGAACAACTGAGCGCACACTTTTGTTTTGGTCTTAGAAATCTGACCCTGCCTGTATCTCCTTCTACTTCATTTTCAGTCTCCCTAATCTCACCGTGTTCGCGTGCATCAACCAAACTTATAGTGAAGGATTACAATTACAAGATTATTTCGAAAATTACAATCACACGATTTGCTCACCATTAAGCGTGTTTTATACAAGTCCAGCAATTAGTGTCCCTGTTACTGGTATCCCTTCAGAATGTTCAGTGGTTCGAGTTCCTATAAAGGCTAACCGAGAATGGGGTGATATATCCAATTCGTTAACTGCTGAATATATTATAGAGTGGAATGTTTCTGATGCTTGTTATCATTGTCACCATAGAGGAGGACAATGTCTTACTAACAATATGAATGAATTCCACTGTGATAGAGGTATCATTCTGCTAAAACCTGGATATTTTTTTGGTAATAATTTCATTTCTGCCAGTTAAGTGTTTTTGGTTATTAATCATAATGTTATAAGTTGATAAAACCTGTATCTTTACGTTCTATTACATGTCTAAGCTTGGTGCTATGTATTTGTAGATGATTCTCACGCCTGTTTATATTTCTATATACATTGTTTTCTGTCAGAAATCCAAGGCAGGGTTCTGGTAATTATTTGTTTCTCCAGGAAGTTCTTTTGTTTATTAATCAGAATGCTAAAAGCTGGCAGTATCTGTATGTCTTTTACATGTCTGAATTTGTTTGGTGTGGATTTATAGATTTTGTTTCATGGTTGTTTCTATTGCTTTCATCAATTGATCTGCCTAATCTGACGCATGAAGTTTTTGTTATGTTAATGGTGCAGAAAAAGTCGGTTGGCGCTGATAATATCTACGAGTAAGTTAAACAGACAATTTTGAACTTATTAACGTTGTTATTCGAATGAATACACGTCTACTTTCAGAAGCTATCATATTTGGTATTTTTAGACCATAACTACTGTAATTTATGGTACTCAGCTGCCGGAGGCGGAGTGTTACTTATTCTATGCTTGTTGATCTCCTATATAATCTGGCAACGCAAGAAAAGGATCAATGAGGACTATCTTCTCTCGAGGAACATATCTTCTGATCCCTCCTCAAAATCAGACATCGAAGGTGGAAGCTTCTACTTTGGCATCCCTATTTTCTCATACACGGAACTTGAAGAGGCCACCAATAATTTTGATCCTTCTAAAGAACTCGGAGATGGAGGCTTTGGGACTGTGTACTATGGTAAGAAACTAAGGCCTTGTTTGTTTATGTTTTCAAGGCCACATTTCCAATTTCCAACTATTCATAGAAATGGAATCATGTTTGTTTCTAAAATTTCCAATGAAAATCATCATTTCCACTTTTCACTTTTCACATAAAACATCATCTCAAACCTACAATTTCAATTCTCAACCCTATACACTACCCTACATCACTTATCAATCACTATACTTATTTTTTAACCCAATTATATATGTGGGACCCTCCACTACCAACTTTATCTACTTAAAATACTACTATATATATCTAATGGGACCCACTAGCCTACAATCTTACAAATATAATATTATATATTCAAATAAAATATTCAACCACTATCAATTTTTCAAATTATTATATACATAAAATACTATTTCAAAACTACTTAACCAAACATAATCTCATTTCCAAACCTACATAAAACTCTTTTATCATTCACTCATCCAAACATAATTCCGGTTTTCACACGAAAACCAATAAATTCTGAAAATTCATTTTCCAACACTAGAAACTAGAAATAGTTCATGGAAACATAACCATACAAGGCCTAAGTTTTACCAGACTGTATCATTGTATCTATACTAGGTCAATTTAAGTATTGATGAATAACAATTAGCCCATATGCAATTGCAATCTAGAAGGCCCGGAAAAATATAGTTTCCAACTATTCCTAAAAATGGGTTTATGTTTGTTTGAAAAGCTTTCAGAAATGAAGTCATTTTCGCCACTTTTTTATGGAAAATATTCTTTTGAAAACACAACCAAACAATTTTTCATTCCAATTACGCAAAACCTAGACGCAAACCTATGTCAAAAATACATTTGAAAAATTATAACCAAACATATTCTCATTTTAAAAAAGAAATTCGGACAACAAACCAAACATATTCCCAATTCTCACACGAAAACCAATAAAGTTTGAAAATTCATTTTCCAACACTAGAAACCGAAATTGGACTTGAAATACATCCATACAAGCCCATAGCTTCTAGTTTTTTCAAATTTCAAATGCCAACTTCTATTTTTAATTATGCATAATGTAATCGAATCTAAAAGTGGGGATGGATGCTTTAGATTTTTATTCTACTACGGTTTGACTTTTATAGATAAATAAAACACTTTTATAACTTATTCACTAAACACACTTTACCTTACTCAACTTTTAGTTTCTATTTGCAAACACTGTCAACTTCTGATTCTCAACTACATGTCACTTATGTTACAATATCTAAAAGCAGAAGTTTTTGCGAACACTCTCATAATAGCTAGCCTGGCTTATTGTAGGCAAACTCCGGGATGGAAGAGAAGTTGCGATAAAGCGCCTGTATGAGCACAACTTCAGAAGAGTAGAGCAGTTCATGAATGAAATCAAGATTCTCACCTGTTTGAGGCACCCGAATCTCGTTTCTTTGTACGGTTGCACTTCTAGAAGAAGCCGCGAACTCTTGCTCGTCTATGAATATGTTCCAAATGGCACAGTTGCAGATCATTTACACGGCGAGCGAGTCAAGGAATCGCCCCTCACATGGCCTGTCCGAATGAGCATCGCTATGGAAACCGCAAGCGCGTTGGCTTACCTCCACAAATCCGACATAATACATCGCGATGTCAAAACGAACAACATATTACTCGACACCAATTTTTGCGTCAAAGTAGCTGATTTCGGGCTGTCACGACTTTTCCCCACCGACGCCACTCATATTTCCACCGCCCCTCAAGGGACCCTGGATACGTTGATCCCGAGTACCACCAATGTTACCAACTCACCGATAAAAGTGATGTCTATAGCTTCGGTGTTGTCCTAATTGAGCTCATCTCCTCGATGCCTGCGGTGGATATAACGAGACATAGGCACGAAATCAATTTGGCTAACTTAGCCGTCAACAGAATCCAACGGTGCGCGTTTGATGAACTGATCGACCCGTCTCTTGGGTACGATTCTGATGCGGAGGTCACGAGGATGACGACCTCGGTGGCCGAGCTGGCGTTCCGTTGTCTGCAGCTGGACAAGGATTTGAGGCCGTCGATGGACGAGGTTGTGGATTTTCTGAAGGACATTCAGGGTGGTGAAGATTGCAAAGTTGAGAAGGTACAAGGGGCTAATGGGAATGGAACTGTGCCTGGAAAGATTATTCCTCCTTCACCTGAAACTGATGATGTTGTGTTGTTGAAGAACAAGAATTTTCAGTCCTCACCTAATGCTGTTACTGATACATGGGCTAGTAGTGGATCTACCACAACAAGTTCCATTGGGTGAGAGTTTTATTTTCTGATTGTTTTTTTTTATAGAGAAAATAGATGGTAAGAAAATGTGTTTGAACACCCTTTGTATTGTTTGCAAATGTGTGGGTGTATTTAGCAACTTTTACTCTTCTTGCTATTTGAAAATATTTGCTAATGTTGTGTAGGGGATAGGAAAGAAATAAAAACAGGGAATGTACATAGTTGAAGGAGCTTGCTTTTTTGGGAAATTCTCCTTTGTATTTACTTGTACTAGTGAAAAAATACAATTAATAATAAAAAAGCTAAATAATAAAATAGATTAAAGAAAACATTACTTGAACTCTATTCTTATTGCTATCATACCTTCACTTTAATTTCAAGCCATTTTTTTTTTGTTGTTGTAAAAGCTCTCATATTCTAAATTAATGTCCTTGTTATATAGTTGATGGTTTATTTAAGAAAATCATATATGACCTCCACATAATTATGTGTTGCTCATAAATTTAATTTTTAACTTTTAAATGTTTCAAAATCAATCAAACAAATGACATGAAAAGTATTTAAAGAAATCAAATTATGGGTGGCGCTATTCACACCTCAAAAATTGATAAATGCACTCATTTCCATACAATTTTAGAAATGTCATTAGTTTAAAAGATTATGATACCCTTACTCACATAAAGAAGTTATAATAAATACACATATCTTCCTCACACCCACACACAATTTTGCAAAAAGCTAAAACTTTTTTCCTTTAAACCCTATATTTCCAAACACGCACATTGTTACAAATACACACATAAAGAAGTTCTAATAAATACACACATCTTCCTCACACCCACACACAATTTTGCAAAAAGCTGAAACTTTTTTCCTGTAAACCCTATATTTCCAAACACGCACATTGTTACAAATATGTACAATAAAAATATTGACTAATATAAGTATCTCCTTAATTTAAAACTTGAAGTGTGTTAATTTTTCTATTATCTTGTTTTTTACATTTAAATTTTTTTGTTGAATAACAAAGTGTGACACTTGCCACGATCTCATTGCGAAAGATTGGTTGTGCCATCGCGTCTTATGTGGCATGATGACACGATCGTAATTACAACTTTGCTCGTGCCATCTATTGCCCGTGCCAAGTGGCACAAAAGAGCACAATCGAGTATACCATCGCGCCACCCTAGGACCATCGTGTCATCCATCGTCTTCTTCCCAAACTCGAGACAAAACCAGAAAAAAAAAACTTTGTAACTCTAGAATTCAAACCAAATACAATTATTCAACACTTATACACAACAATTACTCAAACTAATCCACCTATAAATGCGAAATTAAAGTTTTAAAAAAATGCAAAATTAAAGTAAAATATTAAATTCAAAATTAAAGCAAAATAGAATCTATGTAATTTAGAAGATATCACATCTTCTTCCATTGCCAGAACTTCTTACGCCGCAGCCGCCCCTTTGGGTGCATTTAGGGGGGAAATAATACAAAGGTAAAATGGGAAATATAAGAGGCGTGTTTAGTAACTATATTATATTTTAAAAAGTGGGAAGAGGTGTATTTAGAAGGTGGGTGTACTCATCAATTTTGGGTCTCGAGTAATAACTTAATACATTCCTACTCTAGTGGTTATATATGTTTCATTCTTTTCCTATATTCAAAAATGAATCTTCATTTTGGTCTGTTTAAGGAATACATCTGTTGTATTTCTTCTGATAATCAGACACGGATCAGGCGGATGAAAGTACCAACGTGTTTACTGTAAGTGCATGGAATGATGGAATATAGTACAAAGGTCCACATTTACTTCTCCTAGATGAATAAAAATACACAATAAGGCAACATAGAAAGTATATTCAAAGAAGAATATATGTAGGTAAACACATCAAACTTAGTTTGCTGCACGGCAAATATTGCTGCAACAAGAATTGTCTTAATACATTGGACAACGGCGAAAGCACGACAATAAGGAAGAAGAAAAACAGCACATTAGTACAACAAAAGGAGTTCCCTGTTGCTTTTTATTGATGTAAAAATCTAAAATGTTCAAAAATCCAGTGGACCTCAATGCCGAGCAGTTAGCTTATCCGCGTTACCCAAAGGAATAAGATTAGTTCTATCATTAGATGGGTTTACAGATTGGTTTAATGTATTATTATTTTTTTCCGGGATAGTCGTAATTCCCTTTTGAGGCTTGTTACCGCCTTCGGGTTTAGGGTTGGGTTCTGAATGCTTTTCATCGGGAGGTGATACACGTTGCAAAAATCTATGTATCATCTCGTAACTGGTAAAGGTTATTACAGCGGATGGAGTTGTTCTCAAGAGATTAGTTGCACAGCCACGATAAAACCCGGGAATACCTTCCTTTCTGAACACCTTCTTAATGCAATCAACAACGCCTGCGTACTGTAACTCTGAATTACGCATTTGACCTTGCTCTTGCAGCCTTGAACGCACAACCTGGCACGTGTTCAGATATTACAACACGAATCAGCACATCCTGATGATACCAACAAAAGAAAGAAAGGATGTATACAGCTTAAGGGTTAATTATAAAAACTACCCTTGAGGTATAATCAAATTACAAAAAAATCTAGCTATCTTTCAAAATTACAAATATCCCTCGACATTTGTTTAAGTTTTACAAATTGCACCTATTGGGAGGTATTTGTAAAACAAAACAAACTTCAAGGGGTATGTGTAATGCCTCCAAGGGTATTTGTAATTTTGAACGATTACTAGATTTTTGGTAATTAGACTATACCTCAGAGGTAGTTTTTGTAATTTACCCCAATTTAATTTTTCCTAGTCGATTGCTAAACTTTACCATAAAATTGTAAAGTGCTTATTATTGAGATGACAAGCAAAAGTAAGTGATACCTCATGAGGATAAGTCGACAGAAGCAACTACTTTTGAAAATGACGAGGCAATTGCAACTTCCCAGGAGCTGAGCTCATTACAGCTTTTATTATCTTCGGGAAGTGGGAAAAGAAGAAGACGAAAAACATAATTTGAGTCATTGGATAATAAACAATAAACTCCTACATATATAAAAAAAATCACCCTAGATTACACAAACACACATCCACGACCGCAAAAAACAAAAACGTTAAAAATAAACCCGAAAAAGAAATGCAGAAACAAGCAGCAGCAGAAAAGGATAAAATCACGGTCTTACCTCGTTTAGCCAAGTAGAATTTTATTCTTTCATATGTAGGGAATTGGATAGCTACGTGACTAATTCCAGCCAATGAAGGCAGAAGACCACTGTACAAGGCGAAAAAATCTTAAAAATAAGTTGCCTAGTAAACTTGCATTTCATATATTGCTGCCTATAGCAAAATAAATATATAGATGAATAACTTAGTTGCCAATACATAGAATCATTTTATCTCAGGGCATGTTGAGATGAGGACAGAAATGCCGGATAGAGCATATTTGCTAAGTCCTTCCTTGGTGTTGATGAAATTGTTCATTGTTTTGTCTACTAAAATAAGAACTGACCTGTACCATCCTCGAAATCCTTCTTCATGGACGATTGTCTCAAAGCAGAAAATATATTCTTATAAGGGACCACATCGTGCCTCATTCCTTGTGTCTAAGCACATAGATGAAGTTCAAATTAGTTTCAAGCAAACCTGGACAAAAAGAATATACAAGAGACGAAAAAAAAAAACCCAATAAGCTATATAACAGTTATATCTACATCACAACAATTATATCTGAATCAGCCGTAAGTTACCAGATAAACTCATAGCCCAAGGCTTGCATAGAAGCATCAGATTCATGAAATATCAAATCACATGTCACTAGAAACACCTAATCAGATTACCATCTTATACATTTAATTTCCCCTCATTATAGCACGAAATTGCAAAAATGCATCTCTCATAATGTATATCAAAGAATAGGTCCAACCAATTTTTAATATCAAAAATCTTTTTTCAAGAAAAGAATGACCCAAACGATTGTATTACAATCAAGCATGCAGTGTTTGAAAGGATTATTTATATGACCCGTGGACTAAAGCATTCGGATTACAAGAACATTCCAACCTACTTGAAGTCGTGTCTTAACAACCCACAAAGGATTTGTTGCAATGGATGTTGCAGCACCAGCTCCGCAGCAGCTACCATGTTTGAAGCGATCGTAAGCTGGTCCGTCCTACCCTCTGTTTCATTGCAATAAAACTAAGAAAAGTTAAAGAAAATATCTGCCCAAATAAACTACTAATTTTATTACAACCTGTAGCAAGCTCAGGAATGGGGTTATGGTGTTATGCATATAATCAAACTCAATAACATAAAATATTTTGAAGATATATGAAACCTACCATATGAATGTAATAGTTCTTTAAGATGCCCATAAACCGTGAAGTACACCTACAAATGATGAATATTCTGTCAATATGGAGATATTAGATATTAGAAAGGACTTATCATAAGTTTGCTTAACTGGAAAACATGAAATAATTCGAACATTAAAGTAAAATGATATGTAACTACTATAACCCATTCTCCCCTTTTTATCTTAAGTAGAGCTGGAAAAATGCAGCCCGGCCCCGAAATTTGGGCTAGCGTGGGCCATGATTTTCTAGACCCAAAAAAAATTGGGCCTATTTGGCCCGACCTGATGGGCCTGGGGTTAGCCCGACTTTTAGCCCGTCCCCGACAATTTTTTGTGCACAAAATGCACACACGGGTTGGGCTGGGCTTGCAGCCCGATCCAGCCCGATTTTTTTTTTTCAAAAGTCCGATGGGCTAGGGGCGGGCTGGCCCGACCCAGCCCATTGCCAGCTCCAATCTTAAGCAACAATGGTGAATGATAGAATGTGAATAGTATATCTGGGACCCCTAATATCAATTCCCCAAAAATGGTCAAATAATTCCGAGAATATGAAGTGTAACAGCTTACAGTGTACGCTGATAAAACATCATCTTTCAAGAGAGGAAGCAAAGAAGTGGCTGGATAACCAAATATCTGCATTTGGACATGCTAAACAGCAGTCTGGTTATCTTAAGTAACAACACCGAAAATGGTTCACCAAATTTAATAGTCCTGTTTCTTTAGGACTTCTTTTACGCCAAGAAAATGACACACCAAATTCATCAGTCCGGTTTTCTCTAAAAACAAAAGAAAGAAAAACAACACAACAATCTCTCAACCACTTTGTAACGTGTACCCCCTTAATTGTAACCCACCACCTGCTTCTACTATTGATCACCAAGATTTATTAAACTGAATTGTTTCTTTATGTATGTTGCAGCTAATGACGATAAAGGACATACTACAAAAGGTTCATGGTAATAAAAGGAAATCCAATGATAGAGAAACAAAATGGAGTCCAAAAGGCTAACATTGATCTCCTAATAATTTAAAAGAAGTGCAAATGTTTTAATATCAAATAGAACCTTACACACCAAACTAAAGTAAAATTCTAGGGAATACAGCACAAAACAATTTACAATAATCCGAAAAAAGTCGTTATCAAATAACAATGAATCCAATACAGAGCAAATAACAAGAGAACTTTCAAATAGTTCAAGGTAACACTCACTGCCCAATTTGGAAGTAATGCTGTCAATGTCGGAGTAAGGCCACGGTAAAGTCCTTTTAGACCTTCATTTCAACAATAGTTTGTAGACTGACAAGAATAACACTGCCTAATTGTCACCAGAAAAAAAGCGCAACATAAGAAACTTCAGTGAGACTTAAGCAGAGTAACAAAATAGATGAAATTTAATCTAAAAAGGGTCATACTTTCGAGGTTCATTAGGGAAAAATTGTAGCAACCACAGATGGGATATTCTTGGTTTTTAAGCATCTATTCAATAGACCGGTCTAGAACAAAGATCACATTTCTTCTATCATTCATTCTCAATGTCCATAGCAACATTGAATGTGGATTCTCTTCAAAATATATAATTTACGAAAGTCAAAAGGTAATTATGCGATTCTGCAGACAAAATCACACATCTAATCAACCCCTTAAACCTGTGAATGCAACCAAAACCTTTGCACTCTATCCAAATCAACACAACGTTAGCGAGCACGAATAAGCAACTCATTTTTTGTAGTAACACCCATTCCTTTAGTCTAATCAAGCCAAAAAAAAAAAGAAATTGGAGTCATCAGCAAATACACCTCTGCGACCAGAAGACTGCATTTCAGGCAAGCCATGGACTTGAAGCCTAGTCTTTATAACATCCAATGGACACACAAATGTAGCTGCAATTGCACCTGGAATTCAATTAAGAAAAAACACACACTAATTAACCCAATTGGAAAAAATTAAAAAAGGGATAAAATATCAGGGAAATGCCAGAGAAAAGGAAGTCGCTGAATTACCGGCAGCGGCACCGGCGGAGGCGTCGTATATGATCTCTTTCAGGCTCCGGCGGTCACCCGCGGCGGCGGCGGCGGCCATCAATTAATTCCACCGATCCCCAGACAAAAAAAACAAATAAAATGGTCTCCAAAAAAATTTCACAAGATTCCACCTTTAGTTACAACGTCTACACAAATGAATACATGTTTACATATCTATATATGTACGTATAAATCTATGGAGGTTGGATTTTGGGGGCGTGGTGGACACTTCAGTTGAATTGAATGGAATGGGTGTGGGTTTCTGACCGAACAAGACCGTGTTTGAAGCTCTGTTTGTGTGTGTTTTGTGTGTTTTTTCTTCTTTCGATTTCTTTAGGTTTTTTTTTACTTTCATTTTTATCCTGGTTTTTTGACAACATTTTTTGGCCTAATTTTAAAGCTATTTCAGGAAAGTAAGATGATAAATCAAATTATATAATAATACTGATACAGAAATTGAATTATGTGATTAAAATGAACTTGTATAATAACATATTTTAGATTTTTTGAGCAATCAATAGTGCATACTTTTTTGTTGATCAAGATCAATAGTGCATACAAGAGAATAAATATTAACATGCATGAATTCTAAGTTCAAAATATTTACCAAATTAAGATATAAGCTCCTTATATTTATTTATGTTGTCAAGAATTAAAAATATAGTCTTATCCAGTTTACCGTGAATTGTATATTACATATCTGTTGATAAAAAATCTAGAACATATTTTATTGATTCTTTCGTTTTTACTGGTTTTTCACACTCCAAAAGTGAAGCAACAAAATGGAAATTTGTTCAGCATCTAGCAATGCAAGAAATGGTTTACAAAGCAACAAGCCAACAAGATAATCCTATGTTATACTGAAAATAATCCAGAGCAAAAAGAAAAAGAATAAAAAAGGGATAAAAAAGTTCATGAACAAATCAGCCCATTTCCAGAAAATGGGCTGAATTGTAATGGCCCAATTCCCAGCAAGAAATAGCATAAGACTTTTGGGTTTTCAGAGTAGAGTAAGGGATGGGTACAGCACACACGTGTGAGATGGGGCTTTTTGACAATATATTGCACTTTTGAAAATAATTTGACAAAATAAGGTGGATTTTGAAGAAATTGTATTTTTAAGTGTAGGCGCATACAATTGCTGTGTCTTTAGAAAAGGCTCACCGTTGACATGCGCTTTATGTGGTTTTTTTTTTTTTTTTATTCGGATGAATGAAACGCATGAACTATGTGAGCCTTTTAAAAAGGCTCACTTCGTCCATGCGCCTCATTTGATTTTTTTTTTTTAATGTTGAATGATAAAGCGCAGAATGTATATGTGCTTTATATGTTTTCCAATTTTTTTTTATTTTTACCAATTTTCCACTTCATATCCCGAAAAAAATAAAACGACATATAATAGCAATTTAAACTTAATTATAATTTAATTAATCTTCGATTAATTTAAAATATATTAGTTTAAAAAACAAAATAAACTACATTAACAACAAAATCCTAAATTCGATGTCCTCCGGTGCCACATATGGGTGGATATCTCACTGTGCTCCTCCTCCGATCATAATCTTGATAATCATCATCATGCCGACCGCAAATGGTGAACTCGACTCTCCATCTTTATGACCCCAAATCGTGTCCACTAAAATTGAACAGGACGCTCCAAATGCGACGATGAAGTCGGATGGATATCGTTGTTTGTGGGTACGGAGTACCTATACCCAAGTGTTTCGCAATGATGTAAAAGTTGAACGGGAGTGATAAAACTATCATAACTCGCAAAGAAGTTCGCACATTATACGCTGCAGTGTGGTCCATACCTTGAGATGTACGATGATACGCCCGATGTGGACGACCCGCCGGATATGTTGGAGAGACAAAAAACGATATGCACGGTGGACGGACCCTGCCGAATATGTGGGAGATCCCTGGTATAGGTCCTCATCGCTCCTGTGAGCTCTAGCAGGCTCACTGCGTAGCTCCTCTCATGGATGGATCGGATGGTTGCTCTGCAGGCAATCCAAGAAGATGTCTCATGTTGGTCATGCCATCACGAAACTCGTGGTCGGTGATCCACCGATTGGGGTCATCGTCACAACATCTCGAACACATCGTTAATCGACGAGCAAGGTACACTACAAAAATACATGTTTGACAAGATTACACTATGCAATAAGTATGTAAGAGTGAATAATACTAAAATCACAAACATCTTACCATAAGATCACGAGTCAGTGTGGTTCGGCCGGGTCGTATCCATCCGTATACGCAGTTTGGCGATATAAGTCGTGGTAATGTTATTATACCATACATGGTAACCATGCTCTACTGTTGGGGCCATCACCAATAAGTTTTGTTGTTGCGGACGATAGAGGTCGATCCATGGCCCAACACCGCACATAATCAACATGAAAAGAGGGCCAATCAAACCCTAGGGCCCTCGGATGAGTAATAGAATGTAGTGATGCATGCGTCGATACAACATCGTGAATATGTCGCTCATGCCGAATCGTCTCATCACTCGCCTGGTGGTGAATCTCCACAATAGCGTAGTTAATGAGAGGACACCGGGATCTCCAAAGATGAGTGATGCATTGTGGTCCAAGTCCGCTAATATCCGGCGAAGCCATGTCATATGGTCCCAACACCACTAACAATACAAACATTGAGAAATAATTTAGAATATGTATGTACTTGAAATGTAGAAAAATTAACAATGCTTATGTCCTCTTTACATGTCTCTCCTTGATCGGTCAAGCCACATCCTGGAAAAATAAGTGTTTGATCAATATCGAGTGCATATGAGAACATGGTAATACAATAAAGAAAAATATACGAGTCATGTAATACACTTCCAAGTACAAAGTTCAATACGAGTACAAAGTTCAATACAATAATCATACTACTACTACTAGTAGTACAAAGTTCAATACGAGTACAAAGTTCACTACAATAATCATACTACAACTACTAGTTTAGTGCAAAGTTCAATACGAGTACAAAGTTCACTACAATAATCATACTACTACTACAAGCACAAAGTTCACTACAAATTAAGTTGTTCCGTGAAGAAGATGCATGATGAGTTTGATATTGCTGTTTGTTACGCTCTTTCCTCGGCTAGTCCATTGCATTGTGTATTCTAAGAATCCTGTTCTCGACCACGAGACCCCGTGCACGTGTATCTAGATTGTGAGACAACTCAAAAAGATGCTTCATCCCATTCATCATCATCCGGGAGTGGCAAGAATCGACCATATGTACTGCATATGTACTTGGTCTTTGAATATGATTTCAAGAAGTTGGTTTATTCACGATTTGCGTTTACAAGCCTCGCATAAAGATGTGAACATGGAATACCATCCATTTCCATTGTCCGCACGAGCACTCTTGTGCGTGCACAATTTCACCCTAAAGGTCCTAATACCCACTTTCACCCTGCTATTGTAATAAATGGCCATTCGAAAGAAAGTCATACATTTGCACACCGTGTTTAATGCAAGCCTTTGTTGTTTATGATATTTTTGGAGGATTTCATCCGCCACATTTTGTTACTTTTGCAATGCCATTTCAAGATCTTTCATTCTTTCGAGAAACATGTTCTTTGACGGTGAAAGGTGAAACGCACCAAAGGTATATATAGTAATCGCCTAGCACCCTTAAGGATCGATTTCATACATTCGAAAATATTAGTAGTCGTAATCCCACAACGCGTCTCCCGTCATGTGACAATGTCCATTTGGTCCTGCTCCTATGGCATCCAAGTAGAAATGTGCATCTTCATTATACTTTTTAATTTCTCCATTATTTTTTCAAATGTTACGATTCTCACCTTCCGCCCGCAACATAAATCCTTAAGTTTTACATTCTTATACCGATCTGTGAAAGTTGGATACAATATGCCCGCAAAAACGATGATGTCCATTTGGGGTTGAAACTCAACCATGCATTCAACTGATCTTATAATTCTGGATGGCGTTAGAAATAAGACACACATCTTCTCTCCCTGGGATAACATGAGTAAACACATTTGTAGGAATCCGCCCAAGAATTAAAAAGTCTCCTAATCCACGATTGCATAGGCCAAGGGCAAACACACGTTGATTTGCATCAAATGTAACAACAATTCACATTTCATGGTCGATATTTTGTGTACAAATGTGTTCCATCGACACTAATCACCGAACAACAATGTGGAAATGCATCAATACATGGTTTGAAAGCCCAAAATACATATTTTCAACGCTCTTCATCCAGCATTTAGGAATCTTTGTAGCCACTCAACAACAAGACTGGGACATTATATTTCTGCAAGGCCTCCATATATATTTAGGTAAAAATGATGCTGAAGTTTCCCAAGTCCCATAAACATACTCACGGGCACGTTTATTTGTATAGTCGTTTTATCATACGAAATATCATAACCATATTTGTCCTTAACATTTTGTGCACATACCTAATATCGTGAGACCTGATCACGGCGTACTATACCAATTAGATCACCAACAATAAAATTTTTGTCCAAACTGCCATGATCTTTAGATACAACATTCATCAAGAATGAGAACCCCCCGTATTTGGTGATTTGCCGCATAGATAATTTTTTGCTAAAATCGGCTCAACTCAGCCAATTGCAATGTGTAATGAACAACCGGTCAATCTGCATTTAATCGGGATTGTGTTTATACAACTTTCCAAAGAGTGGGTGTGCTTTCAACAACTTTCAATTCTCGTTTAACCCATCGAACAAATAATCTTTATCGCATTTGCAAATGTTTTTTGTCTTTAAACATCATGCCTTTTTAGGACACCTTCAAAGTCATAAAATTGGAGCGTAATCGACGCCCAATAAGAGTCAAATGGACTTCTCCTGTGTAGCTTTTTAGTTAAAGAAATTCTAACTCATGCCATAATTATCATTCGTCGTTATGTAAAGTGACCATCGATGGTCGAGTATTTTGTGCAAGTATTACGATTATCACGACTACCCCCAAATCAATATTATCATCATCATTATTTTAATATCCGGTGTTCAATTTCATCTCTGCTGTAAAAGACAGGTACGTCCCGACCTTAAAATATCACCAATATCCCGAATCCCGAACTAAAACACTGGCGCATTACCACGCACTAGCCAACAATGTTTGCCAAAAAAGCAAAAAACAAACACAATTTATACATAAAATATCATTGAAATGCTAACTCGAAATAATTTTGCCCGCTTCGAAATAATGTCATTGCCCTCATAAAATATTGTCGCCGCTTAAAATACCACTTTCAGGAACCTAAAATACCACGCCGCTAAGCGAAAAACATCGCCGGGCCTCGCCGAAAAAACCACCGCCGGGAGAAATATCGCACCATCGCTGAAAATTCCCCACCAAATGCAGGGCCGATATTTTTATGGAGTGGAAATGGAGTCTGCAAAATGTTCTTTAATTTTTGTGTGTGTAAAACTCTTACCTTTCACCATCAATTTAAAGAGGAGGAAGACGGGTTGTTGGCTCTGGCACTATCGAGCAACAATTGTGGTTGTTGTGTCAAAGTCGCGATTCCATCACCGATTTCTTCTGAAAGTTTTTCAAAGAAAGCCAGAGACGATCACATCTTCATCCTTTTTTAAATTTTTTTCGATAAGCCGCATGATCTTGTGTTAGGTTGTGTTGGAGAGAACATTGATAA